>JADRCH010000080.1:270923-309721 GCA_019843965.1 Rhynchomys soricoides | reverse complement strand
AGGAGGAGGAGGAGGAGGAGGAGGAGGAGGAGGAGGAGGAGGAGGAGGAGGAGAAGGAGAAGCAGAAGCAGAAGCAGAAGCAGAAGCAGAAGCAGAAGCAGAAGCAGAAGCAGAAGCAGAGAAATGAACGCCTGACACCGAATATGGATAAGAAAAGAAGTTGGCACTTGGAGAGCAAGGACTCTGACAACTGTCAGTGGCTCGGATAGGAAACACGATCTGGACTTACAGAAGGATCACACCAATTGCTGCAAGGGGTTCAAGGTTACATATGTTGGCTCGCATGCTGCACCCTAGCCTTCACATTTGAGTGAAAAGCTCATTCATAGCTAAGCCCTGCTCATTTCTGCATCAGGATACGTAGTTGCCGTAATAGAGAATAGCTTCACTTTGGTTTCACACTGTTGGAAACATAATCCACCACATGTGGTAGCAGACCACATAGGTAGCCAGTTTGCAAAGGATTATTTTTAGGCTTGGCATCTTTGTACAGTGGGCTGGCCTTTTGGTGCCCTCTAGGATGGATAAAGAATAAAAACAAGAATTAGAAATTTATCCCTGCTGCAGGCTGATCCTCAAACTGGAAATGTAGGAAGAGACCATAAAATACAGATAAATCAGGTAACTGAACATGAAAAGGCACTGGGAAGGCAGCTAATGGTGCAGACGGGCAGCAAAACATGGCTGCCTTCCACAGCCCTCTGCTCTGAGATTTCAGTTTCTATATTCTTTAGAGGAATGGGGAAAAACACAACAGAGCAAGAGAAAAGCAAAGAGTAAAAGATAAATTAGAAATTAAAATATGGCTGACACTCAGTTTGCACTGTCTACAGACATGGAAAGCTCAGAGCTGAGGAGATGAAATCAGTGGGTGAATGTTCGTTCTCCTCCAAAATTCAATAGGCCTTATATGATTGACTAATCGATGACAGATCGATCGAATGATTGATTAGAAACTAGATTATTTTCTTTGAAACTAAGAGCAGCCTGGAGCTAGTGATGTTCAGGCTAGTGCTGAGTGCACAGAACTCCTCTTGCATCCGCTGCTGAGTACTGGGCTTATGGAGTAAGCATCATAAAGTTTGGTCAAATGCTGGAAATGAAGCCCTAATTAGATTTTGCCTAAATTTACTGAATTTGCACAAAGTCTATTTTCTGAGAGGAGCCTCCCTCTCTTCTATCATCTATCTTTTCTCTCTCTCTTACACGTTACCCCTCAATGGCCTGTGTGCTAAGGCTTAGTTTCTAGTTTGGCGTTAGAAGATGAAGGAAGTATTGAGGCAGTCCCCAGACCTTTCTTCTTCCTGCACGTCCATATTTTATCAATGGGATGAGTGCCCTTGCCCTACACATACTTACACCATCGTGCAATGTATTCCACAGGCCCAAAGCATGTGGGACATACGAATCTATCTGTCTATCTGTCTGTCTGTCTGTCTATCTATCTATCTATCTATCTATCCATCCACACTATATATATATATATATATATCGTTATCTCGTTGGGAACACAGCACAAAGGTCCTTGCATCCACAGATCTCCATGAAAACCAAGAATGTTAAGAGCATGGGATTGCCCTCTCAAAGGAAATCTGTTTTTTCTATCAAGAAAACTGGGAATTGAAGTTGATTAACAGCCGGGTAATCTGCTTTTTTTGTTGGGTCAGGCCATACAAAGCTCCTACAAGTAGGAATGGAGGTGGCTAGTAATCTAATGACCCTTACA
This sequence comes from Rhynchomys soricoides, assembly GCA_019843965.1. NCBI lineage: Eukaryota > Metazoa > Chordata > Mammalia > Rodentia > Muridae > Rhynchomys > Rhynchomys soricoides. The sequence continues at coordinate 307,995 of JADRCH010000080.1, read as the reverse complement.
TTATCTGTACAGCCAGGGGCTTCCCCAAACTCCCACAAATATATATGTAGTAAATATATATAAGTATATAAATATTTGTGGGAGCTTGGGAAAATATATATGTATTTCATATTAATATATTATATAATATAATTAACATTATTAACATAATTATGCAACATAGCTAATATTAATTATCATTAATTAAAATATTATAACTATAAAATATAATTATAATCATAAAATATAATTTATTTAAAATGTTAATATTAATAAAATATAATTAATAATATATTTGATACTTATTATATGTATTGTGTAGTACATTATATAATATAATTAATATTTATATATTTAATATTAATAAGCAATAAGTAACAATTAACATCTTAACTTACTGAGAAATAACCCAGACACCAAATAGACATCTATTACTTCACTTTGTGTCAAGGACTCAAGTTATTACAAAAACTTCTGGAATATGAAGTGTTCATTTATAAATGTTTATGACATTTATATTTACCCAATTTACTCATTTTTGATCATTAAATTTGAATTGTTTGTGGTAAACAAGAAGGTATTTGAGAGATAAGGTATTTGAATGAAGTCTAAAGGTCTTTAAAAAGCAATTATAGACTAGGTATAGGATATTCTGAAAATGAGATACTGGCATGAATGCCAAGGGAAAGAATAGACTAGTACCATAGGGCAGAAAATATAGATTCAAATCTTAGTCTTTCAACCTGATACTTGTACTTCTTTTGGACATTGGATCATTCACTCCATTGTATCTACTTGAAGAAGTTGTCCTTAGGACTGGAAGGAAGAACCCCTAAGACACAGTAGCTACTCAGTAATTTCAGCCAAGGAGAAATCAGCTTAAGAAATGATAAGCGGCCCTCTGTGAATCTCTGCCGGATGGTAAAAATGAATTTCATCTAGAAGGTGTGCTGGTTTGATTCTTACATATCACTGATTCAATTTTAGTATGTTGTTGATGTAAAAAAATCCCATGGATTTACTTAGCTTATACTTCTAGGTGTAAGTAATAGGTATATGAATCACTGAGGGGACATGGCAGGAACACAAGTAGAAACTTGAAGCAGAAACTATGAAGGAGCACGGCCTGCTGGCTTAGTCATGGGCTTATGTATAGCTGACTTTCTTATACAGCCCGAGACAACCTTCCCAGGAAATGGTGCCATCCACAATGTCCTGGACCCTCCTGTACCAATTAGCAATCAAGACAGTCTCCCACAGACACAACCACAGGCCAATCTGCTCCAGGCAATTCTTCAATTAACACCTCTCTTCCTAGCTGAGTCTAGATGTGTTAGGTTGTCAGTTAATGTTAACTAGGCCAATCCCCTAAAGACCAATGTGATAATAGTTTGGGCACCAGTCTATGGCACTACTGGGAGGCAGTGTGACCTGTGAAAGAAAGTTAGGCCATTGCAAAGCAGGCTCTTAATGGGAATGTTAGGTCCCCACTCTGACCCCAGCTGCCATATTGAGAATGAGTTTTCTCTGCCTTATCTTATGTTTAAGTTGTAGTGCCATGCTTCCCCCCAGGTCCTAAAGCAATTGCAGTCACATGATCATAGGCTAAAATTTCTGGAACCGTACGCTAAATAAACAGCTCCTCATCACAAATTGTTTCAGATATTTATCATAGAAGCAGAATCTAGGATGCTACGGCAGCATTACTAAAATTTGATTGGAGAGTCTGAGAACTCTAGCTAGAATGCTTTTAAATAATTTACCAGTTGTAACTTATTTCTAAATGACTAAAACAACAAAATTACCTCAGTGCTTGCATTCATACTCGTGTGGCATTTCCTCAACTTCCGAGAGAAGGGCAGGATGTAGCCAGGCAAAGCTAAAGAGGAAGAGGAGTCTCTAGATCTGTGGTCTCTAAGGCACAGAAGGAGAGAGAATTGAGCCTTAGACATGATGAGCCAGGGAGCTGAACCTCTTTGCCTTGACTTGCAGTAAAGCATCTAGCTTGTCTGTGAACCTTAAGGAACCTGGGAGACAATGAGTCACCACAGCCTATTTAGTATGCACAGGAAACTTGGAACAAAATCAATTCAGCAGTGGAGACTGGCCAGTTACCTGGAGAATGGGAAAATGAAGACTGTTTCTAATTCAAATGGCAGCTGATGTTATTCTCCAGAAGCCAGGTGCAGGCAAGGAGAGAAGCAATTAAATTTTTCTATGCCCTCTGGAGATCTCAGCAAAGCCTTTAGCTAACGTATTCCTATAATCTGCTGAGATGATTGTTAATATGTTTCATTTATAACTGACCATATACATCATAGCTCCCAGAGATAGCATTGTCTTAAACTCACACATATGTATGGGCAGAAGGGCCTGCAGCAGGCCATGCACACTGCATACCATAGGTATACCAGTACTCTGGCTTTGCAAGACTGGAGAGGCTGCCGAGCACAGAGAATAAAACACAAAGGAACTCTTCTCGCTTTTCTACATCATATGACTTCTTTGCCACTAGAGTGGTTTCCCTATCCTCATTGAGATGTGGAAATGTCTAGGTTTTCTTTATTGACTTATTTCTCGGTAGAAGTCTGGTGCCTGATCTTGATAGCTGGTTTATATACTCTAATACAGAAATTATAGAGAACTTCAGCTGGCGTCACCCACTGTTGTTTTTATTGCTAAGTAACAGTGCTGGTTTTGTTCTGGGACATACATTCAGGCTTGTACCTACACTGCCTCTACTGAGAGCAGAATGCCTAGTCAGGGAAAACCAGCCCATGTCCTTGGTCCCCAGCAATCTGAACAAAGCCTGGCACCTTCACACAACCTGCCCTATCACTCTGACATCTTTCTGTTCTGTGAAGTCAGCAAACATGCTTGACCCTTTAGTTTCCTGCCTGAAGCTCTTCTTGTCTGGCCTCTTTCAATCTGCTCAGACTTTACCTCCTGTGTCAACCTTACCATTTTATTTGCTACAAACTGCCTGGTCTCTGCTGACACTTGTGGTAACCTTCATCTAGTCTGAATGTACCTTTTTCCATCATTATCATTTAATTTACTGTGTAAGCCAATTGCTTGTTATCTTTGTTGGTTGACTCTTTGTTAAGTCTCATTAGAGCCGAAGTCTTTTTTATGGGATGATATACCCAGTGTGTAGGTAGTCTGTGGCCTGTAATAGGTGCTCAGTAAATATTACCAAAGTGAAACAAGCTACCTAACTTTGTATCAGGCACATTTCAAAAAACATGGCACTGATTTAAATATGCCAGAGGCCAACACTTTGTACTATTCTGATTTTCCAGTTGAAATTAAGGCAGAGGTCAACATCACAGATCAAGAAAACTTCATTACTAACGAGTGGACCCAGAATGCAAATCTTTGTCTTGTGACTCCATATCACATTCTCTCTTATGTGGTCCCAATGGAAGCCCAAGACTAAAGGGAGAACACTCTTTTGAAAGGGGAAGGGTATTTTCTTGCTTGCTCTATTGCAGAATAATCTAGATGCTCTCAGGTCTTACTACTACAAAGTGATTTTAGTAATGCTTTCAGAGTCTGAAACTATGACGAAGGATGAATATGCTAATAATTGTAAACAGAAATTCCACTCACTAAGCATATTAGTGAGTCTCTAGGTTCAACAGGTATTAAAATATGCTAATGTGGATACTGAAGAAATTGTTGACCCCCAAAGCATTCAATTTGGAGAGGCAAACCTATTATCTCAACCCAAAGATATTTGTAATTGCCTTGGTTGCTTTTTGATATGTTGATGGCTTAAAATGCAAACCACTCATTTATGAATTTCAGCTTGTTAAGTTTGAAAAGAAAATGACATATTATTTTTAATTGTATGAATTAAAATGAGAGTCACATACATAACATGAATAGCACTGTATGTTTCTAATTAGGCAAGTGTCTAGAAAAAAGCCACTAATATTAACATAAAGCACATCACCAAACAAGAGAATGTTGTGGGTTTTATGCTTCATTTAATATTATAAATTAATAAATGTGCTTACAAACATAGTCATCTCGTCATTTAATAACATGTAAGAGATTGAAAATCCAGACAACTGTTTTTTTTATTTTACTCAGATTGTAGGACAATATATTTAATTTCCCTCTTGTTATTATATACTTTACACTCTGAATTACATTTTAGTGTCCTTTCTAAAATGTAGCACTAACACTGCTAAATAAAATCATTACATTAAAAGTTGTGTGGCCCTCCAATATCTGATTTCCTCCTCCTGACAGCTTTGCAAGGTTTACTCATGCTGTGATGTTTAATGGCAGTTCATTTAGTTTGATGTTAGCATTCATTGTATGAATATATCATTATTCATTTATCATTTTATGATTGATAGACAGTAGTTATTTTTAGCATTGAGCATTATAAAAATAGTCCTATAAATATTTGCATGTATGTTGTTTGGCATATATTTGTTTGCATTTTACTGTATGCATATTCAGGAGTTAAATTTCTATGTCATAGTTTTAATTGTGATTTGCTTTATTTGATGATACCTATGCATTAGAAGCAACCCTTGAGTCAAACAAGCCTTGAGCATTTATTTAGGTAGTGATTCCAGGAGGCAGTGGCCATGGAGATAGAGACTATGAAATGAAATGATGCCTTAAAGTGTCTTACCAAACAAACTGTCACTGTGGTAACTCTGACCCACAATTGTTCCTGTCTGAAAAAACTGAAGGGATGGAAATGGAGAGGAGCCTGAGGAAAAGGAGGCCCAGTGACAGGCCCAAAGTGGGATCCAGCTCAAGGGGAGGTCCTAAGGCCTGACACTATTACTAAGGCTGTGGAGTGCTCACAAAAAGGGACCTAGCATGACTGCCCTCCGAAAAACCCAACAAGTAGCTGAGAGAGTCAGATGTAGATATTTGCACCCAACCTGTGGACAAAAACTGCTGACCCCTGTGGTTGAATTAGGGAAAGGCTGGAAGAAGCTGAGGAGGAAGACGGCCCTGTAGGAGGACCAGAAGTCTCAATTAACCTGGACACCCAAGATCTCTCAGACACTGGGCCACCAACCAGGCAGGTACCCCAGCTGATATGAGGCCCCTAATACATATACAGCAGTCCTCTGCAGGGTGTGTATTCAACCAGAGATGATGCACCTAACCCTCAAGAGACTTGAGGACCCAGGGAGTTTAGAGGTCTGTCGGGGTTAGAGGGGGGTTAGGGACATCCTCGTGGAGACAGGGGGCTGGGAGAAGGTATGGGATATGGAACAGTCAGAGGGTGGACCAGGAGGGGAATAAAATCTGGAGTATAAAAAAAATAATAATAAATTAAAAAAAAAAAAAGGAACAAGAAAGAAGAATCCCTCCATTGTAACAGTAGGAGATAAATCAAAGCTGAGACAGTGGCTAGGAGGTGACACCATTGCCCACAAGTGTTTGAGATTAGACATAGGCTCTAGGAGCTGAGAATCAAAGACAGGAGCTTGGCCCATGTGAAAATGGAAGTGAATCCCTGCATAAAACAAGGTTTACAAACCTTTGTCCACCAGTATGGGACAGGAAGATTGAATAGGGGAAAAGACAGCTGAGGTTTATCCAGGAGAGCAAGGAAGGGAGTAGGACACTTATCACCTGTCAACTGTGCTGGCCTGTGCCTCCATGTAGATGTGAGGCTGGATCAATACTCTCATTCAGAGCATTAGCATCCGAATTTGGCATAGAATCAATAATACTTCTTGGGTCCCCAACAGACGTGTGTCTGAAATGCTCTCATGTTACTGAGCAGACTCCTATTTCTGGCATCTGAAACTCAATCTCAGCAGCAAATGTTGAAAATACAGGATATAGGCCAAGTGACCCCAGCTGAGGGGTGGAATGCTGGCGAGTTCCCTATGAGCTCCCATGAGTCACCAGTAGAGGCAATATGCTAGGTGACACTAATTCTTCAAGGTTTTCTGTCTGCCTCCTCCCCCTGTACAGATAAAGAAAGGTATGACACCTCATATAAGCCCTCAAACAAGGAGCTGGGGGAGCTCTCTGTAGAAACTGACCGGTTTGAGTGTAAGGGAGTCGGGACTGCTGAGCAGGCACAAGAAGGGTACTGGGTCTATCTCTTACACTACTGACATTTTGCTTTCCAGACAAGCCAGATCATTTTCCCTCACTTCATATTTTTTTCCAACAACTAGTACGCTCCTCACCTTTTATTTAAGATATGCTAGTGAGTGGTAGTGAGCCATATAATATCGTGCCTTCATTCTGGGTTTTCTTGGTGATGACTTCTCATGTGTGGATTGGCCATTGAACAGTTACTATTATGAAGGGGAAATTAAGTTTAATTACTACCTGTCTTGTTGAGTTGAAAGTATTCTCTTTTCTGGATATGAAGTTTCCTCAGCCATGTCAATCACAAACATCTTCACCTTAGTCGCTTTTCTTATATCAATCTTAATGATATATTTTCATAAAAAGAAATTAGTTTATATAATTGGTCAATTATTTCCTCTGTGGTTGGAAGATTTTTTTAAAAAACTATTTGCTTATTCAAAACATGGATAGAGTTTGGGATTTTAGCTCAATGGCAGAGTGCTTGAATTATTCTTCAACTTTTCTGTCCATCAAAAGCATGAGTATACATCTTTAGTAGTTACTTTAAAATTAATTTTAAAAAAATTATTCAGCTTTTCTATTTGTTCTTGTTAGAAGAATTGGTCTGCTTTGAGCTGGTTCTTTATGTCTCAGTGGTATTTTGCACAGCACATTTTGCTAACAGATATTTTAGCTTGCACTGGCACACACTTTCGATATGATTGCTAAGTCCCTTGTGCTAACATTGGACATTCTGATCCTGATATGTCTTCTGAGCCATGAAAGATTAAAAGAGTAACTTTAGTGCTGCACATATTTGATCAGATTTAACTCATTCAATAGGTAATCTGTGAATAGTATCTGTGAGAACTAGCTTTCAAATATTCCCATGGGCTTCTCTCTCATCTGCCTCAGGTGGTTCACCCATGAGGAAGCATTTCTGTTGTATGACCATGTAAGTAGATCTCACAGAAGAAAGTTCTTGTTTTTTCTCTATCCGCTCCACATCTATGATGAAAGGGGATACTTTCCAGCTTATGGTAGGCTATCCAGTTTTAACCTAAAAATATCTGCTAACAAGAAACCTAGAGTCTAAAGCATATGAATCACCTAATCTTGAATTACTTGCTTTTGAGTTCTTATATAAAACTCATTTAAGCCCAAGATTTAGAAGGAATTGTGTAGTGATATACTAATTTCTCATTTCTAGCTGCATAATATAATTATTTTAGGAATGTAAACACACACACACACATGCACACACACACACATGCACACACACACACACATGCACACACACACACACACACATGCACACACACACACACACACACACACCCCTCACATTGTCTCCAGATGAACTAAATTAGTGAAACTCATGATCAAACAGGTATTTTAAAATGCCTTTTGATCAGTGTAAAACTACATGTTGATAGTATATTAGTCTTACTCCTGGAGAAATATCTTTACATAGGTATCATCTAATGTTTTGCCATCCTTTATTAAATATGAATTTAAGAGTATAAATGTGCGTAGCAGTTATGTCATCTGTAAGGCAATATTGCTTATAATATGGTTCATTATCCCTGATTCAAAGGATAATGTATAGTCATATGAACCCCTCACATGGCTACACCTACCACTGTTATAGGAGTGGCACTGTTGCCTGCTTTGCCCAGGTCTTTCTCCTGAGTCAATGGCACAGCTCTGCCGAGTTATGCCAACAAGTAGTTCAAGCCTAACATGCAAAATTGATGTTCATCATTAATATCTGTTAATTATGTTGCCAGGAAAATCAATACTCCCTCTTTGAGTTCATAGTCTCATTAATAAAAATAATTAAAAATGGACTCTGAAGGAATGTTGAGAACCATTTTACTAGACGTTGGACAAAAACAACAGTGAAGGCAACCTGTAAATCTTGGTAGCTGCTAGGAGGAAGGAGAGAGATGAAAGCCGTGCCTTCTGAATTAGGGTCCAAGAAAGCTTAGTTCCACAATAGAGGTAAGCAAGGAGCTCCATAGTTAGAGGGGAAGATATCTTGAGAGAGAGATTGAGAAAGCTTAGAGTGTAACCTAGGCTTTTTCCACCATGAAAAGCCAGGGGCCAGTTCCAACGCTCAGGACGGGAGGGAACTGGAGATTCAGGCAGACCCTCACCTGTGGCAGGTGCTCATTCAGGAGAAGAGAGGCATCATAAAAAGCTGGAGCTCCCTTCTTGGATGCTTGACATCTGGCCAGGACAGAAAATATCATTTCCAGCTTCTGACCAAGAATAGGTGTTAGAATTGTTTGCTTTTAGGGCCTCAGCACCTAAAATTGGCTTAGCACCCTATCACCCATTCCAATAGGTTACCTACTGCCCTTTGAGTCACTCAGCAAATGACATCTACAATAACTTCAGGGAGAAGCTTGGATCATCAGCACTTTCCATGTTCCCTCCAATCAGATCTCTAAGTTTGCTTCTGTAATGGCCCTCACACCCTGCCCATTTCTGTGTCTGTTTATGTGTCCCAAGGTTCATTATTTCTCACCTGGATTCCTACAAAAGACTTATTTCTATATTTCTGGCTCTACTCTTCTTTAGTTTAATCTATATAATACTTATTTGCAAAACCAACTTTAATAAGCAAAACACTCCTTGTTGCTATCATGGCATTCCAATGGCTCCTCTAGGGACTTTAGAGTAAGGTAAAGCTTTTTGGATTAAATCTCTTTTGAAATCAATGAACTGCCTATCTCCATATCCTCATCTCTCACCTTACTTCTTCCATGTTCCAGAATGGACCTCGTTCTCAAACACATGCTGTCTTTCCTCAGCTTTTCTGTTTCCACTGTTTCCCTAAGAACATCCAATTGACTGTCTTCCACTTTGGGAGCCACTCTTTCTTAAAGTCTCTGGCTCTTCTAGGCTAGAATATTATGTGCCTTTCATTCTCTAAAGCATCAGAATTTGCTATCACATTATATCCACAAGATTTATCTATCTCATTATACCCACAATGTCCATTTATACACCTGTATTTGTTTTCATCTATACATTATTTTTAAATTTTCAGTCTTACTGTCCAGGAAAATGATAAGCACGGTGCATGTTAACCCACCTACAAATTCACAAAGTCACTGTGTGTGAGGCAATACAGAACGAGAAACACATGAAAGTGGTTGTTTTCTCTATTTTGTGGGTGCTGTGAATGTTAGCTCTGTGTCTTCAAGAATGTGTGTTCCATTGGACATGCTCATGTAAAGCATGTAAACCCAGAGGGGTTGCTTTCAAGGGAGGGAATACAGAAGGCAACAAAGGATTAAAGGAGAGTGAGACAATAGGAAGGGTTGAATTGGGGTAGGTGATGGGCATATAGAGAAAAGACTTTTTTTTTTTTTTTTAACTACAGTGACAAAGAACCAAGTCCAAGGCAACTTAAAGAAGAAAGTATTTAATAATGGCTTACAGTTTCAGAGGATGAGTCCATGACAGTCATTGTGGAGAGCATAGCGTTAGGCAGGCAAGCAGGCAGGCAGGCATGGTGCTGGAGAATTAGCCGAGAGCTCACATTTGACCTAAAAGCATACTGGGGGTGGAAGAGAGAAGGAGAGGGAAGGGTAGAGGAAAGGAGAAGAGGAAGAAGAGGAAGAGGGAGAGGGAGGGAGAGAGGGAGAAGGAGAGAGGGGAAGGTAAGTGGAGAGGAAAGGAGGAGGGAGAGAGAAAGGGAGGAGGAGGGAGAGGGAAGGAGGGAAGGAGGGAGGGAGGGAGAGAGAGAGAGAGAGAGAGAGAGAGAGAGAGAGAGAGAGAATGAATTGTGAAGGGCATGGGCTTCTGACACCTTCCCAAATAGTTTCACCAATTGTGAACCATGCATTCAAATATGTGAGCCTGTAGTGGCCATTCTCAGTCAAAACAGCACAAGAGGAAATAAGAGGAGAGATAACTAACACAAAGTCATAAGGAAACATTAATGTAGAACCTTCTTAAATTATATTTATACACATATAAAAAGAGTTTAGATGGAGTTACTTTTTAACAGGACAGCAAAGGTCCTACTAGACAACAGAGGCACCTCTTTTGGAGTTGGCTATCAATAGCATATGGGAATAGTTACATATTTTTGGTTACCTTCTGGAACTTGATGATATACTTGAGTCATTGGACATGGAAAAATCAAGTGGAAAGCTACTGGCTGGCTTTCTTAGTTCTAGAAGATTCTATGCACAATCCCAGAAAAGAAAAGTAACCACCATTCTCACCAGGCTGTAAACTCTAAAATCTACAGTAACGACTGGCAGCATGTGCCCAATGGAGCAACTGTAATATGAATGTCTTGGAGAAACCAACCATTTTTTGATTAGCTTTAAGGCCCACTCTGCAAGATGAAACCCATACTTGGCACTGTTATTGAGGTCAAGAACCTGTGGCTAAACAGATCACAGACCCTAAGAGAGCACCTACTACTATTGTTCTGCTAAATAAGTGCAGAATTAAACAAATCCCCAATGACATCACTATAGACAGACTAGTGCATCTCTCAAACCACACCAGAAATACTTCTTTCTTCAAAGGATGATGATTAACGTAGAGACTTACAACTAGTCAAGGTATAAAGAATAAGAAACCAGAATGATCAGCTCTAAACAGGCCACCATCTGTACCATAACTCCTCCTCCAAAAGCTCAATGCTCAGGTATCATTGCATAAGAGGGGGTGGAACGATCATAAAAGGCAGAGGCTACAGGAAAGCAGTGTCTTCTGTACACAGCAGGCAGGCACACATATGAATTCATAGCCAGTATGACAGCAAATTCAAAACCCCAGTATGAAAGGGGCATAGAGTTATCCCTAGCTGAGGAATTATTGCCACTGAAAACTGCTATGAGAACAAGAGTCAGTTCTTTTTAAGGATTAAGCCTGGGTAAATTGACCATGCTTCAGTGAAGGGCCAGGAATCAAAGTGTGTATGGGCAGCATAAGTTGAATATGTGTGTGTGTGTGTGTGTGTGTGTGTGTGTGTGTGTGTGTATGAAGATATGTATCTGTATATATTTGAAAGGGAGAATACAATGTTAGGTAGACAGTAAGTAGGATGTGGATCTGGGAGGAACTGAGGGAAAGTGTCTAAATGTGATCAAAATACATTGTATGAAGTTTCAAAAGACTAATAAAATTGCAAATGAAATAAATGAAATTTTTATGTGACCTTTTTAATTAAATAAAGAGGGCTACTTTTTAAACACAAGACTCAAATGCTAGAAGGTCTGGAATCAGTATTTGTCATAATTACAACCTCTTATCTTAGACCAAAACTTCTTCTTTATTTTTTTTTTTTTTGGTTTTTCGAAATAGGGTTTCTCTGTATAACCCTGGCTGTCCTGGAACTCACTCTGTAGACCAGGCTGGCCTTGAACTCAGAAATCCGCCTGTCTTTGTCTCCCGAGTGCTGGGATTAAAGGCGTGCGCCACCACTGCCCAGCAGACCAAAACTTCTAATCATAAATCCCAGTACCATTGCTACCATTTCCAACCCTCATAACCCAATTTTTAATTGTTTCATTATCACAATGTTGTACAATGTGTGTCCATTGGAAGCAATGTACTATGGGCTTTGCGATCAAACAGAACTTGGGATCAAGCTTTGGCCCTGCTGCCATCACTTAGTCGTGCATTGTTGGATAAGCTAAGAAACAGCTCTCAACTCCAGTTTCACCATCGGTGAAGCTGGGATGATCATAGGAGTGCTGTGATGAAGATAATCCATGGTGCTTTCCTCAACAATGATAGTTTAGAAGACAACAATTATTGTTGTTGTCTATCCCATTGCAAGCACATTGGCAGGAGGGGAGATGGTACAGTAGAAGTAGTAGCATTTATGTGTCCAGCATTTTTCAGGCATTAGCAATTGTTTACTACATAGTTTTTTTATTTTGATTGACTTCAGATAGCTGAGTTTTGTTTCATTCTTATACCATCATTGTAGTTCTTTAAATTTATCTTTTTTATGTCTTGTTTTCACTTACCTGAGTTTTATAAGTTCTCAGAGCTTCTATACATTGATATTCCCATTTTCATGTGATGGTGGTGGTGGTGGTGGTGGCGGTGGTGATGATGATGGTGATGAGGAGGAGGATGGTGATGGTGATTCCTGTTGCCATCATCTTTGTACATAGAAAGACAGATGGCCCTGTTTTTTCCTTTAACCAGTACAACTCATTTTCTCATCCATGAACTGACAATCTTTAGTTCTCTCTTCTTATGTGTTACAAGGTTAGTTGAGGGTTAGAAGCTAAGTATTTGAGGCAGGAAAATACATTTGCCTAATAGGCAAATGGTGGAGTTAAATGACAAAGAAGAAGGCTGGTGAGATGCGGTCAACAGTAGCACAGGAAGTAGAGAGGGTTAGTGAGACTGAACTGAGACCGTGAGTATCTTGGGACTGTGGGCATTTGAAATGAGCATGATTCAGATGACCTATTGGAGAATGTGGGGTACTGAAGTCATCTTACTAAGTTGGAGTTTATCTGTGTTTTGACATCTAGTAGTATGCTTAGTATGAAACTGGGTGATCCAGAGATTGGCATATGTTTAGGATTATAATATCTTCTTGGTTAATTGTTCACTGGAACTGAATAAAACATTCTCTTTTTGATTACTTTAAGTTTGAAGTCTATTTTATCAGCTATTATAATAGTGATACATGCTTCTTTCTGGACTTGTTTGTTTGGAAAATGTTTTTCTGTCCTTTAAACTTTAAGGTGCTATTCTTTGAATGTAAAAATGAGTTTCTTATAGACCACAACAAGGTGGATTTTGCACCTTGATTTATCTAATTAGCTTAAGTGTTTAGATTGGAGAGTTGAGGCTAGCAATATTTAAATTTATTATTGAAAGATGCATGTTATTTGCTTTTTGTTTTGTTTTGTTTTTTCTGTTTCTGTTCTTAGTCCTAGTTTGTGTTCTAGTAATTACAGCTACCTTTGGTTTCTTTCTGTGACCTTTTGACAAGGCTTATTCTTCTCTTCAGGCTGAAGTATTGTCTCTAGTCTTCTGTATAGGGCTAAACTGGATTGTTTTTCTGGGTTCAGTAGTCTGGTTTGGCATCTGTGGTACTGGACCCTTTTATTTGGTGTTCTGTGTTTTTGTATCTGTATGGACATGTTTTTCTCTTAGTTTGGGAAAGTTTTCTTCTATGATCCAGTTGAAGATCTGGTCTATGCCAGAGTTGGGATTCTTCCTCTATGTCTAAAATTTGTAGATTTGGACCTTTTGGGGTGTTCCAAAGTATCTTTACATTCTTTTTAAACGTTTTTTTATAAAAAGCATTTTCTTATCCTTGGACTGAGTAGTCAAATTCCTCTATTTTTTGTCTTTGAGCCCCAGTATTCTGTTTTCTATCGGATCCATTCTACTGATCAGGCTTTCCACTGAGTTTTTTTGTTGGATTATTGAGCTTTTTTTCTTCCATCATCAGCTTGAATTTTCTATTTCTATGTTCTTTTTCAATTCATTTTTCAACTTTTGAATTATTTCCATAATTCAATTCATGTATACATTTCTGTTTCTCTGAACTTTGCTCAGGAATTTATTCTCATCTGCTTTAAGTTCACAAGGTGTTTGCATCTTCCTTAAACTCCTTGAGACCTTTGATTATATTTGTGACTGTTCCTTTCAATTCTCATCCTGGGGTTCAACTAGGTTATTATCACTGGAGAATATTTCTCCATGACTAGTTAGGTTTCCTTTACTTGTTTGTTTTGTTTTGTTGAGACAGGGATATTATCTTTATCATCCATATTGCTTATTTTTGTAATGTGACCTGGGAATGTGAATTTCTTTTATTGGCTGTGTGTCTGATGTAAGACTCTAGCCTGCCTTAGGCTGGTAGGTGCAGGAGTCAACAGAAGCTGAGTGACAGGAGATAGGTCTTGATTGTTGAGACAGTGATAATTTAACCTTATCTTTTTAATGAACTGAATGAGTGTACTCACAGCACTATTGGGAGGGGGCATTCTTTGGTAACCTTTCACCTTATTTTTTGAGACAGCATCTCTCACTGAGCCTAGAGCTCATCAGTTCTGCACCAGCACACCTGAGATGTATGTGGGTGCTAGCCATCTAAACTCAGATCCTTGGGTTTATATGGTAAGCACTGTACTGACTGAGAAACTTCCCTGGTTTTATATCACAAATTCTTTCATATGTTACAAACTGTGTGCCTGGAAAACCACAAAAGCACAAGGGTCAGCACAACGGTCTTACAGCAGGCAGGATGGTGGTCAAGCAATTGGAGGAAGAGATGAGGGCTAGAAGTAGGGTATTAGGGCTGCACAGAAAGCAACTGAGTCAGAATTCCTTGTGGGCTTGTTTAACCTTCTAGTCCCTAGCTGTAACCTCTTGTTTGAATGGGTCTATAAACTACCATCTAATTATTTCAATATTTTCTTATCAAGGGAAATGTTTTAAAGGAGAGGGGGAAAAGTCAAAGATGGAACACAGTAATCTATTATGTGTCTAATAATTTAACTGTTACTAAATTGGTAGACTAGGTTTCATTTTTCCTTGACCTCAAACACAGTGATTACAGGGCCTTCGATGGCATCTTGTAAGGAGATCACCAAGTACTGATGTGAGACTCATTTAAAGAAAAGTAATGAATAATCACAAGAAAATGTGTTAAGCTTCTTTGTTTTACCATGATATGAGCACACTGCAGTAAATTTTAGCATATTAACCACAAGGCAAGAAGAGGCTGAATCATTTGTGATCACATTTTTACAGTTCTCTCTCCTTTTCTTATTCTTGTAAGACTTTTGCCAACGTTTAAAAGGAATTCAGAATTCCATGCTCACATGTTTATTGAATGATGCATAATTTTAGTTAGGGTGTCATTTCTACTTCCTTTTCAACATGTATTATTTGTTGGGGAAAATATGCTTATTTTTCATTTTCTCATCTGTATTACACAGAGGTTGTCATGGTGAATCCAGGGCACCCCAGCTAGTTTCCTTACATTGATTTCTAGCAGGATGTAGGCCTTTCTTGTTCACAACGGTTAGAAACATGTCTGTAGCAGAACTGCAAAATTATGATGTAATGACATCCTGTGAAGCAGATTGGAACCTCAGAAGCTCATTTTGTCTCAGGAACCAGAGGAAATCTCTCCATCACACCAATGCCTGTCTCTATGGCAGCTGAGGCCTGGCTAGGACATGCCTTCTTTCTCCCTTGCATCTGCCTCCTTGGAATCTCTAGTTTTAACCCCTTAAACTCTGAAGGGGAAGGACAGAAAGAGCTGAGTCAGCCGCCGCCCATCTACAAGGGTCTCCAAAGTACTTTACAAATTTCATTGAGGGAAGCCTTTTCTATTATGGTGAGAAAAGACAGATGCAAAGGAGATAGAGAACCTTCTTCAATCAGCCCTTCCCCACCTCTGAAGTATTACATGCCTTCTTTTGCAGAAATATCCCAGGTTCTAGTTGACATAAAGTAGCCCATTATCTAAATCTACATTCTCATTTGAGTGGACTATTGCCAGATACTTAATGCTGCTTAACATCAAGTAGAGACATTTTACCCAGGCAGCTTAAAATAGGTAGGAGCCCATGCTCCAGCTGAAGTATGTCAGCCAATGTCTTAGGGAATTCTCAGAGTCAACTCCATGATGAGGACCTCCTGGGACCCTAATGATGAAGTGTGTTCATAGAGACTCAGATGTGACTGGCAGGCTCTTTCAGACTACATAAAAGAATAATGGATAAGATGAAGATCTCAAAGGTATTTCAGGGACCCGGGAACATTACAAGTAACTTCTACAAAAGGATCTGGGAGGCCTTTTGTCATCCCCCTAATCTCTGACCCGGAGCAGCCGAAAACCAGTGGATGGTTAACACAGCCTTGGCAAACCAGGCCCAAGAGGATTACAGGTGCTTGTGGCAAAAATGACAGTGCTTCATTGGTATGATTGCCTGGATTGTTCAGAGAAGGCCAGTCCAGGGCTTGTAGAGCAAACTGGACAACTTGGACCCTGGTCAGGTTGTCCCCAATCTTTATACACTTTGGGGTCTAATCCATATAAAAAGCTATATTTTTCTTTCTTTGTAATTTTATTCTTTTTATCGAAAATAAAGTTGTTTTTATATAATATATGACTTGTTCATGTGCTTAGACCTTAAAGATACCATCTTTGTATTTACTTTGTTCCTCAGAGCCATCCAATTTTTGCCTTTTAATGGAAAAATCTAGACAGTGGAGACTTCAACTTGGCCACCCCAGGAATGTAGCAACTCTCTATTTTTTTTGGCACCATGTTAGTCTCATATTTAAAACTTTCCAAGAAGACAAACATAATTTTACATGCCTCCAATAAAGGAATGACTTAGCGATGGCCAGAACAACAGAAGAGGATTGGATTGAGGGAACATGGCTGCTTAAAAAAGATTCAGCTCTGTTAGTGAAAGGTCAAGCATCTTGGGTTCCATTTGTCCGATGGTAGCTTCAGCTTGGTCCAGAGAATGTTTGCTTTATGCTAACCCCAACAAGGCCATGTCAGCTTCAAATGTTCCTCAGGTAGCTAACTGCTTTAGAATATGGATGACTCAGTAGAAATGACTTTAATGGAACACAAGAGTACTGGCTCACCAAATGCCAGGATGGTCAGATGGCCCAAGCCTTCCAACTGAAAGCAAGGACAAGTGTCTATGTATATACAGAATCTAAGAATGCCTTGACCACATTCCACATCCATGGGTTTAAGCAAAATCTCTAGAGTTAAGCAGACTCTAGAGCAAAAGACATAAAACACTTCAAGGAACTCAGAAGCTTTTAGAGGCAAGGAAATTTGGAACATCTAGAGGATACTTGGGACCTGAAAAGAGTAGGCATCATGCATTGCTGGGGTACAAGAATGGAAATGATACAATGGCCCAGGGAACATTGTGAAGCAGACCAGGAGACAAAGCTGGCCACCGACATAGAGACAGACAGAAAAGTCAACAGCTCTAACTGCCACACTGTTCCCCAGACTGTTAGCTAAATGGGGCTGCAACTACTCACAGCATAGGACTACTTTGTTTGAGGCTGAAGTGGAAGCTATATCCCTGGTGATGGAGGAGGTTTGAGGATGGGAGAATAGCAATCCCTGAGACTTCCATCCCTGCTTCTATCAGGAGTTCCATCAGCTTTCAAGACTACTCTGGGTCAACACTTTTACATTCTTCTGTCCCTGGCATATCAGACTGCTGTGTGAACAATGTGGAAACTGTGCCCAGAACAACTTGTAACAAGGAACTAACTGCATGGAAAATGGGTAAGAGGCAATCCAACTTCTCTTAAAGAAGGTCTTCCCTTGGTTTGGAATTTCTATCAGTAGACAATGGGCCTGTGTTTGTGGCTAACATGGCCAAAGTGTTCAAGATAATCTAGAAGTTGTTTATAGCATTCCACTCTCAGAGCTCTGGGAAGGTAGAGTGCATTAACTGGACATTAAGTGCAGTTAAGCAAACAACACCAAAGTGACTCACTTACACCAGCTTTTGCCAATTGCTTTGTTTAGAATTAGCTCTACCCCTGCCAGGCAGACAGGCTTCCCTCCTTATGAAATTCTTTATAGATGTCCTCCTCCCATTATTAGACATATGTGGGGAAAGAATTGGGTAATATCATTTTAAGACAACAGATGCAGATTCAGGGCTTATCTCGTACATCATAGTGTCCATAAGTCTGTGAATTTGACCATTGATGCCCACCTCTTTAAACCAAGTGATGTAGTATGGGTTAGAGAATTGAATGTCTAGCCTGAAATAGCTCTGGAAAGGTCTGTTCACTGTTACCTTATCCACTCTTACTGCACAGAGGTTGCAAAAATGATTACTTAGATACATCATAGCACAGTAAACACAGCTTCTGTCAAGTATGTGTATGTTCCTGACCTATCAACACTGTGTAATCTCACTCTACAGAGAGGCCAATTGAAGATTTCAAAGGATCTAGATAAACCAGAATATATCAATACCCAAAGATTACATCCTTGTCCTGGTCACTCCAGAAGTTGACCAGTCTACACACAGCAGAAGCTTGAAGTCACCAAGTCAACCACCATGTGCATAGTAAACATTTTTGTCCCATTGTCTGCTACCCTTTGGCTTTATCTATTACTCCGCTCCTCACTTCAGCTTACATAGTAGTTTGGCAGAAGTGGGCTCAGCCAACTGCATTTACAATGAATGGTTTTGTGCTGGCTAGTTTTATGTCAACTTGACACAAGCTAGAGTCATTTGGGAAGAGGGAACCTCAGTTGTGAAAATGCTCTTACCAGAATGACCTGTGGGCAAGACTCTTGTGTATTTTATTGACCTGGCGATTGATGTGTAAGGTCCCAGCTCACTTGAGATGGTGCAAATCTGGGGTAGGTGGTCCTAGATGGTTATAATAAGGTAAGCTGAGCAAGCCATGATAAATAACCCAGTAGCGGCACTCAACCGCAGCCTCTCCATCAGCACTTGCCTCCAGATTCCTGTCCTGCTTAAGTTACTGTCCTGACTTCCTCAGTGATGGACTGTAACCTGGAAGTGTGAGGTGAAGTAACCCCTTTCTTCTCAGTTGCGTTTGGTGACAGTGTTTTATCACAGAAACAGAAAACATAAACAAAAATGATTCCTTTTAACACTTGTTTTCTTCTTTAGGGTAGGATTTGCAGCTACTGATTACAGTTACTAACACCTTCCACCTAAGATTGTTGCTTCTATCCCACATAGGATGGTCTGGGCATAGGCCAAGCCTTACCCTATCATATGATTTCTCTTGCCAAGGGAGACCAAGTATTCCATCTGCCAGTAGCAAAACCAACACACTGTTTTGACCCTAGTGTATGTTCCTAGTGGAGAATAGTTTATGGTCTGGTACTCCTGAGAATGGTGACATTTATTAGATGATCGCAGCTCCCCACCTGCCAGTGTCAGTACTTTTGATATGTGTATGACTGTTAGCAATAACTCTTTGCTGATCATCAGTTGTGGAAGCCTGTCATGAGGATGGAATTAGGCTCAATGATAAATATAAGTAAGAATAGACCTCAGACTGAGCCACGTGTTCCAGTGATCACTGGGCTCACTGTTCCACCTGGAGCTGTGTTTCATAGGTCACCTGGAAGATAAAGAGAAAATAGTGCTTCTCCAAAAGGGTGTTACCACTTCCATCTGTAAATTGGGAGCCTGCAGCCCCCTCAATTTTATGGTCATCAAACTAGAAGACTTGAAATAAAAGAATGTCCACAAAATTGGCATGCATGAGCATGTGCAAACACATGCGTGCATGCACATGTTCTCTCTCTCTCTCTCTCTCTCTCTCTCTCTCTCTCTCTCTCTCTCACACACACACACACACACACACACACACACACACACACGAACCCCTAAGAACCATACTATAACTTCAAGAGGGTCACAGTTCCAATTCAGGTTTCATCTCAAGAGATCATTCATTCCTTTTTATGAAGAAATAAAACCTTCTCATCCACCAAGAAACCTGTTTTTGTACCTGGCAGAGATAGCTCAAATGCTAAAAAGTCAACTCTTGTTTTGTATGTGGAGAAACTAACATGGGGGGCCAATGTCCCTCAGAGATTCCAGAGCTAGACTCCTTGAACCTTATAATGAAAGGGGTTTGGCTGCTCCAAAACCTCAAATATTGGGAAATAATTTCATTGCTCAATGGGGAAAACAAATCAATATTTTTATGAGGCATGTGATCTATCTAGGCCAAAGATTTTATACCTGCCCCAAAGACCCAATGGCAATGAATCACCAAACCATTCAGAGCCAGTTCCACACCCCTTGTCTAACTTTTCTCGTTTTAGACAGGTATGGGACAGTGTTAATATTAATGTCGAATGGCAAGCCTAGTGAACTGTGGTTATGTTGGAGAACAGCTTAGGCTCTGCTTTTTCCAAACAGGGTCATGATCCTATGTGTTAGGATCTTCCTGTTCTCTCTTGCCAGAGGGGACACTTGGGAGCACAGGTGTGTGAGGACTAGAAAACCTAAACGGAACAGCAGATCATATAAATTGGTACTGGAAAGATCATGAATGCCTTCCTGGATGTATAATTCATTATCTGGTCCAGCCATCTGGGCGGAGAAGTGGTCCTCTGGGATTAGCACGCTCTTGTGTGTATCTTAAAGAGTACCATCTGGTTACAAGCTACAGTTATTGTTTTGGGAAATAGTTTTAAAAAGACCTGGAAAGGGGAAAACATTTGAAATGTAAATAAAGTAAATAACCCTCAAAAAAGTAGACATTAGTAGGTTATGCTAAAGATGATATAAATGATAAAAAATAAGAACCTGCCACCTCTCCATGCTCCTGCTTCTCTCAACCCAACAACACCCCTGCGGGCCGGACAGTGCTCCTGCCGCCAGCAGCTCTCTCCAGCTATCTCCTGCAGCATCTGGCTGAGCCACTAGTTCCTCTCTGCTATCGGCGGTACCACATTCCAGTAACCAAGTAAATCAAAACTCTTGAACCTTATAATTAAACAATCATATTTACGTACCAATAAATTTTCAATTTATAAGATGCCAATACAATGATCACAGAACCAATTGATAATGATAAAAATTTTATCCCAATTATTCTAACCTTACGATATCATAACTACTTGTCCACCACCATCTTCCTTTCTCCGTCTCTCTTAAGATGCTCCCTGTCTCTGCAACAGTTAGCTCCGCCTCCCTTTTTCCTGTCCAATCACAGGCCTCCTGCTGCCCTAATGTTTTTGAACAGGGAAAATCCTGCAACAAGTTACAATCATAACCAATAAAACCACCAAGGCCCTTAATATTTTAGCTAAGCAACAAACCAAGATGCACAATACTATATAATCTGCTTAGCTTTAGACTGTCTTCTCACCTTTGAAGGGGGAATCTGTGGAAAGTTTAGTCTTAGCAACTATTGTTTACAAATAGTTGATGATGGAAAGGTCACAGCAAACGAACCAAAACACACACACACACACACACACACACACACACACACACACACAAACCCCACACAGACAAAATGAAAACATTGATGTATCCTGGTCCACACCTGGAAAGTTCAAAACCCAGATAATTTATATGGAATATAGTTTTCAATTTGTGGGAGATTCAAGATCCTCATAGATGATATGCATTTGATTGTAGGAGCCTGCTTGATGTTAGCTTGCATAGACACCTATGAAAGGTAAAGGTCTGTGGCCTCATAGATGCATGGTCAAAAAAAAGAATGGCCACTCACATTATGATGTTATGGAAATATAAATCTCTAAACTAAAATGATGCTCTTTAACACCCACCAAATATTTGTGCATTAAAGGGATGTTGTGATAGGAAACCTTCAAAAGCTAAGAGGACATAGAACAAGAAATAGTCATGTGGATAGGTGAGTGACCTTGTGTGTACACACAAACATGCCATATCGATCTTGTATGTTCTTTGAGGGTTTGACAGAAATCTATGATATATTCATCTGATATCGGACTTTTTAAAGTTGGGTGATTTTTAATAACTACTTTTATCTAACTGATATTTATGTATTTAAATCATTTACTTCACCTTGATTTAATAATGTTTATAGATTTCTGATGAAACAGAGGCCTGGAATTAGACCATTTGTACCTTGGTATGGATATATACTCTCATCTTTGTTGAGTGGGTATTTGGATCTTTGTTTGCTATTATCTCAACTTGCCATGTTGTGGACTAGATGAATGGTGTTTGGTGTCAATGTTGAGAGATCACTTTGTGTTGATGTATGAGGGGTGTCAGAAGTGGTCTCATCTCAGTCAGGATTAAGCATACTTTCTTAGCTTAGAATCAAACCTTCTATAGGCTTGGAACATTCTTGCTGTTGATCTTCTGTGGAGAACAAATGGTCCTAATATGAATTCAATTGAGGAAAATATATTTAAATTTTTCATATATTTTGATCATATTCTTTTCTATCCCTCAACTCCTCCACATATACAAATTTTGAACATTTTTTTCTGCTTCCGATGGCCCAGTATGGCAATCTAAATGAAAAATGCTCTCTATAGACTCATGGGTTTAAACACTTCATCCTCAGTTCTGTAGCTATATGCCAAAGTAAAATCTTTCTTCCTTTTGTTACTTTGAAAGGTGGCATTTTATCACAGTAAGAGAAAGTAACTAATACACAGAGGAAACTTAACAACAGCAACAATAACAAAAACAAGCCATGATATTTTTATGTCTAGGCTGATTTTAGACATAGCTCATTTAAAATTTGATTTGTGTACAAAGGAGTGAGAGATGAGAGGACAGAGGCAATTTCTAGGTCTTCTCGGTGGCAGAGAAGAGGCATGCTGGTTCTCTGATGAGAAACTCAGCAGCCAGCTGGGAAAGAGGTTCTTCTTTTTCCAGAGACACGTAGGAGAAGGTAGAAATAGAGACTGTGATGCACAACAGAGCAAGGAGAGATAAGTCACAAGCGAAAGTCCCAGGAAACTATTTTCACATTTTCCATCAGAAATGGAGGTTGATGCAACCACCTGCTCAAGCAAGGGGCCTCATGGGAGATCACCTCCAGGTCCAAAATGAGCAGACTAAGTGCTGAAGCACTGTTGAGAGATAAGAACATGAAAAGGACATGCAGGTAGAAAAGAAGCTGGAAATTCCTGCTCTTGGTCACAGCAGGCAAATGGCATACCTGCAAAGCACGTGTCATTCCTGGATTTGACCACTTTGGTTTGCCATTGTCCCAACCTACGAAGTTACTAAGAAAAATGCATTTTTATTTTCCAATTTTCTGAGAAGTATCTACTTTTTTATTTAAAAAAAAAATGTTAGCTGGCATTTTTACATTATGTGAGTTAGATCATATCCATCTCACATAATGCATCTTGCTCTCCTAGACATACCACTAATATCTCCATTTTTCAATTTCAGATCTTTTTTGTCCTCCTCCTCCTCACTATTTTTTCAAGCCATTTAGTTCATTTAAGCCTGCCTGCCTGCAAAGGAGCATGAGTAGACCACCAACAGCCACACTCCTGAAGAGAAATGGGAGCTTCTTCTAGGATCCATCAGTTGTCAGTAGCTCCTCAGTCAGGGGTGGTGGTGGGGTGTCTGATGATTCCTTCTCTGATCTGTGATAGAATACTGGCATGTCAAATCTCATGCAAGTCTCATGCAGACAAGAAGAGCTGCTGTGAGTTCATGAGGGCAATGGCATGCATGTCCAGAAAGAGCATTTCACACTCCTCTGGCTCTTAGCTACTTTCTTTCCTCTTCTATAATGTTCCCTAACCCTTGGGGGTTCAACCTAAATGTCCCATTTAGCATGGAGTCCTCAATGGCCATTCAGTCTCAGTACTTTGGCCATTTATGTCTTGGCACTGACTGCTGTCCAATCCAAGAAGAAGCTTCTCTGACCAAAGTTGAGAGAAGCACTACTTTATAGGTATGCAAATAAATATTTAGAAAGCAGTTTGGAAAGATGTCCCTTTAATAAAATGTCAGTAATAAGTTCACCATAGTAGAGCCTATAACCTCCCTAGCCGTGGGCTTTAGACTGGTTTACAGCAGCAAGCATGTTTTTCCTCCAGTGGAGCAAAATCCAATCAGAAACAGTTAGTTACTGCATAACAGTTAAGGTGCTGTTACACCAGTCAGCACATCTTTCCTGGCAGGCCAGAACTCTAATATGCAAGAGTCACTACTGGGTAAGGGTGTTACTAATGATTCTCCTCAATCAGCATCTTGAAGTACTATGAAAGCTAGCCAGCAGGGACAAAGTTTCTAGATCAGTTTCAGTCAGTTCCAGATTGACTTTTCTGTGTCATGCCAGCAAAATGTGTTGTATCACCCGCAACAGGGTCTTACCATGTGATTATGGTAGGCAATCAAGGGCAATGGCAGTAACCTGTGTTGTCTGGAGAGTTTTGGAGTCTCTCTAACCAAATACTTACAGGAGGGTATTCCATGCCCAGTACTAAAATTTTTACTTAATAACTGTAGTGGCTATTTCTGGTTGTCAACTTGACCATATCTGGAGTGAATTACAATCCAGAATTAGAAGGCTCACCTGTGATCTAGATCTTGACTCTGGAAGACACAAGTTTCTGGTGTGGTGGTACACACACCTCTAATCTGGGCCACACCTGCTGCTGGAGATCTACATAAGGACATCGGAAGGAGGAAGATTCAATCTTCTTCACCTGTGAGCCTTGTGGGACTAAGCGACTTCTAGATCCTCGGGTTTTCATTCACAGTTACTGCTGACCGTTGTTGGGGAGTTTGACTACAGACTGTAACAAATTCTCTTACTATATAGAGACTACCTATAAGTTCTGTGACTCTAGAGAACCCTGACTAATACAATAACTCATATCATTTGAGGGAAGCATTTTGCACTCATTCAGGTTACTTCCATTCATACTATTTTAAAGGAAATTACATTTTTAATTAGTTTACAAAACAGTGGGCACAGTAAGGCATTTCCATGCATCCTTGATTTAGATAAACCTAATCCCATCCCTTCCTTCCTCCAATTCCTAACTATTTAAAATTTTAACCTCCAATATCACCAATTTTTACTTTAATAGGAGATTTCTATAATCCCTCTTCCCCATTAGCCCGCAAACCAAGTGAACTTTCTAGCTTCCCAACTTCTGTAGACACTCTGAATTAAACACACAAACCTAAAATATGAAAGCTAGGATCTGCATGTAACTGAAAACATGCAACGTTTGTCTTTCTGCCTCAGGGTTACCTCACTTCATATTATTCTTTGCAGTTCTGTCAATTTTGGGGCAAATTTATGGCTTTATTTTTCTATAATACTGAATAAAATTCCATCATGTGCATGTACATTTTCTTTACCCTCTTATCAGTTGATGGACATGTAAGATGATTCCAAGCTATTGTGAGCAGAGCACCAAGGGACATGGACATGTAAGTTTGCTGGATCACATGGAAGCTCTAGTTTTAGATTTTGCAGAATCTTCACACTGACTCAACGGTGGCTACACTAATTCATATTCTTAGCAGCAATAGGTAAGGATATCCCTTTAATCATGTTAGTTCTGTTGTTTTTTTTCTTTTTTCTTGAAGATAGCCATTTTGGTTGATGTTTTTCTAATGTGAGAGTTTTAATTTGCATTTCCATGAAATCAAAAGAGATCAAACACTTTTAAAAAATATTTATTAGTCATTTATATTTTTTCTTTGGGTATTCTTCATTTAGTTTTAGAGCTGACATTTGATTAGGTAACTTGTTTTCTTGATACTTGGTTTCTTATATTCTTTGTATAACCTAGATACCAAGCCTCTGTTGTTTCTAGAGCTGGCTAAATTTTTATCTCTCTGTGTAGGTTGGCTCTTTATTTGATTGACAGTTTCTTTGCTTTGTAGAAGTTTGCTTGCTATATAGAAGCTTTTAATTTTCATGATACGCCATTTGTCACTGTTATTTCCTGAGTGATTAGAATCTTATTCAGACAGGTTCTTTTTTGCCTGTGATTATATCTAGATGTGTACTCCTTAGTTTTCTCTAACATTTTCATAATTTCAGATCTTACTTGAGATCCTTGAACCAACTGAAGTTGGTTTGTGTGGGGCAACAGATAAGGACAGGGTTTCATTTTTCTTCCTGTAAATATCCAGTTTTTCCAGCATGATTCTATCCTTCGTCTAGTATGTATTTTTGGCAACTTTGTCAAATAAACAGTGGGTATAGTTGCATTCTTAATTCTAAACCATCAATCTGTGCTGCTTTTGGTACCAATATGAAGCATAGCATTTTTATTACTGTGCTCTGTAGAATAACTTGGAATCAGGTAGGTGATACTTCTCGCCCTATTCTGTTTCGCTCAGGTTGGCTTTGGCTACAGGGTTGACTCAGTTGATTTTCTGTTGCTGTGATAAGGTATCGTGACCAAGGCAGTTTAGAAAAAATATAAGAATTTATTTGGAATTGAGGCTCCAGAGGGATGAGTTCATTATGGCAGGGAATCATGGTAGCAAGGGGCAGTCATTGTAGCCAGAATATCTGGGAGCTCACACCTTGAAGAAGGCAGAAAGCAAAGTGTAAAGTGGGAATTAAGCATGAATTTTAAACCTCAAAGCCTCCTCTAAGTGACATAGTTTTCCCAACAAGACCACAATACCTAAACCTACTAAAACAGCACATCTAACTGGGCACTAAATATCCAAACATCTGAGCCTATGGGGGACATTCTCATTCAATCCACTGCAAAGGCTTTGCGGCTTCCATTTAATACTGTTTTACTTCTATTTCTGTTAAGAATGCTGCTGGAATTTTTATTGGGATTGCATTGAATCTGTGGGTTCTGGTTGGTAGGACATGTATTTTCATAATATTGATTCTTCCTACCCATGAGCATGAGAGAACTTTCTATCTTCTAGGTCTCCTTCAATTTAATTTTTTCAGTTTTAAATATTTCTTTTATTTTTAAAGTTTTAATTGTAGAAATATTTTCATATCCTTGTTTGGTTTATTAAAAGGTATTTTTATTAGGCTATTGTGAAAAGAATTGTTTTTCTAATTTTTAAATTTTGTATCCCAGTACTTTGCAGAAGATGTCCATCAGTTCTAAGAGGGTTAGTTAGTTTGTTTGTTTTTGTTTGTTTATTTGATTTTTGGAATTTTCTAGGTGTCTTATGTGTAGAATCTTATTATTTGCAAATAGACTTTGACTTCACTTTCTATTATATCTTTTTTATTTGTTTTCTTGTTTTCTGGTTTTAGTTAACATTTCCAGTGCTATAGTAAAAGTAGAGAAATAAAACACCATTGTCTTTTTCCTGACTTTATTGCAAGTGTTTCGAATCCTATTTATTATAATGTGGGCTCTAGGATTATTATATATAAACTTTATTATGTTGGACAATGTTTCCTTTTTTCCAAGTTTCTTCAGGACTTTTAACATGAAAGTATGTTATATTTTGTCAAAAAGCTTTTCTTCATCTACACAGATGACTATGTGATTTCTGTTTTTGAGTCTACATACAAAATATATTACCATTTTTCATTTATGTATACTGAAATATCTTTGCATCTCTATGATATAGCCAGCTTGACTATAGTAAATGATTTTTGATATTTTATTTAGTTCAATTTACAAATATTTTCTTAAGAAATTTTTGCGCAGTTTAATGAAACTGGACTGTAATTTTCTTTGGTTGTTGCATCTTCGTGCGTGTGTGTGTGTGTGTGTGTGTGTGTGTATTAGAGTAATTATAGCTTCATAAAAAGTCTTTTAGCTTCCTTCTTTTTCTATTTCATGGAAAAGTTTGAGTAGCATTAGGGTTAGTTTTCCTTTGAAGGTTTAGTAAAATTTGAAGTTAATCCATCTAGGCCTGGGCTGTTTAATTCAAGAGATGTTTAATTGCTGCTGCTTATGTTTTATAAGTATATTTAAATTTTTAATCTCATTTTGGTTGGTCATATACATGTAAAGGATATTCATTTCTTTTATATTTTCCCAGATTAGTGTAATATAGGCTTTTAAGGTAAGACATGATGACTTTAAAATTTTATTGGTAACTGTTTTAATGGCTCCCTATTCCCTTTAAATTTTATTAGTTTGGTCTCTTTTCTCTTTCATTTGGTTTGACTGAGGGTTTGTAAATTTTGTTTATTTTTTTTAAAGAGCTTACTCTTTGTTCCATTGATTCTTTGTATTGCTTGCTTCCATTTTCGTTAATTAATGCTCGATCTTGATTTATTTCTATTTACTGATTTATTGTTTGCTTCTTCCTCTTTTTCTAGGGCCCCGAGCTGTATCATTAAACTGTTTGAGATCTCTGATTTTTTATTGTAAACAGAGCTGTAAACCTCCCTCTTAGGAATGCTTTCATTATGTCCTATAGGTTTCAGAACATTGTGTTTTCATTTTCATTTTATTCTAGAATTTTTAGAAGCTCCTTCTTGGTTTCTTTAAAGATTTATTTATAACTGCTAAGGTGTGGTCTAATCTCCATGAGTTTGCCTATGTTCTGGGGTTACTCAGTGTTGGGAGCCAAAGCGGAGCTGAAGTCTTCATGCTGCTCCTGGGAACCTGACCCCACCAAGCTTGGCACAGCCTTGCGGTACCTTCTGAGAACTGGTCATAATTGTTTGAAGATTAATTGTTCCCCATGCTCTGGGAACTGGCCGTTCGGAAGATCGATGAGCCAGAGCGACCAGAAACCACAAGCTCCCTGCTTCCCATTCCTCTCTTTGCCTCATTCCCACCCCTCCCTTTGCCTCATTTCTGCTTTAAAAACAGCCTATGTTTCAAGAATAAATGAGACCTTGACAAGATTTTGCTTGGTCTTGCTCCTCTTTCTCGCCCGTTATTCTTTCAGGCTTGGTCCCCCTCAACCCCACGAATAACGAGGTCCTGCAGGGCGGGACAAGTGGCGCCCAACGTGAGGCTCGAGGTACGGATCTCTGCCAGACGGACCCCAGCCCAGAAGAGGTGTAGCGCCGGCTCCAGTGTAGATTGAGGACACTCCTCACCGCTCATGAGAAGTTTTCGTCCTCGGTAAGTGATTCCGTCCGTCTCATATAAAAAATGGGCCAGAAACTCACTAAGGAAGCAGTCTTCATTAAAGACTTAAAAGGAACACTCAGGGAAAGAGGAGTTAGAGTTAAGAAAAAGGATTTAATTAGACTTTTTATATTTATAGATGGGGCCTGTCCCTGGTTTATATAAATGGTCCAGAGATCCACAAAAAAAAATGACAAAAGGTTAGAAGAGATCTTAATAAAAAATTGGAATGTGAAGGACCGGATACTGTCCCTGCCACCGTTTTTTCATATTGGGGACTGATCAGAGACATAGTTGAGGCTGAGTCTTCTGACCCTGACAAACAGCAATTACTGTCAGTGGCAGAATATTGTCTCCTCCCTCTGTCCCGTGCAGGATCCTTGGCCTCCCTCCCAGAAAAACGCTCCACTACACAGGCCCCTCCGCCTTCTTATTTTTCCTACCGCCTTTTCTCCTACTGGCTTGCTTTGGCAAGTCAAGCCCTTATTCTGGGTCCATTTACCAGCATCCCCCTCATGCGTGCTGCCCACCTACCCACTCCTAGTTGCTCATCTTTTAAGGCTTGGTAGAGAGGCTGCCCTTAAGCTCTTTGGAAAAGATCCTGATATTATAGTCCTCCCCTATAATGCCTCCCAAGTCCAGTGGCTTATCCAAAACGAAGATGATTGGGCCATTAATTGTACTTCTTTTCAAGGCACCATGGATAACCATTACCCTGCTGATAGGTTAGTTCAGTTTTTACAAAAAACGCCAGTTGTTTTCCCTAAAAGAACAAAGACTTCCCCCATTGTTGGAGCCACATTAGTTTTTTTCTGATAGATCTTCTTCAGGCATGGCTGCTTTTAGTATTAATGGAGTGGTCTCTCACTTTAGGACAGCCTTCCTCTCTGCACAACGTGTTGAATTGACAGCCATTATTAAAGTTTTTGAGATGTTACCAGATGTGCCTTTTAACCTTTATACGGATAGTGCCTATGTGGCCTCCTCTGCGCCCCTCCTGGAAGTTGTTCCATATATCCGCCCCTCCACCAATGCCTCTCCCTTCTTCTCCAGACTACAAAAATTAATTCTTGCCCATGAGGCCTCTTTCTTCCTTGGGTACATTCGCACCCATTCTGGATTGCCTGGACCACTGTCTGAGGGCAATGATAAAGTAGATCAAGCCACTCAGATAATTGCTTCTGCACTTTCTGTTCCCCCACTCGCTGCTGCACAGCAGGCCCATGACTTACATCACCTTAATGCCCATACTCTGAGGTTTAATTTCAGGTCTAACAAGAAACAAGGATCGTTCCTCCCTTTGAAGATGTTCCCTCCATGGCTTCTCCTCAAGGCCCTGCTGTGCTTCAGTACCGTGAGCTGTCCTCCTTCACCACATCAACGTTTTAACTTTACATGGGTAATTCTTAATGAGGCAGGAGGTATAGCTAATTCAACCTCTCAGCTCTCTACCAATATCCCGTGGGGCCCCTTTCAGGTTGATCTATGTGTGCTGGCCCTTGGGGCCCATGACTATTGGGATTATCGGGACTTCTTTGTGCCACAACAAAAGCCCCCCAATCCTGTCTCACAGCCGGTTTGGCTCCCTGGATGTGGATCTCAAATGAAAAGGTCCCTCTTACAAACGGTCCCTATATATATATATATATGCCCTGGGGGACATCGAGACCGCTCTCTTAACACAAAGTGTGGTTTCTCTTCTGATTATTACTGTGCCTCCTGGGGTTGCGAGACCTCTGGAGACACTTATTGGAAGCCCTCTTCCATTTGGGATTATATTATCCTAAAGAGAAAAAATCCTTCCAGATACAACCTTGGTACTGAGCCCCTCCCCCTCAAAGGGGAATGTAAAGATCAATGGTGCAATCCTCTTTCCATCGTTTTCACTGACGCTGGAAAAAGGGCCTCCTGGGACAATTCCAGAGGTTACGAATGGGGATTGAGACTCTATATGCCAGGGCGTGACATTGGCCTCACATTTAAAATTAAGCTCATAAAGACACTTCCACAGGGGCCTTCAGTAGCTGTTGGACCTAACATAGTCTTACGCCCTGGCCCAGACAGCGCCCCGATTGGGCCTCCTAAACCACCAGCTGCCCCCGGGTCGACCTCAGTCCCTTCTGCTACCACCCTATTTCGACCCACCCTTCCTATGGGGACCCCCTCATCCACTGATGTTATTCTCAAGTTGGTCAATGCCTCTGTTGAGACCCTAAGACTCAACAACCAGACAGAATATACAGAATGTTGGGTCTGCTGTTCCCCTCGCCCTCCCTTCTAGGAGGGGGTGGCTATTCTTGGTGACCCCCTCTACACCAACGATACCAACCTGTTCAGATGGAGAAACACCAGGAGTCATGGATTAACCCTTTCCCAGGTCTCCAGATTGGGTCTCTGTTTATTGGCCCCCAAAATGGTCCCTCCTTATCAGTTAAAGGAGATTTGCAATCAGACAATTACAGTTAATACCACTTTTCAGTATATCCAGGCACCCAATAATACCTACTTTATTTGCTCCACGGGACTCGCTTCTTATGTAGTTTCTGCTTCTCTATTGTTATATAGGGATTATTGTGTTTTGGTTATTCTTCTTCCAAAGATCACCTTTCATCATGCAGAAGAGCTGCTTACGTTTTGGGAGCGGGGTACAATTCGCTCAAAAAGAGAGCCCATTACAGCCATTACATTAGCCGTTCTTTTGGGCCAGGCTGGTGCAGGGGCAGGAACAGGCATAGCTTCCTTAGTTACTTCCACCCAACAGTATAATCAACTTTCTACAGCTATTGATAATGACATTCACGAGTTACAACAAGGGTTAAAATACCTTAAAGACTCTGTAGAGTCCCTGTCAGAGGTGGTTTTACAAAACAAAAGGGGACTAGACCTCGTCTTTTTACAAGAAGGTGGCCTATGTGCTGCACTTAAGGAAGAATGCTGCTTTTATGCAGACAAAACAGGGCTAGTTGAGGACAGCATTGAAAAAATAACACAGAGCCTTGAAGAAAGAAAGAAAAAGAGAGAACAGAGCAAAGCTTGGTATCAAAACTGGTTTTCCACCTCCCCTGGCTTTCTACATTGCTTCCCAGCCCCCTGGGACCCTTTGTGGGCCTTTTATTGCTTTGTGCGTTTGGCCCTTGGGCCTTTAACAGACTAACTAATTTTGTTAAGTCACAGATTGATTCTGCTCTCCACAAGACCGTTGCTGTTCATTACCATCACCTTAATGCCCAAGAATCCACCGAGGATCTCCCCCCTGGTCCCTCACCCAGTGGCCTACAGTTCTCAGTCCTGGCAAAAGAAATAGAGACCCCCTGGTACCGCAGGTTGTTGAAGCTCTCCTAAGGTGGCTCTCTGAGACTCCCAACGACCCCTTTAAGGCCATAAGCTGTGGGACCAACCAATGACAGGCAACTCATCGCCGCCCCCTGGTCTGTGATGCCAGCAATGGGTGCCACTCACATAGCCTAAGACAGGAGCCTCACCAACTGCTGTGATGGTCATCCGATGACGGGAATATTGTGAGTCCATTGTCTGGGTTGCCCATCATGACCTCGGGAAGAGGGCCATCCCATTACAACTTGAGGCCTAAGGCATGAAACCTAAGACAGGTGGCCCACCGACCTCATTTTTACTAAATATAGAAGGGGGAGATGTTGGGAGCTGAAGTGGAGCTGAAGTCTTCATGCTGCTCCTGGGAACCTGACCCCACCAAGCTTGGCACAGCCTTGGGGTACCTTCTGAGAACTGGTCACAATTGTTTGAAGATTAATTGTTCCCCATGCTCTGGGAACTGGCCGTTCGGAAGATCGATGAGCCAGAGCGACCAGAAACCACAAGCTCCCTGCTTCCCATTCCTCCCTTTGCCTCATTCCCACCCCTCCCTTTGCCTCATTTCTGCTTTAAAAACAGCCTATGTTTCAAGAATAAATGAGACCTTGACAAGATTTTGCTTGGTCTTGCTCCTCTTTCTCGCCCGTTATTCTTTCAGGCTTGGTCCCTCTCAACCCCACGAATAACGAGGTTCTGCAGGGCGGGACAACTCAGCTGCTCTTTATAGTCTTTTCCCATTGGGAGCAGACAGAATTAAAAAACTATTTCGATTTGCTCTATCTGTTGGGACTTTTTATGTACTAATACATTGTCTATTTTTGAAAAAGTTCCCTGGGTTCTTGAGAATATTTTGTGTTATGCAGATTTAGATGAAATCTTCTGTAGATGTCTGTTTAGACTATTTGATTGTGATGTCATTTAATTTATATATAGTTTTGTCAGGAATACCTATCATTTGGTGGGAACTAGATAGTAAAGTTATCTACTACTATTGTGCTAGGGTTAATCTTTGACTTTTATATTATTTGTTTTATAAGAATAAGTACACCATGTTCAGGGATCTTTTTTGAATCATAGTGTTCCCTTTTCTTGTTAAGTAAATTTGTTCTTAGACATTTTCACACATGTATATAATGCACTGACCAGCTTACCTTCCACTTCCCTATCATCCCCATTCACCCCTCCCCCTCTCCACACATCTATCTTCTGTGTTCATGCTGATTGTTTATGACTACTGATACTAATCAGGGGCATCTCTATGGCCATGAGTTTGAAGCTACATGTTGGAGCCTAGAAGGATCGATGGTGGGTACTCAACTAAAGATGTAATTCCCCTCTTCCAGAACCAATTTCCACAAGTTCAAAGATGAAAGGAAACATTCTGTTTGCCCTTTACCCTCCATTGATCAGTAGCTGGGAGAGCTAGTCTTGTATGATCTGGTTTAACCATAGTTATTTTGATTTATTAATCAAAATGTTCATTCTGAGACTAGAGAATGGGCTTTCCCAGTTGGTCACCTTACCTTCCAGCTCTTACATACTTCCCACCTCCTCTTCTGCAGTGTTCTCTGAGCTTAGAGGTGGTAGTATAAATATCTTGTTTAGGGCTGGATGCATATTTCTTGTTTATTCTGTGCATCCAGGGCAGTTAAGACAATGTGTATTCACCACTGTTTGTTGTAAAGACAATCTTCTCTGATGAAGGCTTGTGTCTATGAGCATAAGCAAAGGTATTTAGAAGACAGCTCACTACTGTGTCAGTGAAGTCCCCCAAAGGAGTTTTCCCTTCATCAGTATGAAGTATCTTTTATTTTTTTTTCTATTTTTAGTTTGAAGTCTATTTTATTAGATATTATGACAGCAATAACTGTTTCCTAGGACTATTTGTTTGAAATGACTTTAAATATTATTCTAAGTGTACATATTTAGAATATATTATATATTGTATAGTACATATTATATATTGTATTTTATATTATTTATTGTATATGGTATATGATATATGGTATATTATGTATGATTGATGTATGATATAAGATATATGAATTATATATTAGTATATATTACACATTATATATTACATATTATACATTAAATTTATTATACATTCTAAAGTATTATTGGTGGTGTAGTGTTTGTAGTGTGCAATGCAGGTTTCCACCTTTGCACTCTAAGGTAGTGTGTCTTTTGTAGTGAAATGCTGTCCTTGGAGGCAGAAAATAGATGTCTCTTGCTTTATCTTTAATTTTACTTTAATTTTAATTTATCAGTTTTACTCCTTCCAAAGCCTTTCTCCCTAGCACATATTTTGTTCCTGACAGCATACACCATGAATATGAAGTTGCCTGGACTCCCTATCCTACATCTCATACTGCCAGGTTTGATACTGACAGTACTGAGAGCTAGGAGAAGAAGCTACTGGGTCTGCAATTAGCTGCTCATGGTTGTGCTTATGGGTGACCAGGACGGTGACTGGGCCTTGGCCTCTTGTTCATAGCTGTAGGAATGGTGGTTACAGATTCTCCAAGGGTGTGATGGTAACCAGTCTGGCCATAGCAATGAAGCTGGTATTGATTAAACTCTACATTTTATTTCTTTTTCTTGCCTCACTTTTCTAGTTAACACTTTGATCACTACATTGAATAAGGGCAGAGAGAGCAAGCACCCTAGCTTTGCAACTAATTTTTTTTTTTGAGAAAAATGCTTTCAGTTTTACTCTTCTTAGTAAGATTGGCTATATCACTGCCATATATATCCTTTATTGTATTGGAGTATTTTACTTCTATTCTTAGATTCTTCATGGCTTTTGTCATTAGAATCATTATATTTTATCAAATGCCTTCTGTGTATCTGTGTACATGAGTGTGTGGTTTCCTTAAGTCTGCTTATGTGCTATATTAGATTTATGATTTATGGTACTTTAATAGAAGCGGCGTGTAATTGTATGAACGTGAAGATCCGCCTCTCCAAACTCAGCTGTTAAGGAATTGGTGGCTGGCTGATAGAATTT
Organism: Rhynchomys soricoides; assembly: GCA_019843965.1. Classification (NCBI taxonomy): domain Eukaryota; kingdom Metazoa; phylum Chordata; class Mammalia; order Rodentia; family Muridae; genus Rhynchomys; species Rhynchomys soricoides. Next base: position 273,064 of record JADRCH010000080.1, on the reverse strand, counting down.
TGAAGGTTTTTAGGCTAATGAGGACACTACCTTTATGAAGGGATTAAAACACTGAAGGAATCGAAGCTGAAGAACTATTAGGAATGGGAGGTAAGGGATGGCTGAAGTACTGACATGGAGGTCTGATGCTGAAGTATGCACCTTGGCTTCAGACTATTCTTTGTCTTTCTTTCTTCTTCTTTTCCACCATGAGGCAAGAACTTTGGCCCACTCCCTACTCCCTACCATATTGTACCTCATCATATGTGGAATGAAGGCAAGAGACCATGAACTCAAAGCTGGGAAGCTGGGCTGAGATCAGTCCTTCCTTCCTAAAATTGTTTTCTAAAATATATGTCTTAGCAACAGAAAAAGAAATTAACCCACATAAAATGTATCTTGAACTTATAGAAGCAAGAGAACATGGACCTTCCTAAAGCAAACATGTAAGGTTCAGAAAGACAATGATTTGTTCTAGAGCATTAAGAGTGACTCAATTATACCAGGAAGTATGGAGCATGCGGAGAGGGACAAGTACAGGACCAGGGTGTCCATCCTGTGTCCTCTATCTGTGGGTACTCTTCAAGTCTATAGAAATCAGGAACAGCCCAACAGAGTTTTTCCTTAACTCTTTTAACCTTAGCTTAAATCTAAACTCTTCTCCATGGATCTTCCCATGCCAAGCAGAAGATGAGAGTGTTTCTGTGCCCAGGTTAAGCCTGGCTGCAGAAATAGATATAATCTTTGGTTTATATCTCCGTCTTTCAGATAAACTACCAATTACCTTTGGCCTCTGTGTCAAAAGTTTGTTGACAAATGAAAATGAAGTAGGGCATGGAAAAAGAATTAGGCTCTGGGGTCACAGGTAGTTAGCTCTATTGACTCAGTGGTGTGATAGGCATTCCTGGGGACAGCCTATCTCATGGTGCTGAACATGACATTTTTGTTGTTGTTGTTGTTTCCCTGAGATAGGCTTCTTGAAAAATTGGAGGCCAGAAATAGGAAGCCAGAGAGCATTTGGAAAGTAGTGTGAACATTAGTTACTAGTTTTGTCTTTGTTGATGATCCCTTGAGATTTAGTAAGAGTGTGGACACAGAGCTGTGTCTGACACATCATCTGGATATACTCAGAATTTTTAAATACTTAAAAAATCATCTAGAATAGATTATAAAATGTTTCATCAGGTTGAGTAATTATCCCCTCCCACATAGAGTCTCCTTTTCTTTCGTGCCTCATGTCAGAGAAGTGAAAAACGTTACAAGACTGAGCTCAGCTAGGAGGTTACCCCGAGGTTTTACTCTACATTCTTTTTAGGGGTTTTCATTTTTTCTATAAAACAAACAAACAAAAAAACAAAAACAAAACAAAACAAACAAACAAAAACACTGGGTTAGGAGTAAAAGTTCTTTAGCAGTGTGAACTTATCTAAAGTTTAACTTTGTGACTTATGAGTGACAGCTCTCACTTCTTTTCCTGAGTGAAATTCCCCCAATCCACTCATTGATCTATCAATTGCTCCAAAATGTCAGTTAGCATATATTCTACCACAAGACATGATAATACCTCTCCAGAATACTATTGCTTTCTGTCCATACCTGGGATGGAAAGCTGTGTGAGCTTTTAGGATAAAACATAATCTAGCAACTCTACATATAGTAATCCCAATTTGTGTTCATGAGGATAGTTTGACAAAATTTTAGTCTGTCAAAGAGAATTCCAAATCACATACACAAATATGAACTCCATGTTCTGAGCAATTCATGAGTAAGTTAGGCCGTTTTCCAGCAGAATTAATACTTGTAGTATCAGGATATTTAATAAAGAACTCTAAACCTAAAGCAACACACATGTTCTCTAAATTCATCCAAAGCGGGAGAGTAGTTATACATTAAGAAAAGGCAGTGTAGCACAAAGTCCGGTCACTGTAAGGCAAATTTAAGTTACTTCTGCTTCTACTTGCTAAATATAAACATGCATGTATTTGTCTAGTACTTTGTAGACACGGTCAGAGGAGCAGATGTTTGTATATTCAAATATATTCTTCACTACCCATCATCACTGAGAATTAAAACATGATGCCTAAGACATTCTTCTTACAGATAGAGATAAGACTGAGTGGAATACAGGATATCACTAACATGCTAGTGGAATACAGGATATC
>JADRCH010000080.1:220817-270913 GCA_019843965.1 Rhynchomys soricoides | reverse complement strand
ATATCACTAACATGCTAGTGGAATACAGGATATCACTAACATGCTAGCTTAAATGATCTGACATTAAGATACATGCTTCACCTTCGGCTCACCGCAGGCCCAGGCTTATTGAACGGCTTTTCCCCGTGAAGTACCACCTCCTAAAGCTGCCACTGTTGACTAAAATAGTACAATTATATGGAGAAGCAGCATTCAAACTATGAGCCTACCAAAGGACCATTTAAAATTTAACCTACACCAGGTTGCTAGGTATGTTACTGTTTTTTCTACCTTTTAAGTGGTTGGCTTTTGATGTGCCCTTATGGTGGAAGCTGGTATGGGGTGGGCTCAAAGATAGGAAGACTCTGTATTCATCTACCAGTCTTCCTTATCACACACAATAGGATGGAGCACTAAATGAATGATGCCTAGTAAGTGGGATTGGACAAAAGTCAATAATTAAATACAACAATGAAACTTGGTTTTTGAGAAAAAAAAACAAACCATAACACTATTCTATATTTTATCATTTTACCCAATGCAAAATGATCTCTCAGTGAAAGGCTAGATATACTAGGAGAGAGTGCTTTGGAGTGAGTATAGAAGAGTCTTCAACCTCCCCTCCAGCTGTGCATTCTCCATCTTGTCCCTCTTCAGCCACTTCACAGTCCCACATGCTGCTTCCACTGATCATGTCCAGAAGGAAGACCCTGTTCAGCGTTTGGTTTATATTTGAGTCTGAAAGCCTTATTTCTGGAGGTATTTGTTTAGAATAATCAGTTCTTACTAAGAGCCCACAGAGATAGAGTGAAGTAGGCTCTGAATCTATGATTATGTAACTGTCATATTAATAAGGGGGTAGAGAATTTTTATCCTGGACATTTTGCTGCATATACTGTGGTCCAAACTGGAAGTTTGATGTCAAATGAGATGTGCCCATATTCTCGGGCATCTGAATATTTGGTCTCCGATTTGGATAGGCTAAGGAGGTGTGTCCTTGATGGAAGAAAATGTTGCTGGGAGACACATTTTGAGATTTCAAAAGTCACATGCCATTTCCAGTACACCTTTTGCTTCGTGCTGTGACATAAGATGTGAACTTCCAGGTGTCACGGTTGCTGCCTGCTGTTCCTGCTGTTATGGACCCAGTCTTCTAGAACATAAATGGAAAATAAACTCTTTCATCTATATGTTGTCTAGTTCATGGTGTTTTGTCACAGCAATAAAGGGTATTGCTGTGAAGAACCCAGCAATGTGGAATTTTTCTTTTTGAGAAATGTGGTAGACCTTAGGACTTTGGACCAGAAAAGCAATAAAAACTGTTAGCTGAGTTTAAAGGGATATCCAAGGAGTTAGGAAGACAGGGCTGAGGACAACATGGACCAGGAGGACCAGCTCAAGAGGTTTACGGGAGAAAAATATTAGCAACTGGGCCAGAGTCTATTCTTATAATATTTTAATAAAGAGCTGCTTTCTTTTGTTTGGGGATATATAAATACATTTTCTGGTAGAGGAGATTTCAAAACACCTAATACTGACTCTTGCATGGTTATTCACAATCACTCTGATACAAGTCTACAATGAAAAAAATCATACACACAGAACAAGTGGAACAGAAAGGAAAAAAATACAAAATGTTGAGTTTAGAGAGTAAATGGACACTGGAAAGTTTAGACAGCCAAGGACTGTGCTGAAATAGACCGTTAAGGAGATTAATGGAACTAAGGAGGAACCATTGTAATAAAGGGAAGGATGCTCCCAGGCAAAGACCACAGCCAATTAATCTTTCAGTTTGTGAAGACAAAATGTCTAAGGGATCTTCTGCTCTTCGAAATAAACAACAAACTAAAGCATCTGAAAATGTCATTCAAGGGCCCAATGCTCCTTCCCAAGCTGGCAGCAGAATTGCCAGTGTCTTCCACAAAGTGGGACCTTAGAATCATTACAGGGTGGATACATGAACAAAAAGGTCACAAAAATCTCACTCCACATCATGGAAAGCCACTGTTCCTTTCAGCTCTAGGACCACATCTGGAACAGAGCCATTTGGTACAGCAGGAATTGTGGTATAGGGCAGTCCCTGGCATAAAGGCCTGATCTGGCAAGAGACTATGCACAAGGCTGTTGCCAGTATCTGGGAAGGTGAAGCTTGAGTTTTATTGGAAACTCTGAGATGATAAAGATGCCAGAACTGAGAGTTCTTCCAAGGAGAGCTACACAAAGTGAATGGAACAAACCTAAGAGATATAACTTGCAGGCAGCAAAGCTGGAAGGGCAGGGCCTTTGACATCACACATGGAGCTATAGGAATTGGAGTTTGCCTTGTTGCTCTGGTCAAGTGTTTCCCATTTGGAGTGGAAATGGATGCACTGTGCCATTGTATGTTGAAAGAATGTAATTTACTTTTGTATTTTACAAGTTGTTACAGTTAAGAAATTGTCTTGAGTCTCAGAATGGGCACTGGATTTCCGACTTTTAAACAGGGTCAAGACTGTGAAAGACCCTTGGGGACTTTTTAAATTTTTATTTTATTATTTACTTTTCAATACTAAAAAGGCATTTATTGAATTATTTAAAGATCACATACTTGAAACTGTAAAATCATAAACATTAACAGAATTTATAAATAAAACAAATACTTTTGGCTTGGTGACTTTCTGCTACTATTCTCTTATATCCTGAGCCATTGTGTTTTGGTTTGATTTTACATGAGCAATGAATCTATTCACTTCTATTTGTCTAGTAATTTATATAGTTCACACCTTTTTCTTTTATTGAAAGTGTATTATTTTTATATAAAATGCCCTGATTAAAGTTTCCCCCATCCCATTTCTCCACACTTCCCCACCCATCTAGATCCACCCCTTTCTGTCTCTCATTAGAAAACAAACAAAAACAATAATAGTACCAAACACAAAGAAATAATACAAACAGAAAGAAAAGGCCCAAGATGAGGCACTAGAAATGGTTACAGATGCAGAGATACACTCACATACTCAGGAATCTCATAAAAGCACAAAAGTTGGAATCCATAATATATATGCAAAAAAAGATAAATAGAAAAATAAAAGATAAAAACAAATCAATACAAACATATACAAGTCTTAATCTGACATTATGAAACAAACCTCCAAAGATTCCACTGAGTTTGTTTGCTGTTGGCCATCTACTGCTGGGGAATGGGGCCAACCTTAAGAGTAGTTTGTTTCTCCAGTGAGACTCCCTGGGAGAAAACTAAATTTTCATTTGCAAATGGTTTTCAATTGGACATAGGTTCTGGGTTAAGGATGGGTGCATGTATCTATTTCTCCTTTTATCTCTAAGACCCCATCTCGTACAGGTTCATGCAGGCCCCACATATCTAGCTTCAGTCTCTGTGAGCTCATATGTGTGTCGGTCCTATTGATTTAGAGAGCTTTGCTTTCTTGGTAACCTCTGTCTCCACTGGCTCTTACACTCTTTCTGCCTCCTCTTTCACATGGTTCACTGAGACCTGAAGAAAAGGATTTGACAGGAGACATCCTGTTTAGAGCTGAGTGTTTCAAGTCTCATACTCTCTGCATATTGTCTGTGAATTTCTGTCTGTTGCTGGAGGAAGCTTCTCTGATGATGTGGCTGAGCAAGATTCTGATTTATGAGTATAGCAGAATATCATTGGAAGTCATTTTATTGCTATGTTTCTTTAGTAGAAGAATAGTAGCATTGGTTTTACCCTAGGAACCTGGGCTACCTAGTCTTAGTTTCTTAATCACTCCAAACAGCATTTGGTACGGGCTCCATTTTCTGGAGTTGGCCTCAAGTAAAATCAGATATTGGTTGGTTACTCACACAAACTTTGTGCCACCAGTGCTCTAGATTGTCTTGTTGTCCAGACACCTTTGTAGACTGACAGTTTTGTAATAGGGTTTTGTGCTTATGTTTCTCTTTTGGTAATGTGCAGAGTATCTTCCTATACCAAAGACAGTAATCCATGTCTGAAGGCTCTAAGTATTTACCAGCTGGACTTCTCAGTGTTCAATGAGTTGCATAGGTGTTGTCTTCAGCAATAGGTTCTTGTCATCAGTTTGTGGAGAGCAACCTATAGACTTGGCAACCTCCTGAGTTCTTTAGGGGTTCCTATTGGACCCCCTTGGACAATAACTAAATTTAGTGTAACCCATTCTTGGTACTGGAAACTTTGTTTGGTGATGAGAGGTGTTTACTTGTGGCTATGTCTTTCCCATTATTTGGCAATTTCATCTAGATTCCCTTCATGTAGGTATATATTTTAGAAAGCTTCTGTTGTATTAGGTTTCCATTTGAGGGATAGACTTTGAAGACTGTTAAAGTCGGACTAAATTGAATTTTGCTTTATATATGAACACAAGGCTACCAGGCCAAGAGATAGTTGTGGTGGTTTGAATTAGGCATGCCCCATATCCTCAGGCGTCTTACTACTTGGTCCCCACTGGTAACAAATTGGGTAGGCTTAAGAGATATGGCCTTGCTGGAAGAAGTACATTACTGGGGGCAGACTCTGAGGTTTCAGAACCAGGAGTTGTTTCAGGTATGCCCACTCTGCTGGATGCTGGTGGTTTAAGTTGTGATCTTTCAGCTTCTAGCTGCTATGTCTGTTACCTGCTGCAACCACCATTATAGACCTCAACCCTCTGAAACTGCAACTCCCAAATAAACACTTTCTTCTAAAAGATACTTTGGTAGTAGTGTTTTATCACAGCAGTAAGGAGGTAACTAACACGCTTGAGCTTTGCTTTTTATTGTCTTGGTTATTTGAACTGCTTTGGAATATTTCTAAGTGAACTTACTAAGGCAGAATGTCAGTATCCCATACATGCCTCTTTGGGCAAAAACAAGAAACACATCAAAATAAATTTTAAATCAAATGATTTTTTTTTAGACATATCAGAGAACTTAATACACTTAAACTACTAAGTAATTGTACTGGCATTGTCAAGAGTAACTGAAAGTCCAGAGGTAGGCCAACTGAAATAAGTGCATCCGCTTTCTTTGCCATTGGTTTCTGTGGTGGTTTGAATACGAATGGTTCCCATTGGCTCATATATTTAAATTCTTGGTCCTCAGGTGGTGGAGCTGTTTGGGAAGGATTAGGAAGTAGGTGTGGCCTTGTTGGGGGAATCATGCCACTAGAGGGTGAGCTTTAGGGTTTCAAAAGACTCAAGCCATCTCTAGTATCTGTTAGTCTGCCTCCTGTTTTTATGTCAGGATGTGAGTCCTTGGCTACTACTCCAGAGCCTTGCCTACCTGCTTCCTTCCATGATGGTCATGGATGCTAACTCTCTGGAACTATGAACCCAGAATTAAAAGCTTTCTTTTATAAATTGCCTTGGTACTGGTGTTTTGTCATAAAAATTGAAAAGAAACAAAGGTAGTGTCTATTCTCTGAACATGCCATATGTTAGCCTTCTCCTTAAGATGAAATAATGTGACTGCAGTACTTCTGAGTCACATATCCAAAAATCTAAGCAAGAAAGGAACAGAAACAACCACAACAAAAAGCTGTTATTTTTCCAATATTCTTTTTGATATGGGGAAAATACTTCTCTGAGGTCTTTTGAAGGTCATATGGCCACATCTGAACCATTCTTACCTATTGGCTATGCTATACCATATGAAATTGAGTTTAATATCCCATTCAACAAATTACTATGTAATGTAATGGCATGAAACAGAGGTCTGAGAGGACACCAATATATTTAACCACACCATCATTGTATCAAGATTGCATAGAAAATTCTCAAACAAAACTATATAATTTTTTAGCTAAACTGAAGCTTCATGATTTTAAAATTATTTAAAATAATTGCAATGAGAGAAGAAAAAGCAAAGAGGAAACAAACAAGCTTTAATCATATAGTAAGGTAATTGCCGAAAACAATGAAGTTGGGATCTAGATAAAGGACATTAAGAGATTAACATGTGCTTTCCTAGACTGGTAAAGCAGAGATGAGTTCCAGTAAGTGTCACTTTCCTAACTTATTACTTGAGGATACAGTAATAAGAAAAGCAAGATGGAGACCTCTGCCTGGGCCACCAGGGATCCATAGCCAAACAGTGCTGGGAGAAAGCTAACCTCCCAGGAATGTGGGCAAGCCTGTCTGCTCAGAGGGATCCACCTGGAATCCCTATGACACGAGGACTGAGGAGTGGGCTTCTGGTGTCTTTCAGTAGCTGGGAAGCAGATCCTGTGACACAGGGCTCCATACTCAAATAGTGCAAGGAGAGAGCTGGTATCCAAGGAGTGCCAACACATCTTCAGCACAGGCAAGACCACCACTTCTGGTCAAATTCTTTGGATCATGGGGGACCCTTGCAGAGCCATCAGGACACAGGAAAGAAGGGACAACTGGGGACTAGATCCTTCTGGATTCTGTTTGTACCCCAGAGCTGACCCTGTACCACAGCTCTCGAAAACCAAATTCTTCTCTAAGAGGACTGGTCTTCAAGGAGTATTGACACCTGGGCTTGCAGGAAGGAAAAGCCACAGTCAGAGAGAGTAAGAGCAGCTAACACCAGAGATAAACAGATGGCAAAAGGCAAGGGCAAGAACACAAGGAACAGAAACCAAGGCTACTTGGCATCATCAGAACCCAGCTCTCCCACCACAGCCAACCCTAGATACCCCAACACATCAGAAAAGCAAGAATCAGACTTAAAATCACATCTCATGATGATGATAGAAGATTTTAAGAAGGAAATAAATAACTCCCTTAAAGAAATACAAGAGAACACAGGTAAACAACTAGAAGCCCTTAAGGAGGAAATACAAAAATCCCTTAAAGAATTATAGGAAAACAAAATCAAATGGGCGGAATTACACCAAAACACAATCAAACAGATGAAGGAAATGAACAAAACCATCCAGGAACTAAAAATAGAAATAGAAACAATAAAGAAACCACAAAGAGAGACAACCCTGGAGTTAGAAAACCTAGGAAAGAGATCAGGAGTCATAGAAGCAAGCATCACCAACAGAATGCAAGAGATAGAAGAGAGAATCTCAGGTGCGGAAGATACCATAGAAAACATTGATACAACAGTCAAAGAAAATGCAAAATGCAAAAAGCTCCTAATCCAAAACATCCAGGATATCCAGGATACAATGAGAAGACAGAACATGAGGATAATAGGAATAGAAGAGAGAAGACTCCCAACTTAAAGGACCAGTAAATATCTTCAACAAAATTATAGAAGAAAACTTCCCTAACCTAAAGAAAGAGATGAGCATAAATATACAAGAAGCTTACAGAATCCAAATAGATTGAACCAGAAAAGAAATTCTTCCTGTCACATTATAGCCAAAACACCAAATACACAAAATAGGGAAAGAAAATTAAAAGCAATAAGGGAAAAAGGTCAAATAACATATAAAGGCAGACCTATCAGAATTATACTAGACTTCTCACTAGAGACTATGAAAGCTGGAAGATTCTGAGCAGATATCATACAGACTCTAAGAGAACACAAATGCCAGCCCAGGCTGCTATACCCAGCAAAATTCTCAATAATCATAGATGCTGAAACCAAAATATTCTATGACAAATCCAAATTTGCCCAGTATGTTTCCACAAACCCAGGCCTACAAAGAATAACAGATGGAAAACGCCAACTTAAGGAGGGAAACTACACACTAGAAAAAGCAAGAAAGTAATCTTTCAACAAACTCAAAAGAAGATAGCCACACAAACATAAAAATAACATCGAAAATAACAGGAAGCAACAATCACTTTTCTTTAATATCTATTAACATCAATGGACTCAATTCCCCAATAAAGAAATATAGACTGACAGACTGTATCCATATACAGGACCCAGCATTTTTCTGCATCCAAGAAATACATCTCCATGTTAAGGACAAACACTACCTCAGAGTAAAGGGATGAAAAACAATTTTCCAGGCAAATGGCCCCAAGAAACAGGCTGGAGTAGCCATTATAATATCGGATAAAATTGACTTTCAACCAAAAATCATCAAAAAAGATAAGGAAGGACACTTCATACTCATCAAAGGAAAAATCTACCAAGAAGAACTCTCAATTCTGAACATCTATGCCCAGAAGGCAAGGGCTCCAACATTCATAAAAGAAACTTTACTAAAGCTCAAAGCACACATTGCACCTCACACAATAATAGTGGGAGACTTCAACACCTCACTATCATCAATGGACAGATCTTGGAATCACAAACTAAACAGAGACACAGTGAAACTAACAGATGTTACGAACCAAATGGATTTAACAGGTATCTATAGAACATTTCATCCTAAATCAAAAGAATATACCGTCTCCAAAATTGATCATATAATTGGTCACAAAACAAACCTCAACAGATATAAGAAGATTGAAATAATCCCATGCCTTCTATCAGATGACTACAGAATGAGGCTGGTCTTCAATGGGAACTAAAACAACAGAAAGCCCACATGCACATGGAAGCTGAACAACACTCTACTCAATCATAACTTGGTCAAGGAAGAAATAAAAAAGGAAATTAAAGATTTCCTAGAATTTAATGAAAATGAAAGTACAACATACCCAAACCTATGGGACACAATGAAAGCAGTGTTAAGAGAAAACCCATACTCTGAATGCCTCCAAAAAGAAACTGGAGAGAGCATATACTAGCAGCTTAACAGCACACCTGAAAGCTCTAGAACAAAACGAAGCTAAGACACCCAAGAGGAGTAGAAGGCAGGAAATAATCAAATTAAGGGCTGAAATCAACCAAGTAGAAACTAAAAGAAATATACAAAGTATCAACAAAACCAGGAGCTGGTTCTTTGAGAAAATCAACAAGATTGATAAACCCTTAGCCAAAGTAACCAGAGGGCACAGAGACAGTATCCAAATTAACAAAATTAGAAATGAAAAGGGAGATATAACAATAGATTCTGAGAAAAATCAAAAAATAATCAGATCCTACTACAAAAGCCTATATGCAACAAAATTGGAAAATCTGGAGGAAATGGACAAGTTTCTAGACAGATACCAAATACCAAAGTTAAATCAGGATCAGATAAACCAGCTAAACAGTCCCATAACCCCTAAAGTAATAGAAGGAGTCATTAAAAGTCTCCCAACCAAAATAACCCAGGACCAGATGGGTTCAGTGCAGAATTCTATCAGACCTTCAAAGAAGACCAAATACCAGTACTCTTCAATCTATTCCACAAAATAGAAACAGAAGGAACACTACACAATTCATTCTATGAGGTCACACACCAGTTACAATGATACCAAAACCTCACAAAGACTCAACAATAAAAGAAAACCTCAGACCAATTTCCCTTATGAATATTGATGCAAAAAATACTCAATAAAATTTTTGCAAACCAAATCCAAGAATACATTAAAACAATCATTCACCATGACCAAGTAAGCTTCATCCCAGGGATATAGGGATGGTTCAATACTCGGAAATCCATCAATGTAATCCACTACATAAACAAACTCAAAGAAAAAAAACACATAGTCATTTCATTAGATGTTGAAAAGCATTTGACAAAGTTCAACATCCTTTCATGATAAATGTCTGGGAAAGATCAGGAATTCAAGGAGCATACCTAAACATAGTAAAAGCAATATACAGCAAACCAGTGGCCAACATCAAACTAAAATGGAGAGAAAATTGAAGCAATCCCACCAAAATCAGGGTCTGGGCAAGACTGACCTCTCTCTCCCTATCTATTCAATACAGTACTTGAAGTTCTAGCTAGAGCAATTAGACAACAAAAGGAGGTCAAAGGGATACAGACGGGAAAGGAAGAAATCAAAATATCACTATTTGCAGATGATATGATGGTATACTTAAGTGACCTGAAAAACTCCACCAGAGATCTGCTACAGCTGATAAACAACTTCAGCAAAGTGGCTGGATACAGATTTAACTCAAGCAACTTCCTATACTCGAAGGATAAACAGGCTGAGAAAGAAATTAGGGAAATGACACCCTTCACAATTGTCACAAACAATATAATGTATTTTGGTGTGACTCTAACCAAACAAGTGAAAGATCTGTATGACAAGAACTTCAAGTCTCTGAAGAAAGAAATCGAAGAAGTCCTCAGAAGATGGACAGATCTCCCATGCTCGTGAATTGGCAGGATTCATATAGTTAAAATGGCCATCCTGCCGAAAGCAATCTACAGATTCAATGCAATCCCCATCAAAATTCCAACTCAATTCTTTATAGACTTAGAAAGAGTAATTCTCAAATTTATATGGAATAACAAAAAACCCAGGATAGCAAAAACTATTGTCAACAATAAAAGAAATTCTGGAGAACTAGCATCCCTGACCTCAAGCAGTACTGCAGAGCAGTAGTGATAAAAACTGCACGGTATTGGTACAGTGACAGGCAGGTAGATCAATGGAATAGAATTGAAGACCCAGAAATGAACCCACACACTTATGGTCACTTGATCTTTGGCAAAGAAGCTAAAACCATCCAGTGGAAAAAAGACATCATCTTCAACAAATGGTGCTGGTTCAACTGGTGGTCTATATGTAGAAGAATGTGAATTGATCCATTCCTATCTCCCTGTACAAAACTCAAGTCCAAGTGGATCAAGGACCTTCACATAAAACCAGATAAACTGAATCTAATAGAACAGAAAATGGGGAAAAGTCTCAAACACATGGGCACAGGGGGAAAGTTCCTGAACAGAACACCAAATGGCTTATGCTCTAAGATCAAGAAATGACATATGGGACCTCATGAAATTACAAAGCTTCTGTAAGGCAAAGGACACTGTAAATAGGACAAAACAGCAACCAACAGATTGGGAAAAGATCTTTACCAATCCTACATCTGATAGAGGGCTAGTATCCAATGTATACAAAGAACTCAAGAAGCTAGACTCCAGAGATCCAAATAACCCTATCAAAAAATGGGGAACAGAGCTTAAGAGAGAATTTTCAACTGAGGAAACTCAAATTACTGAGAAGCACCTAAAGAAATGTTCAACATCCTTAGTCATCAGGGAAACTAAAATCAAAACAACCCTGAGATTCCTCCTCACACCAGTCAGAATGGCTAAGTTCAAAAACTCAGGTGACAGCAGATTTTGGCGAGGATATGGAGAAAGAGGAACACTCCTTCACTGCTATGGGAATGCAAGCTGATACAATCTCTCTGGAAATCAGTTTGGCAGACCCTCAGAAAAATGAACATAATACTACTTGAGTACCCAGCTATACCACTCCTGGGCATATACTCAGAAGATGCTCCAATATGTAATAGAGACACATGCTCCACTATGTTCATAGCAGTCATTTATAATAGCCAGAAGCTGGAAACAACCCAGATGTCCCTCAACAGAGGAATGGCTACATAAAAATGTGGTACATTTACACAATGGAATACTATTAAAAACAATGTCTTCATGAAATTCACAGGCAAATTGAGGGAACTTGAAAATATCATCCTGAGCGAGGTAACTCAGTCACAAAAGAACAAACACAGTATATACTCACTGATAAATGGTTATTAGCCCAAAGTTCAGAATACCCAAGAGTCATTTCACAGCAACCATTGGACTGAGTGTGAGGTCCCAGATGGAGGAGTTTGAGAAGGGACTGTAGTAGCTGAGGGAGTTGGCAGCCCCAGAGAGGGAGCAACAGTGTCCCCTGGCCTGACTCCTCGATGTTCCAGGAGACTGGATCACCAATGAAAGAATACACATGGAGGGACCCATGGTGCTGGCCACATATGTGGTAGAGGAGGGTCTTGTTGGCCATCAGTGGGAGGAGAGGGTCTTGGGCCTGAGAGTGTTAGATGCCCCAGTACAGGAGAATGCCAAGGAGGGAAGATGAGAGTGGGTGGCTGTGTGGGTGGGGGAATACCCTCATAGAGGCAGGGGGAGGTAGGATGGGATAGGGAGGTTTCAAAGGGGAGATCTGGAAAGGGGGAAACATTTAAAATGTAAATAAAGTATCAAAAAAAAGAAAAGAAAAGCAAGATGTGGCTGTCTAAGCACACTATTAGTGGGAACACACACATACACACATACACACACCTGACATGTGATTTAATGTGGGTGAAGAGTCACACCAGGAGTACACTGTAGGGTTTCTGAATGGAAGTTTTGAAGAATAGACGAAGAATGAATATTAGGTTCACTCAAAGAGTTAGTTTCTTAAGAAGGAGAAACAATCATTCCAGCCTTGTGATTTTCTTCCCTAAGAATTGATTCCATATCAAAGTTTCTCTTCATGAATTCGGGGGCTTAAGGAAGCAAGTTTATTTGGGTCAAATTCCATGCAGAAGCAGCAGTGACTCTGTGATGGGTTGTCCCAAAAAGTCTCATCTAGAACACAGCAAGAACTGAGCACAGGGTAGAATCAGTAGTGGTTCCTATTAGGCAGAACCAGAATTGACTTGATCATTTCTATGGTTTCAAAACACTCATGCTGTGACTGAAATGGATTCTTATGAAGTTTGGCACAAGATTCTTTGTTGGCTCCTTGCTGGCAGGTCCAGGAGAGAGGAGAAAATCCGGTCCAGCCAGGTCTGTCCGGGTCCAAGCAGAATGGCGAGTGTCGATGGCCCACAAGAAACATGCCAGGCCAAGAGTCTTGTTGAAGCAGGAACTCACTTTAGGGCACTTGCTTACATAGAGAAGGCAAGGAGGTGGGCACTTTGGTATGGGAAGAGATGATGGTAGGAGGCAGGGAAGGGTGACAGAGGATAAAGGGTAACTGACAGGGCCAATGGCAAAGCTTCACATCAGAAACAGCAGGGAGAGGCAGGGCCAAATAGGTCTTGCTGTGCCACCCTGATATGGAAGTAACTGAGACAGGTCTGAAAATTCGAGCCAGGCTTAGGTTCTCCCACAAGGCCACACAAATTCGAGCCAGGCACGGGTTAGTCCTCAAGGCCCAAACCAGAGCCAAAATGGGGCCCAGCAATTCATATGTTTAGCACAAGAACAGTCTGGTTATGAATGTCAGGTGAGCTGGGGATTATCAAATCTCTACCTTAATTATCCAAGAGAAAGTTATATCTTGAATACAAAATTCCATATTCTGTATTTAGAAAATCTGGCACTCCTTTTGAACTTGAACTTTGAAAAAAAAAAAAAAAGATTAAGTATAAAAGTTGCCAGAATGGTAAACTAAAGGTTTGAGGATTTCATTATGGTTTTTTGTTGTTGTTGTTGTTGTTGTTTTGTACAGTGATTATAAAATTAATTTTAGTTCTATTCAAACACAATGAATTAGGTATAATTAAAAGTAATGAAAAAAATCCTGAAAGTGTGTGTACCCTTCCAAAGGTCACATATAAACTATGTGCCAGAGACACATTTTTTTCCCTCATCTCTCAAATCTTAAGTCCTGTATCTACTGACAAATGCTGATACAGTCTCAGGCACCTGCTATTTTCTAACTATAAACTGTAAAACAGGAATTTTAAAAGTCACAGTATAGCAGCAGCAGTAATAATATAGAATGTAAAATTTTATAAGA
The DNA here is from genome assembly GCA_019843965.1 of Rhynchomys soricoides. Lineage (NCBI taxonomy): Eukaryota > Metazoa > Chordata > Mammalia > Rodentia > Muridae > Rhynchomys > Rhynchomys soricoides. The sequence goes on along the minus strand of JADRCH010000080.1, from coordinate 257,450 downwards.
AAGCCTTTAAGGTACTACAAAGCTTTGCTTGTCTGAGATTTAAGAATTTCTGCATATTGACATAATTTTCTTCCTATTTTGCTGTTCTTTGAGCTCTCCAAACTAACTGGTTTAGAATAAACTTGCTTTTCCATAGACTTCTAGTCCCAATGGTGAGTAAAACTTATGTAACAAGTTTTTCCAAAACACAGCAAGGAACCCACCTGTGATGTTATAAACCAATGATCCCATAATAAAGTTACTCACTAAGACAGCACACAGAAGTTCTCCACTCCTGGTGTATAGAATGTTCACCTGGGATCCCGGGGGGAAATGGTGGCTGCTTTGGATGACAGTTCGTTCAGGTTTCCTTTCCATGTGTTACCCTTTAGCTAGAACACTGCATAGAAGATGCCACCTGGACAGTAATATTTCCCAGGAGTCAGGTTGGTCTTTTACATATTTTATCTCAAGTTCTCCAAAAGGTTCATGACTACTAAAGGAATGGTTTAGTCCTTAAGGTGATAATCTTTTCCTACATTAATTACCCTGGGTTCTAAATTGTTGCATTGCCTTCTAGGATGTGGAAGCAACACAAGAAAGAGAAAGGTTTGAAGTAGATTACAGTTTGAAAGGGGAGAAACAACTGGGCTGAAGAGATATTAACCAATCAAGCACTAGCTGAGCCATCTCTCCAGGCCTAGGAAAGTTGGATTTTAGTGCTAGAGGTGTTCACAGTTATTGGATCATGTCTGACTGGTGTCTCTCTTTAGAGAATAGCTTTCTTCACAGGTGCCAGTGCAGGTTTGGCCTTATTCCCATGACCCAGACAAAAACCCATGTTCCTTATAGTTCCTCTGACCCATACCCCTGCAGCAGCTTCTGCAGGAGCTCATTTTATCTCTTTGTGAACGAATTTATAATTGGACTAAAGGCTATATTGACCCTGTCTTACCACCAAAAAATATTTTGTTTTGATTCATATACCCATGTTCTTTGAAAGTAGAGCTCTCATACAGCTTACAAATCTCTACGTAAATCTTTCAAAGCCTACTGGGACAGAGAGGTGGATAAGGTTGATATCACACAGATGTAATCATCCCCATTATCCAGGTAAAGCAAAAATAGTTGATATGTCAATCATTATTTTTTGAATGGTGTCTAGTATCTTCCTCTTTGGAAAGAAAATCTCTGTGAGAGGTCTCTAAGACCAGAACAAAGTCATTTGTGACATTATTGTAGTTAAATCAATATTACTAATCAGCTTAATAACAGAGACAATTTTTCTTAGTGAAAACACTTTAGCATGTTTAAAACATCCTTATTTACCCAGTGGGAGATTCTTGATGTACTGATCAACACCACAGACAATCCAGTTGTTTTCTCAATGTAATTAGCACCACTTGAAGCTGTGGCTCCTTGCTTAAAATTGCTAGCTACAAACCCCTCTTCTGTCACCCACTCTCATCTGACTCTTCCATTTTGTTAGGTTTTTACATTATAAGCAATTAGATCTGTACCTTGTGTTTCTTTAATTTTGTGTGTGTGTGTGCGTGTGCGTGTGCGTGTGTGTGTGTGTGTGTGTGTGTGTGTGTGATCAGCTTATATAGTTGGGTTTTGTCAATTCCATCCGATGTGCCTTTATCTATTAATGATGTAAATTACTCCTTGTCTGCACCACGTTATTTCCTATGGCTTCTAGGTTCCATTTCCCTGCTTAAGAAGATCATTTCTTTGTTTTTACAAGACTCTGTTTATATAATCTCTCACCTTTCTAAATGGGTTTTTTCATTTCAGTCTCAGCTTCAAAACAAGTTCACATACTTCTGACTATTTACACAGAATCCTTTGTTTCTGGGAACTTCCCATCCTCCTTTTGTTTTTTCAGGTAGCCAACATAGGGACCTCACTTTTTAAAAAAATAGCAATATGGTTTCTACAGCTATGACCTTCAGGTTTCTGATGCAACATGAAGCTTTTACTTCATTACAATGCCTCAACACAGTTTCTATTTGATCTTATCCAACATCTACCCTGTATAGTAAGATGCATAATAGTATTGGATTGCATGTGTTTGTCTATTAAGAGTTAAAAATAGCCCTACTTTTGCCCATAATTCCCACTTATTTTATGGACATAAAATCATTTAAACATTATAAAATGATAGTGCATGGAAAGAAAGTCAAATGTCATAAAACAAGCATTAAATTCTATCACATCATGAAATGACCTTCCATCTCCTCTAAGTTCATTTCTTCATGTTGAAAAGGAGACTAACTTTGCACAGGTAATGTAAGAGTTTATGAAACAAGTGAATAAACTTCTAAGGTCTTTTGTTTACAGTTAAACCCAAGAGATCTCACAGGGTACACACACACACACACACACACACACACACACACACACACGAGTAATAGCATACCAACTCTTCGGCTCTGCTGGCGTTTGCGTGCTCTTTGCAGTCAATCTTAGTGTAGGGAACTGTTCCACAGCTGCCATCAATCCATGTGTTCAACAGTCATGCGGCAGAGAGCATCTCACAGTACCCTCTCCTTCCTCCAGTTATTACATTCTTTACACTCCTCTGTGATGTTTCCTGACCCTTGGGTGGGTGGGGATTGATACAGATGTCCCACACATGGCTGAACTATCACAGTTGCCTAGTTTTCAGTCCTCTGAACAGCTAGGAGCCTCTGTACTAAAAAGCTTCTCTGACCAAGGCTGACAAAAGCAAGCATCTATGGCTCTAAAAGGGAAGTATCATTTCCTCTCTCCTTCCATCTTTCAGTCTTCTCTTGCTGTTCAGCTCTTAGCCTCTTCCACAGGTTTTAATTGTGAAGCAGCTTTGACCACTTTTAGAGTAAAAGAGATTACAAAAATAAAGAGGTCAAATCATGTAGGGACAAATAAAATGCGCCAAGTCCTCCTTCATACAGTCGTTTAGAAGTAGGAAGAAGGTGGTCTGCGATGGGCATCCACGCTTGCCCAAGATGCTATTTGGGGATTCCTCGTCTCATCACCGTCCCCTTCCTTACAGTGACAGCTATAGCACAGGTATCAGATGGAAGCCCACATTCCATCTGACCTTGAGGGCCAAGAGAAAGCTGAGATGAGGTTGTTAGCCTCGTTGCTATAAGGAATGATACCACCACCAGGAAGGTCTGTCCAGTGTTCTACACCCTGAAATGATAGTGGTACATCAATGAACACTATCAGAAAGGCAGAACTGAAGCTCTCGGGATCAATGTGAGTTGAATATGATAAGGTATCTGAAAGAGTTAAGTCATGGGGAAGGATGGCAGAGAGGGAGATAGAAATCAGCGCTACTGGAATACAAGGTGGGATTTGGACATATAGGAACCAGCTGGCATGGAAGCAAAGGAGACAAAGCGACTATAGAAGTAGATAAAACCTGGCTCCCGGGTTCATGTGTCATTTTATTAACTGTGATAAAGTTGTTCATATTATAGACAACAACGTGTCTTTGATTGTTTCTTACTCTTACTGAAAAGCAAAGCGGGATGTTGAATATTTTCCCTGCTATTTAAAAGAAGTGCTGGAAAGGATATTAAAGTTTTTCTGTTATGAAAAAAATGTAGCATTTACATTATTTACATCATACTTCAGCGACACATATACTAGCCTTTTATTCTTTACAGCTGTCCACATATTTCTACATACACACCTGTCATTAACCTTTAATCAATGCGTGTATTTTCATCCAGAGTGAAGCACTCATGCAGGAATCTGTCAGCAAAGCTGGCATGAGCAAAATCCATAGGCAACAGTGCTGCCTGTCCCTTTCTACAATGATAGGACCCTTTCTTGAAGAATGCAGTTTTAAATGTTTGTGTTAATCTAACCATATGCCCACTGAATTTTTCAGTTATTCACATATATGTTTTCTCCACGAAAATTTTATGTGCAGGACAATAGAAACACTACAGCTTTGTGTCTGTATAGTCATCTCCCCTTATTCTTCAAAAAATAAATATGGCTTTGTTCCAAGAATTACTGAGACAAAACTAAAAACTCTTTCAGACAAATGGGTTAGGTTTAAGCCCTCTCATCAGAGTGCTATTGCAACATTTGTATTAGTACTCAGTACCCCAAGGTAACACCAATATGTGCTCTCTAAGGAAGAGAAATCACCTGACAGTAATGAAATCATGTCCTTCCAGAACAAACAGTACAAAGCTCCAGAGACAGACAGGAAAGAACATGGAGCAGGACACATTCTTTTGTATTCTCTGGGGAAAGCACTGTGCAGCATGCAGTTATTGAGTTAGGAAATCAAGAAGTACATATGCTGGGTGTTTCTGCAGCTGGAATAGGGGCTGTGCTGATGTGTATGTGTGGGAAAGTCTGCAGAACAGGATCTTGTAGGATGCTGTCCCGAGGTTCTGAGACCCTAAGGATGATGGTTAAAGATGCCAAAGGAAAGAGTGAGGATGGGGCTTCAGGAAGACACAGAAAAGTGGTAAGCAGATGCAAAGTCATGCAGAGGTTTTGGGGGAAGAGAAGCTAAAGGGGGGTGTGATAAACAATAGCAGGAAAGAGCAACAGAGTTGGCGCTAACATTTGGTACAGAACTGGAGAGAGAAGCCAGTGAAGAAGCAAATTGAAGCAGGATGTGAGGACTCAGATGGTCAAAATCTAACTTCGTTCTACAAGAGTCAGAAACAGTCAAAAACAGTTTTCTCTCATACAAATGATCACATAAGTAATAAATAATAATAAAATGGCATAAACCTTAAAGCCTAAATAACTGCAAAATTGGTTCTGTTATTTTGAAAGAGCTAATGAATCATTTCACTGAAAGATGATAAATTCCAAACTGGCAGTCCTTCATAAAATAATGAAAAATATCTGAAGAAACATGTTAAAGTATGAAACAGCTCCAACACAGAAAAACCACCTTAATTTTAAAACACATGAAACAAAAATAATGTAAGATCCACTGATTGATTTGAAGGCATTATTTTGTGACAGAAGAAAGCTCGGCATTACAGGATAAGTAACATCATCTGCTCCATTTCAAGTATTGCCCATATTATAGAAAAATCATGGCCTTTGTCTACCAACCACTTTCTCACTGAATGCTGACCTACAGGCATCTCCATCAACCATGGCTATTCTGAGGAATTCTAAATATCCTTGTCTTGTTCTTACCTGAACTAGAGAATGAATTAGGAATCATTATGGAAGAAAACAAAGTTCTCATTGATAAGGATTTTGCATTTCCAGAAGGACTTAAAAGAACCCAGTTTAGGTTAAGGCATATACTACCATATTGAGGTAAGGACCAGCAATTTGCTAAAAGACCAATAGATATATATTCCAAAATGGCATGGCTAAATTGTGGTATAGCAGATATTCTGGAGATTTAATTCTTGGCATGTATTCTCAGCCACTGAAATATATAATTTTGCATTACACAGTGTTTTCATTATCTATATATAATGAATGTCACATACATGTATGATCTCACCTATCTCTGCTCCATTCTATATCCTGGCTCCTATTAGCCTTCTCTCCAGATGCAGAATGCATCTTCCTGACTCAAAAGTATTCAGACCTACTCTTTCTTCGGCCTAGGCTCTCTTTTAATCAAGGTAAAATTGACTTCATGACTTTTAAATATCTTCACTTACTATTGTTTCATAATTTTTAAGGCCTCCTTAAGTGAATTGACTACATTATAGTCTATAGTACAGTATGTTCACTACTAGTAGTAGATATAGGACTTAGGTAAATGATCAAGTCCAAGAGAAGAGTGATCCTATCTTTTTGGGGTTTTCAAATGAAGTATGTATATTTCAGTCAATGTTGAACCAAAAAAGAATTCTCTCTGGGAATAGGGTGTCATTTTGAACACTACTTAAAATCCTATGATACATGGCAGTGACCAATGTCTTGGCATTCAAAAGAGAGAACTCGCTGATGCATTACTCATTTCACATAAACTGTGCTAATTATTTTAACCTGTGACAATGTACTACTCTGAAAATATCTCTTGCATTCTAAGGGACTAGCACTTTTGCTGGACTTCATAGCCAAAGCTGATAATACACCTTCAAGTCGCTAGCCTGGTGTGCAAACTTTGTTTAACCTCCCTTTAAGAGAACAATGGGGGGAAAATCAACCTTAATTTCCCTGGACTCCCCATGTAATTCACATTTAGAACCTAAGATCGTGCATAGCTGTGATCTTAAGTTATGTGTTCTTCTATGCCCCTGAACCACAGTAACACATGTGTACCATTTGATGAATGCAGCAGATGCACATGTTGAAAGTGTCTTCCCAAAATCTACTATAGAGGTTAGCAGCAACTGCTTATGGTAACTGGTTGATAAACAATGATGTTTGTTATCTGGACCAACTGGAACCAGTGATTTAACCCCTTGTAAAACTGTTAAAGTATAAAGTATCCCATTCCTTCCCCCACAGGATGCTATATATACTGTTCAAACCACTTACAGATAGACACTACTCACACTTTAAAACAAACAGCTAACCCATCAGACAAACATTCCCAGGGATAGACACACAGAGAAATAGTGACACACATTCACAAGACTGCCTTCAGGCATATGCAACAGACATTCAGAGACATGCAACAGACAGAGAATGGAAGACACAGGGAGCATGAAGTAGAAAATTCAAATCTGGACTCATTCTTGGTTACATAACTCCAAGGGAAAGCACTTTTATTTCTTTCCTTAAGAGACACCAGTGCATTATTGGTGACTTGGACTTAATCACTACATCATTGCAATCTACACATTAATTTACTATAAGGTGACAGTATTAGCCCCTATTAAAAGATATTTCAAGACAGCCCATTGCATGTGTTACTTTTCTATTGTGATAAAACACTGACCAAAAACCGTCTAAGAAAGGGTTTATTTGGCCTTTCAGCTCCAGAGGGTTAGTCCACAATGGTGGGGAAGGCATTGTATCAAGGTGGTTGGAACATGAAGCTGGCTGGCTGATCACATCTCAGCTTCCTACTACCATCAAGGAGGAAGCAGGGCAAGTCTACATACCCTTGAAGCCCAACCTCTCCAAACAGTGCTACCACCATGAATCTACTGGGGACTTCTTTTATTCAAAACATAAGAGTAGGCCTACATATTACAGATGTATATGAAGTGCTACCATTGTCAATGCCCACTGCTGATTGGCTGTGTGTGATACGTTATGAATGACTCACTCACTGACCCCTGGCTCCTCACCTGCCGGACAATCAGGACAGCTTTGTTCGAAAGTGCACAGTACGTTCATGGTTTTGTTTTTCCTTTATTGGAGAAATAGTCCACCAATGCCCTCATTGGAGAGCTAGGTAAGTCCTTAGTAAAGAAAGTTCCTCAATTTATTTTAAAGAAGATGTGTGTCAATTAGAACAGTTTTCGTATTAACTACTGTATCAAATAACATGTAAACCTTGTTGACTTAGAATAGTGAGGTATAATGTATGGTATCTACTGTTGGCTGACTAAGGATCATTTATCACATTGTCCTCTCACTGAAATCCATGTCAGCAGAGTTCTGACAGAGTTTTCCAGATCAGTGTTCCAGTCTTAGGATGACCCAGAACTCTGGAATTTGGGCTGATGTCTTACTGGTCATAATTAGGCACATTGCCCAAATTCAACCAAAAAAGATAAGTAAGTACTGTCCTAGCACATGCCTGGTGGAAAGTAGGCAGTCAGGTGTGGTCCGTGAACAGCATTTAGCCCTAGCCTTGTTCAATAACGGAACTCTAAAGTCCACTGAAATATACATGAAACCTACTGCCATTCTGGTTTTAAAAACAAGGATTGATAGAATTACTACTCAAGAGTAGTAGTTTTTAGACTCTTTACTAGAGGTGTATATAAATCAGAAATAGAACTGGAAGGCTGAGTATTTAACATTTGTCTAAGGCAGGTGTTAGAATAGAATTTTCTTTTAAAAGATTATGTGCAAATAATCTCTTTTTCACTTGAGGTCTCCAGTGGAATTCCCACAACAGATAAAAATAATTTTCTAGCCAGTTGATCCTTACTTCTTTAAGATAAAACTGCTGTGTAACAGAAATAAAATAGATTAACTTTATATTTGTTCTTTTTGTTAGAGCAAGGTACACCATAAATATCTACTTATAATGTCTTCTGCCATGTGTATACCATAAATCCTAAAATAACAGCAGTGGACTTGCCACAGAATCTATGTAAGTGAAATAAACTAAACGTATTCTTTAAAAAAAGATTTCTATAAAAGCCTACTGAGTATAATCCTTAATGCGTTCCCATCCTGTTTGCTGGCTGGGTGAACTGTGTGGCAGAGAGGTTCAACACAAAATGATGCTATTCTATTATTACCTGCATCATGCTAAGCGTAACAAGATAGTTGTCAGTGGTCACTCTAGAGTCCCTAACTCAGTTTCTGTGAGAAGTACAAGTTATCAAACTCACGTCTTTCTTCATCTACCTCCAATGCTCGTCTAGTTCTTTATCTGTATTTCTTTTACACAAATACAATTCAGTTATCTAATGTATGTAAACTAATTTGAGCAGTGCTTGGCACACAGTCACCAACTATTGATTAATTATTAATCATGACTTCCTGTTTTACAAATGATGTTTTGTATGTTCCATGCCCTGCAGATTATAAAGTATGATTACCTTAGTGGTTCATCCTAGCTCTCCCTAGAGGGAGAAAGCATACTATCCAAGGCAACTTCTTATTATATTCTTCTTACTTAGGACAGAAAAGGTAAATGACCACACAAGTGAGCAGAGAGATCAAAAACTACTTGTATATACATTTATATATGTGTCCTTAAGACATTATCTGAAACAATAAATACCAAGAACTATTGAAAGGAAATATGACAATTATTCCACATAATTGTCATAATGGTCTGAATATGGCTGTCTCCACACTACATTACCTCCACTGAGGTAGAGTCAATCCAAGATCATTGAAAAAATTTCAGTATATATTTTATTTTCATAATAATGAATCTGATGTGCTCTAACAGTCTCTGGTTTCTCATATGTCATCCATACATCATTCATTACATTCACTTAAAGTATCATCTTCATGTACAGGTATCTCTGCTGGTGACTGGTCAAGAGACGTCAAATCTTTGTACCTCATAGAGCTCATCTCGGAGTGTATCTCAGTTGTTGAGGCTTTAGCCCCCCAGAAGGATTTCACTGCCGCCCTGATGGGATAAAAACATAGGAACATAGAAATAATAAAAACAAAACTAAGATAAATGTGGTTTGTGTTTATGTTTCCATTCTACAGACGTGCCTGTTACTCAAATTCTAACTCCACTTAGATTAAGCCAGTTGCACGGTCATTGACAAATCCTCGGATTTGTCAGGTATAATACACATAGAGTCAGGGTTTGTTTTTAAGAGAATTGGAGGTTACAATAACTAAGTTTTAAGGCAGTGAGAGCTTCAGTTAAGTAGCAAAAGTATTCACTTCTTTAAAAAAAGTTTTAAACTGCTGCCTTATAAAATTATAAAATACTTATCTGAAAGCTCTCCCATGCCTGAGAGGAAAACATAACGTTTTTAAAAGCATCCATATACAAGATGGGGTAGGCTGGAGGGAGAGCATCAGAATACATACAGGAGACCCAGTGGGGCAATGGTCTGAGCTTCATTGCAAATGCGTGAGGGATGAGGAAGATGTCAATCAAAGGTGACAGCACATCCCAGCCTTTTACCTACCAATTTATGATGATGAAAATCAATACGAAGATCACAAATATGCAGATAATGACTCCTATGGTCAATACGAAAACTAAGACTGCATCAGTGTCTGGTCTGTTGGATCTTCTCATCTGCAATTCTAAAAGTAGAGAAACATCCAGTGATGGATGCCACCAGAAACACGTGGGGAATGACTATCTAAAAGGGCCATTCCGGTAAAGTAATTTGTGGTTATATTCTCACTTTGTGAGATAAATAAAAGAGTAATCCTGGCAACGGAGTAAGGATATACTTAGTTTCCTAACAAATTGGGAGAGGACTTTCTCAAACAGACTTTCCGGGCTCTTGGATTTCTTTGGATTTCAGCCTGCCTATTCATTTATCAAGTGACTTATAATTTTAAGCTAAAGTTTTTAATTTTGATTCAGTCTGTTTTATTCAATGTTACTTTTAATGGTGATTGTTCTGAGTCACGTCTATGAAACCTAAGAAGCCTATTACTAAATCATGCAGACTTTCTCCCATTTCCTTGTTAAAACTTCATAGACTTAAATTTTATGGCTAGGATACTGATTTACTCCTGATGTTTTCAATATAAGCTTGGGGTTGATATTCACTGTTCTCACACACTGCTCATAAGTCAGACATTCTCTTTCTTCAAGTAAGGCTGCTGAGGAGGCAGAGCCAGTTTGCAGATGTGTGCCAGCATCGCTATTCCATAGGCTGGTGACAGGACAGCAAACATCAGTGATATAGTTTGTGAAAGCAATAGCTTCCCAATGGTTCTTTTGTTCCCCAAATTCTAAAACACACAAAAATAATCCATGCAGAAAAGGGCCGTATGACTAAATACTGTGTTATTCAGGTAAGTAATCCAGAGACCAGAGAGGTCTAATTATTTGTATAAACTATGACTTGGCTATTTTACCATTTTAATTTTACTACGTACCACTCTGTGAGGAGTGATCGCTGCATGGCAATCCCCTGGTTTGTTCCTATCCTCTAAATGCTGTGGATTCTAACCTGTCTTTGTCATTAGTCATATAGTGTAAATGCAATTTAGTGATCTTCCTTTAAACGGTCCTATGCACAATCACAAAGGTGCATTTATATTTGTGTTCTGATATTGTCAGATTGAAAAAATTAATGATCTCAGATTTGTAGAAGTGGGAGATTTTAAAACAGATAATGTTTAGGAGTAGGTTCTGAAGGAAAATGCAAAATTCATTTGATTTTATTCACTGGCACCCAACATCAGCCAAGAGAGGATGGGAGTAAGAGGTATGGTGATTTTCATTCCTGAAGAGTAGTCATCTTGCAAGGCCCACATGGACCACCTGTATATCTAATTTTCTTAAGAAAGTTGAATTTCCTCTTAATTTTTTCTAATAAAATTTTAATGCAATTAAAATTAATGAAAAATTAGGTGAATTTCAATGCTTAATGTTTTAAATAAACACAGCTTATCACTACCAAAACAAAGTATCATAAATTGGGTGAGTTAACACCACAAATTTGTTTCACATTCTGGATGCTATAAATAATTTAAAATTGTGGGGCGCACTGAGTCTGGGGCTGCTACCTTCTCAGCTTTGGGTAGCTGAGCCAGGATCTCTGTTCACGTGCCTGTCCCGTCTCCGCCCCTGCCTCGTCTCCGCCCGGGCCTCCCTCATTCCCCTTCCTTTACTGCCCGTCTCTTCTCTTATTTCTCCCTCTTTCTTCTTCCCCTTTTCCTTCCTCCTTCCTAAGTTCTCTTCTTTCAGGACACCAGTCACAATCTCATCTTCACTGACCTCTTTGTACATTTACAATCTAAATACTGAGAAGTTAGGAGATCAACATATCTTAGGGGCAAACGAATCCCCGAACAATGCGTAATTATGGAAGAAAATATTGTGAGTGGGAACATGGTAAATGGGAAAGGGAATTTGTATCTCTTTCCTTTTCCCTGCTTCTCTGTCTCTCTCTGTGTCTCTGTCTGTCTTTGCCTCCCCCTCCTCTCCCTTCCCCCTCTCCCCCTCTCCTTCTCCCTCTCCCCCTCTCCTTTTCCCTCTCTCCTCTCCTCTCCCCTCCCTCCTCCTCCTCCTCCTCCTCCTCCTCCTCCTCCTCCTCCTCCTCCTCCTCCTCCTTTCTCTCTCTCTCTCTCTCTCTCACAGGGTTTCTCTATTTTGCCCTGGCTGTCCTGGATTTACTATATAGACCAAGCTGGCCTTGAACTCAGAGAGATCTGCTTGCCTCTGCCTCTCATTGCTGGGATTAAAGGCATACACCATTACATCTGGAAGAATTTTTCATTAACTACTTCTATCCTAAAGCTATTCCTATTACATATTTGATTCATTCTAGTGCTGTAGAGTGTCAATTATTTGTAACAAAAGTTTTTATTTGATGTATAAATGTCTGGGGCATGGGCGTGCCAAATGTCAGAGGTACTGAAATATTCTGACATTTTACTGTTTAAGTGTGCATATACTAAGTGGCAGAGGTATTTCACCATCCCTGGGATGCTCCAAGAGAAAAAAGTCATCATTGTCTCAATAAAAGACAAGAATTTGGAGTCTGTGCTCTAACTCTTAGCTTACACACTAGCAGACAATATTCCTAATTGTGAAAAGTGCTAACTACTAAAACGTTCCTATTAGAGGCCAGGCAGTGAGGACCAGGTCCACAAATGGCACAGAAACCAAGAGCAACATAAGCAACTTGAGAATGTTTATACAGTTTGCTGGTCCTCCAGTTTTTCCATCTTCTTGCACTTTTCTTAGTAGTTACTTGTTACTGAAATTTTCTTATTGATGATGTCTCAACATAATGGTTATCTTTTATCTCAAAAATGTTTGCAAGTTGCAAACTAAAACACATCAAGAAATATCAACTAGTAAACATTTATTTTTAAATCTCCCTAATATCCTTTGTAGCTTATTTTCATTTCAATGAAGAGCACTACATGGCATGGTCTCCAGACTGCAAGAAAACCTTTTTAGACTTGGAAATAGCTTCAGGAAATGCACAGACTCCCTTAAAGTTACCTATCACTTCTAGAAGATTTATATATGAAGAAGTTTTATGGGAATAAGAGTTCTAAAATATTTAATGATATAATGGCTAATTTGGATCTCATCTTGACTACATCTGAAATCAACTAAAAAGCCAAGCAGATGAGCATACTTGTGAGAGAATTTTCTTGACTGGATCATTTGAGATGGAAAAATTCATCCTAAATCTGGACCACACCTTCTGGTGTCAGGCCACAAGAAATGACATGGAAGAAGGAAACTTCTGCCTGCCTGTTCTCACTCTTGCTGGCAAGTTCATCTAGCCTGATGCAAAGGCATGGCTTTGCTGGTATTAGAACCTATTTCTTCAAGACTGCAGTTTAGTTGGAAGATCAGCTGAGGAATCCATGTCATGAACTGAACATCTAATGGATTCTCGGCCTTCCACAGGAGACTGCCATTGTTGGGCTACCTGAAGCAGAGCCTGTAAACCACTCTAATAAACCCCCTTAATACTTATGCTATCACTTCTGTTTTCTAGAGAATCCTAACACAAGTGAGTTCTCAAAAGAACTTGTGACCAAATACTCCTACCAACAAAGAGAAAAACATAACAGTGGTTAAGAGAAACTAAATCAAATGAAACAGAAGATGCCATCGGTTAAACTTAATGAGCATGGACATATTTTATATTTCACAAGAAAAACAATTTCTAATACATAAAGTCACGTTCAAAGCTCAAAGACTTTAACATTGAATTATCAAATACATAATTTAAAGCCAGTCATGATAGCGTATCAGGCCTCTAACACCAGCACTTAGAAAGCAGAGACAAGCAGATGAGTTCAAGGCCAGCCTTGTCTAGTGAGTTTTAGAATAGCCAGGGCTACCTAGAGAAATCCTATCTCAATATACATATACACATGCATGCGCACGCACACGCGCGCACACACACACGCGCGCGCTCGCGCGCGCGCGCGCATGTGTACCAAATTTCAAACGGATAACTCTAAAAAGAACTGCTCTGATTTTTTAAGTCTTAATTATATTTTTTCAGTAATCATGCATGACAATCCATTTGTCTATCTTCATTTTCATAGTGGAAATAAAGCGCTAATATATTTCAAGTTGAAGTTCTAGGCTTTAATTTTTTTAATGGTGAAGTCTTTTGCTTAAAAATTCATTTATTGATATCTATTGAGTGCTTTGTTTGTATGTTATGTCTGTACACCAGAAGAGAGAATTGCATCCTATTAAAGACTGCTGGGAGCTGCCATGTGCATATTGGAAATTATACTCAGGACCTATGGAAGAGCAACCAGTGTCCTTGACTCAGCCATCTCTAGCTCCAGGACTGGGTTTTTAAAAGAACACCTTCCTGTAATTCATGTGCCAGATTCATATTGACCTACTGAATCAGAAGCTCTAGGGTAATGCTGGTAGAGGTCTGTATTTTAAAAATCCCTTTAGGTAGTTTTGATGTTCCTGAAGTCTGGGTATAAGCAAAGCAAAACACTACTGGATACTTACCACTTGTTGTATAGACTGTGAACTTAACAGATGCCACCATTTCATTATTATCCAAGGTGTCACACTCGAAAGCCATAGGATGAAGTTCTCTTGGTACTTCCAGGACTGCTGAGTCATTTGTCAGTATAACAGGTTGCTATTAAGGAAGAAAGCATGAATGGTCTTAACTGGGTATACTTAAATGCCAATGGAGATGGTGAAAGGCAAGTAGGAATTGCTAGATCATCAGCAAACACAATAGGTCACCAAGAGAAGGAAGCATTTCTCTAACAAAAGGAGAGCTGCTCATGCTCTTATCCTAGTATGTAACTAATTGTACATGTATGATTTAGAATCAGATTCTCTAGACTTCAAATCCCAACCCTGTTGATTATGGACAGTACTTTCTGTACCAGTTAGTGTTTGTCAACTGGACACAAGTTAGGGTCATCTGGCAAGAAGGAACCTCAATTGAGAAAATTCCTCCATCTAACTGGCCTGTTAGCAAGTCTGTAGGGACATTTTCTTGATTAATGATTGATGTGAGAGGGTCCAGACCAATGTATGTGGAGTCACTCTGGGCAGGTGGTCTTGGGATGTATAAGAAAGTGGGTTGTCTGAGTCATGGAGAGAAAGTATTCATGGTTCTCCTTTAGATTCCTGTGATTTCCCTTCGTGATGAACTGTTACTTGGAACTGTAAGCTTCAGTAAACTATTTCCTCCTCAAGTTGATTTTGATCAGTGTTTTATCATAGCAACAGAAAAGCAAATGAAGACACTTTCTATATGACAATTACTCATCTGTAAAACAGCACAATTTATTTTTAAGTCTATAGAGTTGTTACACATCACGTAAGTGAGCTCTAACATGCAGTTGATCTGGCATTTAAAACACCTTTAATTAATGTTATCTATTATTTATGCCACACCTATATAAGCCAGTAAGAATCTTGATCCCAAAACAGAATATATCATAAAACGTTTGAATTTAAGTTATGATTATAGATGATCCTCAGACATATGTACTTTTAGCCTGACAAAAAATTAAATTCCAATCATAATAAAGTTGTATGATTTTAACTCTAGTTTCCAAGTTGCTTTCTTAAAACATCAGAACTGGCTACCAAATATTATCATCCACTAAAAATATGAGATTATACACAGTCTACTTACTTGGTCTGGCTTTAGACGCTTCCATACATATTTGAAACGATTTTCAGGAGATATATGAACACATGATAGTCTAGCACTTTGAAGATTTTCAGAAATTGGTTTACCCCCTGAAAAAGAAGAAAAAATAAGCAATACCAATGGGCATAGAACTGCTTTATCTGGTCATACTCTTTTAATAATCAATCTTAATTATATCAGCAACCAAGAATCAGTAGACATAATACTATCAAGACACTGAGCATACTATAATACATGTGTGTGTGTGTGTGTGTGTATGTGCGCACACGCGCGTGTGCGCACGCATGTGTATACACATAATCTGAGAGACTGGCTCTGAAAATCCAACTTTCTAATTTCTCCAGTTGAATAAACAGATCCAAAATTATGATGGAACCTACTAATGATCCCTGAGAAGGTAACAAAAGGCCAGGTGAGAATCCAGGCCTCAAATCCCATGTCCCTACAATGGCAAACAATTTTATTGTAAGGAAAACTTTGCATTGTTCGAGGACCCTCTCTTGTATGCCACAGTGTTGTAAAAAGCCATCCTCAGATGCAGAAAATGATTGGATGCTGAAGACACTGAATTTTGTAACTGGGAGTCTGATTATAGAGGCATTACCAAAAGAAGCAGGAGAGCGGACACCAGGCTCTTCATTTGAATGCAGGAAAATGTGGACGAGGAAAAGGCATTCAACTTAGTGATATGTTACTTTGAACCTGGAGATCTGCCCAGGGCTCCTAATTTAGGGTTATGAAACCTCATTAAACAAGTTGAAATGTCAGAAAAACCTGATGCAAACAGCTCCAAGTTCTGAGTTTAAGGTTTACCAATCTACAGATAAAATGTCATGCCATATCATCAAAAGTGTTCCACTTCAGGGCAGGCTCAAACGCAGACCCCAAGCCAGTGAAGCAGCAGCGTATCACAGTCTACACATCACTGAAATGTAAATCAAAAGCAGGGATACTTAGAGCTCTGATTGTCTAGAGAGACGGAATTTAATTTTTTATTATTTCTTTTTATCAGTTGATGAGTCTTCCTGTACTCAGTATTAGATTGAGATTAAAGGTATTTCCCAGCACAAACTCTCCTTCAGCAAGTATGGATTCAACTTACAGCCACAATCAACAGGTCCACGGCACTCTTCCACACGAACAACACACTTGGATTCACCTCCAGGGCATCCATTGGTTAAAATTACTTCTCTGATACCAACACCTTTAGTTAAAGAAATGAGCAAATGTTCAAATTAACCACAATGGCCACAATGGATCTTTCTTCCCATTCAGGTCCATACTTTCTTTAGTTAATCTTTGTTTTGTTTTGAGAATGTTCTCTAAATTTTAAAAATTAAATCCCCAAGTTCAGGATGACAACATATGGAATTTTTATAGACTTCCCGCTCCACTGATTTCCTAAAACGGTATTTCCTCAAGGATGTCTCATAAGATGCATGGTTGCTATTCCCATCAGAAAAAGGAGTCTATGCTCGCATGCACATTTGAAAATATTACAATGCGTTAAAAGGACCTCTTGAGTACAGAAGTTTTGGGGAACTTATAGTATGCTAATACTATCATACATAATTTTCCATTGATTAAAATATAAAAATTTTATATTTCATTATCTTTGAAATAAAAACTTATTTATAAATGTGCATGTTTTAAGCTGGTAACTTGTTTTCCTTTTTAGAGTACATAAAGTATGCTTCCTAAAGCCAATAAGATCTCATTTAAAATAAAACATAAGATTACACAAATTTATTTGATCGTGGAACTTTTCATAATTGGGGTTGGAGCTTCTGGAAGAAATTCCAAAATCATATTTTACATAAGTGCTGCTTTTTAATAGCTGTATTGACAAAGTCTCTGTATTAAGTACAGATGGGATAAACTATTAAGCACACCTCTATTCCCAGCAAGATACTCTTTCTGAAACTGTTATACATTTTAGCAAGCAATCAAACAGTAGCAGATCCTAGAGTGTCAGTGTTTTCTAGTCCCATCCTATAATGAACAATGTAACAGGCTGGGTAGTCTACCTTCATCTTCTGGTCTGCTAGAGACCCCTCTTTAGCCTGTAACAAGGCATGAATCATAAGCTCATTCCACAGAAAGGAAAGACTGAAGATGACAGGTGGCTTACAAATTTAAGAGTGCACGCATACAAGTCACCTGGAGAGCGTTATAAACATGCAAACTCTGACCCTGTCTTGCAACAGCCTGAAATCCTCTGTTTCTAACAAGTTCCTTGGTGATGTTACCCCTTTAAGGGTTAAGGAAGTAGACCTCACAAGATCATGAAAAGGAAGGCTGAAAGATTACCAACACTATAAAAATCACTTTGCTGTGGAAAATTTTCAGGCAGCAGCAGCAACAACAGAGGTAGATTACAACTGAGAACTTGAGCTGTTTTATAATGATTGCTGTCATCTTGGCTGTTACTACAAACTTACTCCCAGAACCGTGTTTTAAGCTGCATTAGAAGAAAATGCCTGCCAGGAACAAGGAGGAGAGGTATATGGAGAGCTACTGCCTACTGGGAACGGGGGTTTAGCTTGGGGTACTGGAAATGTTCAGCAGATAATACTGATGCAGTGATGTTATATACTAGAATTGTATACTAGAAAGTAGTTAAACAGTACATTTCATGTCATGCATATTTTTAGCACACACATTAAAAAACTGTTAATTTTGGTAATTCTTTTACCAAATATTTCACCTAGAAAGTAGTCTTATGTAGATGTGTGCAGACTGGAACCTCATCACTGTTCTTTCTAGGTTAGATTCTACTGAGGAGAAGCAATTTCATTTGTTAATTATCTACTGTCTTCTCATCATGCTGATTCTAGGCGATGGCTATAGAACCCGGAGGACTTCCAACATTAGCAAGAGCAGCTTCCTCATGAACTGATCTGAACTTCAGACTCTTAGACCCATCCATAGTCCTAGGATGTTAGAGATTGGGTCAGACCAACAATCTGCTCCAACACAATTAGGGTAGCTATTTGAGAACCAGTGGTCTGTGAAGCACATGTGGCTTGGATCAGCAATCCTACATAGGATATTTTGTTTAAATTTCTATTTACGGAATGGACAGTGTCATGTTCCTTCACCGTTACTCATCTCACAAAACACCTCCTCTTTTCTCCAAAACAGGATGTACAAGTTAGAGAACCAGAGTATTTGTAACCGTCTATTACAAATAAGCCTATTTCTTGGCAAGGTTGCCAAAAAAGTGTGGGAATGCATCTGTTAGATGCTCTGAAGATCTCCCATCCTTGAACATCTGTGAAGCAAAATTTTTGTTTAGTGAGGATAGTTTCTATGCAAAAATACCTCAAACCTAAAATACACCCTTTGAAGAAAATACCTAGTGTCATGTGTAAATTATAATAATAGGCATAGAAAGCAATGAGACATGAGGAATGTATAAAATGTACAGAAATTACAAATAATTGGCATTTAACCTTGGAAGTCAGTATCCATCATTCCTTAGGTCTATGCTACTTACCACACGTGACTGTGCACATTCCGAATTCTACTTCTTTGACTATTGTTCTGTTCTGAACTAAACATAAAGTTAAAAAACATGATTTAATCATATGAGAACTTTTATAAGTGACAAGCACCTCACTTGTGAGGTAAAGGTACAAGTGTGTCATATGGTCAGCAGGTTTTTTGTTTTTATGTTCTAGTAAAACCAGGAAAGCAAAGTTGCCCCTTGATAAACACAGATATCACCATTCTAAATCAAAAGAATCTTAAACCTTAAGTTAGAAGTAACTACATTTGCTTTTGAATCTCACATATAACACAGGCTTTTCTTCACATTGAATACACAGTGAATTAAAATCCAGCTGAAAAGGTAGAACAAAGCATACACACAACAGCCTTTGACCTTTAGGAATCATTTAAAATAGTCTCTATTTTCTATAAAGAAGGAAAAAATAAACTGTAATACAAAACAACTTACATCTCCAAATAAGTCTTCACACCAAATATGCATTAAAATTATAAACAAATAAATTTCATTCATTTTGCAGGTTTGGATGGCAAATTTCTATATTTCTAACATTCCATTCCACAATGCTTGATTTAGTATGTTGCGTGTGTGTGTGTGTGTATTCACATATATATATGAATATATATAATATATAGTATGTGTATGCATATATAATTATTTGAATATATAATTATTTAAGAAGTGCAGTTGTCTTGGTTCTAAATAACATTTCCTTTTTCCTTTCCTTTTGTGGTGTTTTGGGGGCGGAATCTTGTCAGCCTAGCACACTGGCCTTGAACATGGTGATTCTCTTGTCTCAGCTTCTCTAGAATTACAGGTATGGGTCACCATACCAAGACATTTCCTTTTTTTCTAATTATTATGAAGTCTACTATGAGTTCCTATAGTTACAGATGTAACCAAGATTTCAAAAACACAAATTAAGACTTAAATCTCAACAGAAAAAATATACAACAGGCTGCTAAAGGAGAATGTTTAAAACCACTGGATCTTCAGGCAACAAATCACACAGAAAGCATATCCAACTTGAAGTCCAAAACACTTTCTACCACTAATTAGCTGTTTGAATTTGAGTGAAGCAATTTAAGTCTGTCAGACCCAATTAACCCTTTGTAAAAACTGCAAAGCCTATCTCACTTGATAGTTAATATTGAATAGATTATGAAAGCAGTCCATAAATTGCTTAGGACTATGTATCCATTGAAGACACAATAGTAAACCCAATTCAAACTCATTTTGAGGTTATTAAGTTCAGATTCCTAATTTTTCCTGTTTTCAATATTGTAAAACAACAGTTTCACAGGCTTTTCACTTTGTTCTGTATTTGCAAGCATCAAATACAGTACTGTGACTACAGAGCAGGCATTTGATATATATAATTAACATTGATTTTGTTAAATGATTTGAACTATCACGTTGATCAATTTGAATTGACATTTTAATACTTGGAATGCCTGAATACTTTCAGTTGATATGAGGCATAAGCTAAAAACTGTGCCCTGAGCATAAGATCCTGTATAAAAAAAATGACTTCTGGACTATTAGCAAGTATCTGTCAGTCAGCTCTGTTATTCACTACCTAGTAGTGAATACATTACTCTGGGAAAACACAAAGTTCATTCTTACTTGAGTTTCCTCAGAGGGAGAAATGGACAAGATGGAGCCAGACAATATCCAAAGATTCTTTCAACTTTCCTATTTTTTGATGGGTATCCATTTAGTCACCTTTCAAAATTGGGCACTCTACAATGGTAGTTCAAAAAAAATGATACAAACCCGGACTTCATGTGGCATTTGTCAAAGTTCCTATTCTATAACAACATAGCAATGAAAAAACAGTCTTCTTATCAGTACCTCGGTAAGAGCCACAGATGCTAGCTAATTGATTGGTGTTAATGTAAAAGGAATGATGTGTCAAAGGCCTGTGTCTTCCTCAACACTTTACTAATGACCTGTAAAAAGAACCTGGGTAACATGCAGACTGAATATGTCTGATGATAAATTTGGATGTGAAATTGGCAGAGTTGAAGAATGACCAAATCTAACAAAATGAAACCTCAGATGAAATTAAAGTGCTAGAGGTTGGAATCTCAACTGTCCAAAATTACTGTGTGTTGTGTCATAAGAGAAGAAAAAGTAAAAACCACCAATAACCTCAGCAGTGCGTTCAGAAAGGGGCAAGAATGCAGCAAGGATTCCTAAAGACTCCCAGAGCCTGGTCCACAGCCTACAGGTAGTCATCCCACTGCACAGTGTGTCACACTGCTGGCACTCATCAGGATGAACCCGGAATCCTCAAAGTGTTTCTTTGAGGAGAGGAGGACTGTAAGGTTGGTATCTCAGGGCTTTCATTCTTTCTTAGAATGAAGGATATATTTTAACTTTATTTTCATTGCACTACTGGGTATTGACCTGGAGTCTCACACTAGGTCAGTGCTCTAACTTGAGCTGTATCTTTGCCCCTACTTCTCATTTTGCTTTTGAGAAAGGTTTCATTACGTTATCGAGGATGGTCTTGAATTCACTTGGAATGACAAGTTGACCTCTAGTTAATAATATTCCTGCCTCAGCCTTAAAGTAGCTGGAATAAAAACCTGTGCCACCAGCCAGTCACAGCTGTATTTTCATAGAGTAAAAGTTATTTTATAATTTACTATATATGTCTTTGACCCTTTAATAAGCCTAAGAGTAGATTCATACAGAATGTTTATAAGCACATAAATTAGAAGCTAAATTAATTTAATATACTCTGGTTCCTTTTATCTTGATGCATTGTTATTTGATCATTAGACATCAGTTATTTCCAATTATATTTAAAAAAATTAAAGTGATAAAATTGAAGACTGACTGGAATTGCCTAGAATAATAAGCAATTATGAAATAAAGCAAAGCTGCGAAGTCAACAGCTCTGCCCATCTCTCCAGCTTCTCTCCTCTCACTGCCTGACTGTCTTCCAGGAATGTGGGACAGTCTAGACATACCCTCCATGTAGTCTGTTTCTGGTGAACGGTTCCCCAGAAATGAACACAGTTTAAGTTTGACAAGTGGGTTCTGTTGTTGTTGTTCTGCACCTTTTGTTTTTGCTTGATCATGGCCAAGGAGAAACTGAACAAGTGAAACATTTCCCAATTAACAAACAAATTGAATAAAGGAGAGAGACAGACAGCAATCCATAAAGGTGTAGTTAGTCATATAATCGAAACCTCAGGGATACAAGGCATGCTGGCTGAACAGCCTGGATTTTCTCTAATAAATACACACAGAGTTCTAAAGACGATGAAGACACATGCTACGTTTTCAAGAGAAAGGGTTTTCTCCTGAAATATTCGGTTACAAAACTTGAACCATCCTGTTTCTCTAAAAGCACAAGGACAGTAGACTTCCTTTTTCATGTTTATACATCAAATTAACTTGGTAAGATTAGTAAGTGGGTAAATCATGACAGCATATCTTTGTGTGGTGACTCAAAAGAAAATAGATGGTGTTGAGATGATTAAAGCTCACTGACTAATCTTCCAATTGTTTACAAATCTAGAAATGAAAATGCTTTGCAATTATGCAGCAAAATGGCATTCTCTCCAAAGAAAGGCATGCCTTTCCTATTTTCCATAAGTATTGTTTTGACAATAGTGTTAAAAGAACCACAATAATGATGAACTAAACTCTATTAGAGATGCTAGTACTGAGTTTACATGATGGGTACATTCCAATCCTGTGATTAACAGTTGAGAATTTAGGCGCATTCAAATCATTTGCCTGTTTTGAGTGTGTATAGTTTTGAAGGTAGGACATACAAAAATTAGGATTAGAAGACTAAAATCTCTAGGAAAGCTTCCCACCAAGGGTTTTTGCTACCCGTGTGTGTGTGTGTGTGTGTGTGTGTGTGTGTGTGTATGTGTACACTAATTGAAGCCCTTGAAGCTGACTTAAAAGTAAGAAGAAAAAAAGGAAGAAAATTATATACTAGCTAGTAAATAATGATGACAATTTTTACAGGTCCACCAGGGCAACAAAGATCATGCAAATTTACCAAGGATCTACAGAGTTCATATGTATCACCTCTGCTTCCAGTTCTGAATTCTCAGTCTCTCTGGCCAAAAGCACTTAGGCATGACACTGTACGTCTACAATTTCAGAAGACACATAAATTCTCAGAAGTCCACAGATGTAGAAACTGAAGAACTAAAAGAATATGTGCACTTAACTCTTGAATTTGAATGCAAAGGATTGCACATCCACCCCTATAGGATGGCCTAAGTATTACTTAGTACTTTACAAGCTCCAATTTTCCATTGACCAGTTTAATATTAAAACTATTCAAAGAATAGAAGCAATGCTTCTGTAGACCTTTCTTCCTCACATTTCCAAAGTCAGGGAGCTCCTCAAGATCTCTGTAATGTTGTCAAGGCAGGATTGCCAATAACCTCAGTCAATTTCTTTCACTATCTCTGATCTCTCACACTATACGTACAGATTAAGAAGACACGAGAAAAACAAAAGACATCAAGACAATGTCTGCTGGGTCATTGGTGGGAGTAGGGAATCATCCTCCTTTAAAAGTCTGCCAACTTGCCATTGATCTACCAGCATGAGAGTTACTACTCAGGAACATGTACAACTGTCTGTAGGGTTTTCTTGCTTAATGAGCCAGGAGTATAAGCCATGCTTATGGAACCAAACTCAGGTTTCTTTCATTCTTTCTTGTGTTAACACATGATAATCTGACAATGTCTTTACTTGGATCCTTTTGTTTTCCATTGCCCCTATCCTTTGAGGGACGAACACTACACTGCCGGCTGTTAGGGTGTTGAGGGTTCCACCAAGATCATGGGCGCTCTGGGACAATTTTGTCAGCATAGTCAGCATATCATTTAGGTGTGTCACAGTAAAAGGAATTTGACTTCCCTTGAGTTCCCGTATCAAGAACAGGAAAGGCCGAGGATGTCAACCATTTTGGAACTTGAAAAATAGAATCACCACCCATCTACTATGGGAAGACGACTGCAGAGTAAAACAAACATACAGAGACACACAAACACACACACACACTCAATTTCCCATAATGAGGGAGTACTTCGTTTCTTAAAAATAAGATTTTGTTCTCCAAAGTAAGACTAAAATATTTCTATGGAAATTTCTAATTTGCACTTATTTTCCCAGAGCCTGCGACATTAGCACCTCGTTTTTACAGGCCTTTAAGATGCACAAAGTGCATAAACTCGGGGCTGATGTGAATGCCAGAAAACTCTACAGAAGATGTCACAGGTAATTTTTTTCTACAAAAGGATGGGCTTCCGGTCTCTTCTGGGGCCTCTCGTGCCCAAGGAGCCTCTGCCCTCACCCTCTTCCTCGGCCTCGGCCATGGTATCGGTCTCAGCCACTTCGCCTTCGTTCTCAGCCTCCTCCTCGGGCTCGCTCTCGCTCTCGTTCTCGCTCTCACTCTCGCCTGCGCGGGCCACGCCGGGGTCCTGGGAAGCAGAGGTGACATTCAAGGCCTGCAAGGCCTGCAGGTCCACCAGGATCAGCCATCCGATGGCCAGCAGCAAAGCGGGGCAGCCTGCGCTCCAGGCGCGCATGCTTTTCGGCCTCACGGCCGCCCAACGCACAGTCGCAGCCCTGGCTCTGGAGGAGAGGCACTTCGAACAGTGGCCAGAAGGGGGGAGTTGAGCTGCGAACCCCACCGTGTCTAGCGACCATTGAGGCGTCACCCTGCGTCACCCAGTTCGAAGCCCGGACTTCAAGAGCCAGGGCGTTGGGGGTCAAAAACAGGAACTCATGTGGGCGGGAGGGGGAGGGGTAGGACAAAGGCGGGGCTTCCGGCGCTCTTTCTGGCCTGCCCTCACTTCTTGAACTAGCATGCTGGAAGGTCACCCTTGCCCTCTTTATTGAAGCCACTTAGACCTGATGTCAGCTGCTTGGGCTAACTGTTTTGTTAATCCAGGGGTGCGCCAACGACCTTGGACATCTTGCTTCCTTTATTCCAAGACATTACTTTTTGTGTTTTGTTTTGTCTTGTTTTATATTTCCTAGGCGTAGGTATTCAGAACTAGATCATGTGCACACTTCATGGGACTTGGTTTCAAAATTCCCTGTCCTTAACATCTGACTTGGACTAATTGCAGTCTTTTTAAGTATGTTGCATTGGACTGGATCTACAGCTGCAGGTGAGACCAATCTGCACACAGAAGGTGCAGGGGTTGCTGAGGATTTTGTGAATGCTGCTCAATCCATACATTTACATTTTTATACTGTCTACTTTGTCAGCTCCAGGGAAGGAAAATGGGTTAAATTGTCAACTTTATGCCCCATTGTATTTTTAGACACCGAATGGGGCATAAGATTCAACTTTCAAGGAGATTTTAAAATCCTGTTGTCTTAAAAGTATTAGATCTCCTCCAGGTTTGATTTGGAAAATTCATCTTCAGATGGCTGCCCAAGAGGTCAGTGATCAGGCCCCCAGTAGGTTACACTCACAAGTGCTTCACAGATCCCTAGACTGATTTACACTAAGAATCTCTTATGCTAGATAAGATTTTTTTTTTTCCCTAAAATTGAGTCAGACTAGAAGCCAAAACTAATACCTTACTATTTCTACTTGAATCAGTAGATCTAGGAGTTTATAATTTTCCACCACCTCATTCAACATCAATGAGCACTTTTATGTCACAGGGATGAAGAGTGATTTACAAGTGCATTCCTTATATTGGTAATGCTTTTATCGGGTCTTTAATTCATATTTCTTCTTGGGAATAGAATCAGGGATTTTTGAGTCAGAAAGAGACTTAGAAATTATTATATTTGGAGTCACTCATTATTAGGCCAGGAGATTAAGAACTGTCAAACTTAAGACCACTCAGCAAAGCTGGGTCTCACAAGCAGAACTCTGAAATGCATAGTGATTCCTGTGATTCCAAGACATACTTAGTACAGTGACTACGAATTGAAAGTTCAATGACTGACAAAAGTTAGGGTTGCTATTTGTCGTAGAGATTTATTGTTGTGAAGACACACCATAGCCACTGCAACTCTTATAAAGGAAAATGTTTAATTAGGGTTGGCTTATGGTTAAGAGGTTTAGTCCATTTTTATCATGGTGGGAAGCATTGTATCATGCAGGTAGATGTGGTGCTAGAGAGGGAGCTGAGAGTTCTGGATCTAGATCCACAGGCAGCAGGAAGAGACAGCAAGACACTACACTTGGCTTGAGCTTCTGAAACCTCAAAGCATATGCCCCACTGACATGATGTTTTGGGTTAGGAACTTTTTATACTTGGCATTTTTATTGACCAATGTCTTCTGTGGTATCTTCTATGCCTGAGATTTTTCTCTTCCATCTCTTTTATTCTGTTGGTAATGCTTGTTTCTGTAGTTACTTTTCTCTGTTCTAGGTCCATCTCCAGAGTTGTCTCCATTTGTAATTTCTTTATTGCTTTTATTTCCACTTTTAGGTCTTGGACCTAAAAATGTTTCGTTCATTTCTTTCATTTCAAATATTG
Source organism: Rhynchomys soricoides (assembly GCA_019843965.1). Taxonomy (NCBI): domain Eukaryota; kingdom Metazoa; phylum Chordata; class Mammalia; order Rodentia; family Muridae; genus Rhynchomys; species Rhynchomys soricoides. Next base: position 231,051 of record JADRCH010000080.1, on the reverse strand, counting down.
TATTTTCCTGTATTTTTTTAAGAGATTCATTTGTTTCCTCTTTAAGAGCTAATATCTGTTTGACTGTCTTTTCTTATATTTCTTTAAGGACATTATTTATATTATCTTTAAAGGCATCTATCATCTTCATGAGATGGGATTTAATGTCAGAATCTTGCTCTTTAGGTACGTTAGGGTATCCAGGACTTGATATAGTAGGAAAGCTAGGTTCTAATGGTGCCAAATTGTTGATTATGTTCTTGAGCTTGCCTTTCACCATCTGGTTGACTCTGTTGTTAACTGGACTGGGTGTCTTGGACTGGAGCAGTCCTCCTGGGAGACAAGCAGGACTGTGGGGTCAGGGTGAAGGAATGCTGATCTGCCACAGGTACAGGTAGAAATACAGACTGGGAGGGTGATGGTGCTCCAACTACTCATAGTGATTTTCAATTTGATTCCAATTTTGATTTATCTAGTAAGTCCCATGTTAGAGCTTGTTGTTGTTACTGAAGTTTTGAAAAGTTACAGAGATAGAAATGATTTGATGTTCACTATTTAAATTCCTGTAGCATAGGATGAAAAGTTACATGCTACAAGGTGCTTGTGCAACAAGGGGTGAACTGGATTTTGTAACATTTGTAGGTCCGGTCTAGGCAGACTAACAGTAAGGCAGTAGCAGTAGATTCTTTCGGGGCCACTTTTTTTTTTATAACAAAAGTACAAATTTGTAGTTGATTTTTTTTCTGACAAAGGTTTGAAAACACAAAGAGCTTCTGAAATGGCCAGTATTAAAGTTAACCATTGGCATGGCATCTCTAGGATTGTTTTATATAAAGTAAACTGTTATAAAATATTATAGCTCTTTAGAATTTTGTGCAAGATGTTACAGTGAGAAATTTTAAAAGGTTCTTGAGAAATAAAGACCCTGTTTCATGGCTAAATGAAATAATCAATTTTCTTTCTTTTACTGATGTTGAGAAGAAATTTTAAAGATGTGGCTTCAAATAGAACTTTTAAAAAATCTATTATACTGTGACAGGCGAATTGTTGAGTGTTTGACATTCAATTTTAGTACCTCTTTTCCTCGAGATACTAATCCTTTGAGAGGTCTCATAAACCCCAAATTTAAGGAAATGTTAATGACATCATAAATAAATAGCTACAAAGGGAACCCAAACAGACCTAAAAATGACTCTGAATGATATTAAAGTTACATCCACAATAGCAACTGCATTATATTACTTGTACAACATATGACACTCTTGTAGAGTAAAAGCCATAACTATTCTCAAGAGTAGTGAACTTACACATTCTCACACAAGAAGCTTTCTGTCTTGTTTTGTTTGTTTCCTTATAGCAATGAGGATTGAACCAGGACCAGGAATGGAACTTACAGCTTTGGGATTGCTAGGTATGAACTCTACCCCATGTTAGGTATCCAGCCTTGAAATATGTACACTACCTAAGTGGAGCCACCCATACATAAAGGGTAGGTTTAACCAGAGATCCTGGAAGCGTTGACTCTGATCTGGCCTTTGGACACCAGATAGCAGTCATTCTAATGTTGTTCCTAGTTTATAGCTCTGGTTTATCAGCCAATTCAGTCTACTCACCTTGCCTGCCTCTGCCACAGTTCTAGCAGGTAAGGCCCCAGACTGCTCTATCTACTTCACCCCATCCATTCCATCTGTTGTAGTTAATTTTATTCGTCAATTTGAGACATCCTAGAGTTATTTGAGATGAACATCTAGTTGGAATAATTATCGAAATCAGATTAGTCAGTGGAAATATCTGTGAGGGATTGCTTTTTCCCTTTGAAGCAGAAGTCCCATACACCCCAAATTCAAGAAAATGTTAGCCGGTTTCCATCTGTGGTGGAAGACCTCTGCCTGGGCCACCAGGGCTCCATAGCCAAACAGAACCAGGAGAGAGCTAGCTGCTCATGAGTGTGGAAAAGCCAGCAAGAGGAGGGCTCCAGACACAGGGACTGAGGAACAGCCAGGAGGTAAGAGCCTTCCAGTTTTCATCTGAGGCGGGAGTCCTCTGCCTGGGCCACCAGGATTCCATAGCCAAATAGCACTGGGAGAAAGCTACCCTCCCAGGAGTAGGGACAAGACTGACTGCTCAGAGGGACCCACCAGGAATACCCAAAACACAGGGACTGAAGAATGGGGATTTGATTTCTTTTGGTGGCTGGAGAGCAGATCCTGTGACACAGAGCTCCATACTCAAATAGTGCCAGGAGAGAGCTGGTATACCAGGAGTGCCGACACACCTTTAAGCACAGGCAAGACCACCACTTCTTTTCAAATTCACTGGACCAAGAGGGACCCTAGCAGAGCCATCAAGACACAGGAAACAAGGGTCAACTGAGAATTAGATCCTTCTTGTTTCTGTCTGCACCCCAGAGCTGACACTGCACCACAACTCTCCAAACCCAAATTCCTCTCAGAGAGAACTGGTCTCCAAGGAGTATTGACACCTAGGCTTGTAGGAAAGAGAAGCCAAAGTCAGAAGGAGTAAGACCAGCTAACACCAGAGATAACCAGATGGCAAAAGGCAAGGGAAAGAACACACGGAACAGAAACCAAGACTACTTGGCATCATCAGAACCCAGCTCTCCCACTGGATACCCCAACACACCAGAAAAGGAAGACTCAGACTTAAAATCACATCTCAAGAGGATAATAGAATATTTTCAGAAGGAAATAAATAACTCCCTTAAAGAAATACAAGAGAACACATGTAAACAACTGGAGGCCCTTAAAGAGGACACACAAAAATCCCTTAAAGAATTACAGGAAAATACAATCAAACAAATGAACAAAACCATTCAGGAATTATAAACAGAAATAGAAACAATAAGGAAATCACAAAGGTAGACAACCCTGGAGTTAGAGAACCTAGGAAAGAAATCAGGAGTCATAGATGCAAGCATCACCAACAGAATACAAGAGATGGAAGATAAAAATATCAGGTGCGGAAGATACCATAGAAACATGGACACAACAGTCAAAAAAAACATAAAATGTGAAAAGCTCCTAACCCAAAATATCCAGGATATCCAGGATACAATGAGAAGACAGAACCTGAGGATAATAGGTATAGAAGAGAGTGAAGATTCCCAACTTAAAGGACCAGTAAATATCTTCAACGAAATTATAGAAGAAAACTTCCCTAACCTAAAGAAAGAGATGAACATAAATATACAAGAAGCCTACAGAACTCCAAATAGATTAGACAAGAAAAAAAAATTCCTCCCATCACATTATAGTCAAAACACCAAATACACAAAATAAGGAAAGAATATTAAAAGCAGTAAGGGAAAAGGCAGACCTATCAGAATTACACCAGACTTCTCACCAGAGACTATGAATGCTAGAAGATCCTGGGCATATCTCATACAGATTCTAAGAGAACACAAATGCCAGCCCAGGCTGCTATACCCAGCAAAACTCTCAATAATCATAGATGGTGAAACCCAAATATTCTATGACAAATCCAAATTTGCACAGTATGTTTCCACAAACCCAGTCCTACAAAGAATAATAGATGGAAAACGCCAACTCAAGGAGGGAAACTACATCCAAGAAGAAGCAAGAAAGTAATCTTTCAACACACTCAAAAGAAGATAGCCACACAAACATATAAACAACATCGAAAATAACAAGAAGCAATGATCACTATTCTTTAATATCTCTTAGCATCAATGGTCTCAATTCCCCAATAAAAAGACATAGACTGACAGACTGGATCCATAAACAGGACCCAGCATTTTGCTGTATCCAGGAAATGCACCTCCATGTTAAAGACAAACACTACCTCAGAGTAAAAGGCTGGAAAACAATTTTCCAAGCAAATGGCCCCAAGAAACAGGCTGGAGTAGCCATTCTAATATCAAATAAAATTGACTTTCAACCAAAAGTCATCAAAAAAGATGAAGAAGGACACTTCATAGTCATCAAAGGAAAAATCTACACTCCTCCATTGCTGGTGGGAATGCAAGTTGATACAACCTCTCTGGAAATCAGTTTGGTGGACCCTCAGAAAAATGAACATAATACATACCTGAGGACCCAGCTATTCCACTCCTAGGCGTATACCCAGAAGATGCTCCAACATGTAATAAAGACACATGTTCCACTATGTTCATAGCAGCCATATTTATAATAGCCAGAAGCTGGAAACAACCCAGATGTCCCTCCACAGAGGAATGGATACAGAAAATGTGGTACATTTACACAATTTACACAATGGAATACTACTCAACTATTAAAAACAATGACTTCATGAAATTCACAGACAAATGGATGGATTTTGAAAATATCATCCTGAACGAGGTAACACAGTCACAAAAGAATGAACATGGTATGTATTCACTGTTAAGTGGTTATTATCCCAAAAGTTTTAAATACCCAAGAGTCACTTCACAGCAACAGTAGAGCTGAGTGTGAGGTCCCAGATGGAAAACTTGGAGAAGGGACTGAAGGAGCTGAGGGAGTTTGCAGCCCCATGGAAGTAGCAACGGTGGCAACTGGCCTGACCCCTTGATACTCCCAGAGACTGAATCACCAACCGAAGAATACACATGGAGGGACCCATAGTGCTGGCCACATATGCGATAGAGGAGGGTCTTTTAGACATCAAGGGTAGCAGAGGCTTTTGGGCCTGAATGTGTTAGATCTCCCAGTATAGGAGAATGCCAAGGAGAGAAGACGAGAGTGGATGGGTGGGTGGGTGAGGGAATACCCCCATAGTGGCAGGGTGAGGGGGAGTGAATGGTGAGGTTCCAAAGGGGAGATTTGGAAAGGGGGAAACATTTGAAATGTAAACAAAGTATGAAAAAAAAGAAAAGAAAAATGTTAATAACCTCATGAATGAATAGCTCTAAAGGGAACCCAAACAGACCTTAAAAATTACTCTGAATGATATTATTAAAGTTATATCCACAATAGCAACTACATTATGTTACTTGCACAACATATGCCTCTCTTGTAGAGTAAAAGGCATTGCTTGACACTTCATACATAGCTTTATCTTTTCTTTGAGTAAAAATGGATTTTTTTTTTGTTTGATATATCCTGATTATAATTCCCCCACCCTCTATTCCTCCCAGTTCCTTCTCACTTCCCTTCCTATGTGGATTTATTTTCTTTCTGTCTATCAGAGAACAAACAGGCTTCTAATGAATAATAATAAAATCTAGTAATTATGGTGATATGACTAAGAAAGACTGACATAGGCTCATATATTTGAATGCTTAGTCAGCAGGGAGTGGCACTATTTGAAAAGATTGGAAGGATTAGGTGGTGTAACTTCATTGGAGGAAGTGTTGTCACTGGGGGTAGACTTTGAGGTTTGTCCCCAATTAAATATATTCTCTCATGAGAGTTGCCTTAGTAATGGTGTCTCTCTACAGCAATAGAATGATGAATAAGACAATACAACAAAACAAACATATCAGGCTAGAACAAAACACACAAGCAGAAGGAAAGGAGACAAGAAAAGGCACAAGAAACAGACACAGACACCAAGACCCACTCACTTGCATACTCAGGAAACATAAAACTGGAAGCTGTAATATATGTAAGAAAAATCTCTTTAAAAGTAAAAACAATAAGTTAAAAATGCAGAGATAAAGAAAAGTCTCTGGCACAATATTATGGGACAAGAAACCTCCCTCCAAAGAAACCATTGAGTTAATTTTTTACTGGCTATCTATTGCTGGCCTACCCTTAAGAGTAGTTTGTTTAACTAGTGAGACTCCCTTGAGCAAAACTGGTTACAAATTGGAAAAGTTTCTTTGTTAGAGATGGAGAGTGTGACCAGTTCTGATTTCAGCGCTAGGACCCATCAGGTACAAACCCAGGCAGGCCACATGGATGCTGCCTCAGCTTCTGTGAGCTCTCATATGTTTTGGTCCTCTTGTGTTTAGAAGACTGTGTTCCCATGGTATCCTCCATTCCCTCTAGCTCTTGCATTCTTTCTGCCTCCTCTTCCACAGGGTTCCCTGAGCCTTGGATGGAGGGACTTGATGGAGACATCCTGTTTAGGGCTGAGTGTTATAAGGAACCTCACTCTCTAGATACTATTTGACTATGGGTATTTGTTCACATCTACTGTAGGAGGACATTTCTCTGATGTTGGCTGAACAAGGCTCTAATCTATGAGTATAGAAGAAAGTCATTAGGACTCATTGCTATTTGGAGTCATTAGGAGTTCATTTAGTAGAGCAGTAGTTTTTGGTTTTACCCTAGGTCCCACCATTGCACTAGTATATCTTGCAGGCAGGACACCATTATAGGTTGAAGGCTTTGTAGCTAGTTTGGTGTTTGGGTTACTCCTTTGTTAGTGTCCAGAGTACCTTTAAGTACCAAAAACACTCTCCAGTAGGGATGAAGGTTCTATGTAGGTACAAGCTTGACTTCTCCATGTTTAAGAATTATGTAGACATTCTCTGCAGCAATAGAGCCTTGCCATAAGTTTGTGGAGAATAACCTATATATAGCTCTGGCGATATTCAGTGTTGTTTGGAGATTTTCATTGGACTCTTTTATCTAATAACTAAATTACATGTAACACAATCCTGGTACTAGAAGCTTCATTTAGTGATAAAAGATGTACAGTAGGGGCTCTTTCCCCCCATTATTTGGCAATTTCATTTAGATCGACTTTTATTTTCTCTCATGAAAATAAGTTTTTAAAATTTATTCTTCTCTCATATATTATATCCCGAATATAATTTCTCTTCTCTCTCCTTCACCTAGTCTCTCCCTTTCCACCAATAACCCCCAAGTCCCCTTCAGAAAAGAGCAGACCTTCCAGAGACATCCACCAAATACAGCATAACAAGCTATAATAAGACCAGGCACATATTCTTACATCAAGGCTAAACAAGGCAACCTAGTAGGAGGAAAAGGGTCTGTCCCAAAGACAAGCAAAAGAACCAGAGATAGCCCCTGCTTCAGTTGTTAGGAATATCACATTATCAACATGTGCAGAGGACCTAGGTAAGACCCAGAGAGCCTCCCTGATCTTTGTAAGTCCACTTGAGGCCCAATCACTTGGTTCTGTGGGCCATGTTCTTGTGGTGCCCTTAACCCCTCTGGCTCCTCCAATCCCTCCAATCCTTGTAATCCCTTTTTTCACAGTACTTCCTGAGATCTGCCTAATATTTGGCCGTGGAACTCTGTATCTGCTCCCATCAGTTGCTGGATGAAATGTCTCTGGCCTCTTTGGTGAAAGGTATGCTAGGCTCCAGTCTCAGCACATCATGCAGACGTTACAAACTGTAGGCCAGAGGGTTTGTGACTGGGTTGGTATCCCAATCCCTCTACTGGAAGCCTTTCCTAGTTATAGAGGGTGGCTGATTCAGGTTTCATGTCCCCCTATTACTAGAAGACTTCACTAGTGTTATTCTCATAGATTCAATGGAGTTTCCATTACACTAGGTTTCTACATCACCCCTCCAAATGTTTCCCAACTCCAGTCATCTCTTCCAGTATTGTCTTTCCACACAACCCTCACCTGATCCCTCTTGTTCCTATACCCCTCCCTATCATCACTCATGAAATCTATTCTATTTCCCCTTATCAGGGAGATCCTTGCATTCCCCCCTCTGCCCTCCTTATTACTTAACCTCCCTGGGCCTGTGGATTGTAGCATGTTAGATCACCTTCATATAGTTATGCATTTTAGGAAACTAGTATTGTATTAGGTTCCCATACTACTCATCAAATGATATCTACTTACTTACAGCTTCCCGTATTATTTTTCTCATTCCTCTCTCCCTCTTCCCTCCCCACATGATATCCTGGTTCTAGCCAGCCCCCTTTAACTATCTATGCTATTTTCCTTTCCTAAGGAGCTCTAGCTGTCCTCTCTAGACTCTGTACTTAACCTCTGTGATTCTGTGGATTGTACCTTGGTTATCATTGTCTTAACAGCTAATATCCACATATAAATGAATATGTGCTGTGTTTGTCTTTCTATCTGGATTACCTCACTGAGGATGATTTTTTTTCTGCTCTCATTCATTTACCTATGAATTTCATGATTTAATCTTTTTAATGACTAATATTCTATTGTAGAAATGTACCACATTTTCTTTATTCATTCGTCTGTAAAGGATCATCTACAAGTTGTTTTCAATTTCAAGCTATTATGAATAGAGAAGCAATAAACATGGTTGAGCAAGTGTCTCTGTGGGAGCATGAAGCATTTTTTTTGGGTATAAGCCTGAGAGTAGTGGTATAGCTGGATCTTGAGGTAGACCAAATTCCATCTTCCTGAGGAACCACCACACTGATTTTCATAGTGGTTGTACAAGCTTGCATCCCACAAGCAATGGAATTATGCTCCTTTACTCTCCTTTCTTGCCAGCATAAGCTGTCATTTCTTTAAAAACTTTAACTGTACAGAACAAAGAAAGAATATTAAAAGTTGCAAGGGAAAAGGACCAAGTAATACATAAAGGCAGGTCTATTGGAATAACACTTGATTTGTTAATGGAGACTCTAAAAGGCCTAGACATATGTTCTACAACCAGAGATGCCAGCCCAAAGTATAATACCCAGAAAATTTTTCTGTCATAATGAATGGAGAAAAAAAAGACATTCAATGATAAAACCATATTTAGGCAATTATCTATCTACAGCCCTACAGGAAGGTGCTAATGAAAACTTTTAGAATAAAGAGGTTAACCACATCCAAGAAATGAGTAATCCCAGACCAGCAAATCAAGAGGTTGAAAAATATAAGACATCCCACAACAAAATAACAGGAAATAATAAACACCACTCATTGACAACTCTCAACACCAATGGTCTCAATCAGTCAATAAAAAGACACAGACTAACAGAATGGATGAGAAAACAGGATCTCTCTCTATCCATCCTTCTCCTATATCCAAGAAACACACCTTAATATCAAAGATAGACATCACCTCAGAGTGGAGGATAGAAAAAATATTACAAGCAGATGGACCTAAGAAGTAAGCCAGTACAGTGTAGCAATTTTAATATCTGATAAAATAGACTTCAATCAAAAAATAATCAAAAGAGGTAGAGATTGTCTTATTGGTTGATGCATGAAGGTCAAGCCTGATGTGGTTAAGGTCATCCCTAGCAGGCTACCCTAGGCTATGTAAGACAGCATCCTGTCAGCAAGGTAACAAGTAGCATTTCTTTATGGTTTCTGCTTCAAGCTCCTGCTTGCATGGTTGTCTTGACTTCTTTTGGTGATTAAGCTATGACCTGGAAGTATAAGCCAAATAAATCCTTTCTTCTTTAAGCTATTTTTCATCCAAGTATTTTATCACAACCTCAGAAAGGAAAAACCAGAACACTACCCATCTGTCTTGGCTTTACCTTCTTTTCTGAGCTGGCCCTGTTTGAATTTTCTTGATGTGCCTGCAGGCAGGAAAACCCTTCCTTTAACCTATTGTGCTCCATCTACCTAAGATGACTCCATGCTCTAAAAAGGAATAAAATTTGAATTTCAGTGCTATAAACATGCGATAATCAAGGCATAAGTAAAAGACTGACATGACATATTTAAAAAAAATGAGTAAGGAAGAAATTACAAAGGAAAAAGTAACAAAATAGGAAGATCGAATGTCAAAGATGGACAGGAAGAAGGAAAGAAAGGGAATCAGGGAAATCATCAAGGTTTTGGTTATTTAAACAGGCTAAGTTAGAAATGGTATCAGAAGTAGGACAGCCTGTTGGCACAGGCCTCTAATCATAGGTACTTGAGATGTTAAAGTGCATCACAGTTTCAAGGCTTTCTTGGGTTCCAAAGCAAGTTCAAAGCTAGCTTGGGTAACTTAGCATGACTCTGTCTAAGGAAAAAGGCTGGGGATATATCTCTTTGGTACAGTGCTTGTGTAGCATGTGTGATGTTCTGGATTCAACCTCTGGCACTAAAAAAAGACTTAAAAGGTAATCTGCAGTAGGAAGTATAGGGTGACAGAACTGTTAGAACATGGGCTTGCACTATTAGGCCACATCCCAGAGCTACTATCGGGCTAAATCTCCCTGCAGATCTCCCTGGGACAGGGAGTTAAGAGTTATTGTCTCTGTCCCCTCCATGCATGCTCCCTGTCATATATGCTGTGTTGAACTGAATCGAGTGATGTAAAACTTCTTGCTCTTCAAAGATTATTTTAAAAAATCTGATCTTTTTAAAAGTTATTGGTCAGGAGTCTCGGGGGGGGGGAGATTTTCTCAAGGAAGTGATCTGAAGACTGCTCTCA
>JADRCH010000080.1:95945-220807 GCA_019843965.1 Rhynchomys soricoides | reverse complement strand
TCTATAAAGACGTATTGAAGGCAACAGAATTTGCCAGATTTTAAGTGACAAGTAGTGCACAAAAGATGTTCTTTCTATTTCAATAAGAAGCATTGAAAAATCCATTGAAAACAAAATATTATTCTAGAGAAACATAGGCATCTTTTGTGACAAAAATAAGTATGAAATTATGAACAGTTTTGATAGAATGCACATAAGATTCTTAAATTCTTCTCTTGATGGGGCTGTGGAAGCTACACTTTCTAAGACTGAATAAAGAAGTGCTCTCTCTGTGGTTATTCACTCTCACTGAATAACATATGCCAGGACTAATACAGAGTTATATAACTGATGCAGATACTGAGTCTCCTTCAGGCTTTGTGACTCTACCTTTCAATTCTTTCCTTCTGAGTCCACAGTAAAAGCAACGCTCTTGTGTGCCTTGTTGCTGAGGAACGAGGACTACCCACAGCTCCCTGTCAGTTGTAGCATGCTTTCACCTGTGCCAAACTCAACAGCACCCCTGATTTCACCCACCCTGTATTAGATGTGACTTCAACCTACTTTTCTAAATATGGACTCCCTGGTGAAAACCTGGATTGTCTTAATTTCTGAGCTCAAAAGTTCCCTCTAAGTCTGCAGTTTCTTTGTAGAGTCCCTTCCAATTGTATTTCCTAGCACCGCCAAAGCACACACCTTCTATGACACCAGATTATGTATTAACAATACACAGTACACACTACAGAAAAATATCTGCAGTATACACATACATATATACACATCACATATCAGAGCTGTTAAACATTTCCCACATACATGTAAGTAGAACTGTATATGAGTAGAAATTCATGAGATTTACCTCGAAAATATTCTGGTCTTTTGAAATTCAATGAAAAATTTTTTGTCTCTAAGTTATATTTTAAAAAACTAACAGCATTGAGATATAATGCCCTAAAATGAACTGAGCAAATTTTACATATGTGCGCACAACTATGAAAATGCTACCAATTGTTGGTGTAGAAAGCATGTTGTTGCCCCAGTAACTCTCGCTATGTCTTTTTCTTCTCCATACCCTAGGCAGCCATTGTTATGTTTCATTTCATTTTTGTATTGTTTTAGATTTTATAAAATGAAATCATGCCATTGTATTTGGGTATTATTTTGAAGTTAATTTGTGTTATTTAGTGTATAATATTTTATTCCTTTATACTGAATACTATTCCACTGAATGAATACAAGATATTGTTTCTTTCACCACTACTGGGTATTGTAGAGAGAATTCCAGTTTTCTGTTACAAACAAAGTTCTTATGAACATTTCTGTACAGGTTTTTGTTTTGGGTTGTATTGTTTGTGCTCTGGGCAAATATCTGAGTATAGACTTATAAATTATATAAATTAAATTATATAATCATAACATATATTTATGATTTTATATATATTATATATGATAGCTAGTTTTATCTCAACTTGACCCAAGCTAGAGTCACTGGGGGGAACCATAACCGAGAAAATGCCTCCATAATATCAAGTTGTAGGCAAGCCTGAAGGTCATTTTCTTGATTAGTGATTGATGAGGAACGGACAAGCCTATTATAGGTAAGGCTACCGTGGGCTGGTGGTCCTGCGTTCTGTTAGAAAGCAGGCCGAAGAAGCCATGAGGAGCAAGCCAGTAAGCAGCATCCCCATATGACCTCTGCATGAGCTCCTGCTACCAGGTTCCTGACCAGCTTAAGTTCCTATCCTGACTTCCTTCATTAATGAAGTGATGTGGAAGTATAAGCCAAATAAACCCTTCTGGGTTTGGTCCTGTGTTTTACCTGGGTAATAGTAACCCAAACTAAGACATTTTATTAACAATTGCCACGCTTTTAAATCTCTACTCTCAATGTATGAGGCCTCTAGTTCCTTCCATAAAAACATTCTAATAACAAAGGTCGTCCATGGAAAGTTTCCAGCAGAGCTTCAATTTGGATGTGGACGTTTGGCATCTTTCCAAACAAGCTTGTTGGCCATTGGTGTAGTCACATGAAATAGCTGTTCAAGTCTGTTGTTTACTTTTTGAGTTTAGGTGTTGTGTTGTAGATGTATCAGTGGGCACCCCACAGTTAGATGCTCTCTGCATTTTGACCACTTGTGGCTTTCTGTAATGTTGTCATCTGCACACAAAGAAGCTTCTTTAATGAGGGGTGAGAGCAGAACTGCACTTATCTGGATCTATAAGGATATATTGAGAATTACAATGCAGTGTAGGGAATTAGAATGCGGTTGAGAATTATACTGGCTTAGGAAAATGGCAGTTATAGGTTCTTCCCTAGGGTCCATCAGCCTACCAGGCATGAGTTTGCAGTTCGAGGAGTGAACTCTCTCCTATCGAAAAGGCCTTAAGTACAATTAGATAGCTGTTGATTACCCCAATCAGTGTCACTATTGTACCCTTGGGAATATCTTGCCATTTTTGTGATTCATGGGCTATAGAGCTGGTAGTACTATTAATTGTTTTTCTCCCTTGGCAGCTGATATAGCATTTTCAAATACTATAAGAGCTAGTCCTCTGAAAAGAGGCTTCCAGGCAAGTTCCAACTAGATTCCAAATTTTATGTCTGACATGTGTGGTGCCTTCAGCAATGGGGGTCTGACCTTTAATTTCTGAAAAGAAACCAAGAGCAACAACAATAGTATGCGTTGATCTGGGAGATGTTTAAACTCCCTTCACCAAAAACTTAAAGTGAGGTTTTGCATGCCTGATATGAGGTTTTTGTAAGATAATCCTTGGTTCTTAAGGGAGTATTATCATCCCAAGTGATATAACTTCATTACTTCATTTAAAGTAATGAAGTTTCCCTATGGTCGTTTTCTGGACTTGTTAAGTCCCTGTCTAATGTTACGTGGGAGGGAGAATTTCTTCATCTTTGTACTGTCCTGTACGGCTATTGAGTATATTAATTCCATGTGTTCAGGAGCTGCCTATTATTAGTTTGAGGAAGTTCTTTTTCTAGATTTTGGGAAATAAATTTTAAGATGGATGTTGGTTTTTATCAGCTCCTTTTGCCTGTGTCAATAGAACTTTATATTTTAATTTGTCACTGAGAAATTGATGTTCAAATTCTAACCCAATCTTGATCCTTGCATGAAAACTATTTAGTCATGATGCAGTACTCTATTATATAGTGCCTCATTTAATTGTATATTTTATTTACATATATATTATATTAATTATATATATGAAGAATAGTGGTTTGTAGTTTCTTATAAAGTCTTAATTTAGTTTTCTTTTTTTAAATTTTATTTAATCTTATTTTTTAATACTCCAGACTTTATCCCCCTCCTGGTCCACCCTCTGACTGTTCCACATCCCATAAACCTCCCCCCATTCCACGAGGATGTCCCCACCCCACCCCCACCCCACCAGACCTCTCCATTCCCTGGGGCCTCCAGCTAATTTAGTTTTCTATCCCTGAAATATTGATCTCAGAATGAGATGAAGAGTATGCTTCAAAATGTTTTTGAAAGGCCAAATCATTGTTCTTTTAATGTTTGATAGAATAATTGTCTCAGATTTTTTAGTAGGGATATTTTTTTAAAACTATAGCTTCCATTTGCTTAACAGATATAATGCTGCTTAGGTTGTTTTATTGTTTTACAGTAAGCTTTGAATTTTGTATTTTTCATAAAAATGCTTATTTCAGATTTCAAATTAATACAGATTAGTTTTTTAATTATTTTTCTGATATTTTATTTACATTTCAAATGTTTTCCCCTTTCCAGATCTCCCCTTTGGAACCTCCCTATTCCCTCTCCCATACCCTGCCTCTATGGGGGTATTCCCCCACCCACCCATTCTCCATCTTTCCTCCTTGGCATTCTCATATACTGGGGGATCTAACACTCTCAGGCCCAAGGACCTCTCCTCCCCCTGATGGCTAACAAGACCCTCTTCTGTCACATATGTGGCCAGTACCATAGGTCCCTCCATGTATATTCTTTGGTTGGTGATCCAGTTTCCAGGAGCATCGGGAGGTCAGGCCTGTGGACACTGTTTCTCCCTCCATGGGGCTCCCTCAACTCCTTCAGTCCCTTCTCCAACTCTTCCATCTAGGACCTCACACTCAGCCATATGGTTGCTCTGAAGTGACTCTTGGGTATTAATAGTATTTCTGTAATCTGGTTGAAGTTTTATCACTTTTATTTATAAACTCTCAGAGAACCAGATTATGATCAATGACTTTCTCTCTTGTTTTGTTTTGAGCCAAGGTCTCACTCTAAAGTCCTGGATGATGTGAAACTTCTTGTGATTCCCAACCTCCCTGATGCTGCAACCCTTTAACACAGTTCCTCATGTTGGGGTGACACCTCTCAACTATACAATTGTTTTCATTGCTGCTTTATAACTGCTATGGATCATAGTGTAGTTATCTATATTTTGTGATGATCTTAGGTGACCATTATGAAAGGATTGTTAGACTCCAAAGGGGATGTGACTACAGGTTGAGAACTGCTGATCTAGACCAAGCTGGCATCAAACTCACAGAGATCTACCTGCCTACCCCTTCCAAGTGCTGAGATTAAAGGTGTGCTCCACTGCTCCCAGCTCCCCCTTGTTTTTATAATGCCAGATTCACCTTTACCCACATCCCCCCTTTTGTCTCATTGTTTTATACTGTGTTTGCCCTTTGTTTTTTTCAATAATACATTAGGTAAGAAATTAAATCATTGATTCAAGGTCATTTTATTTTTAAAATGTATCCAAACCTTGTTTTAAATTTTCACCTGTTTCACTTTCAAACTATTTTTGATCTCCTGTGATTTCATGTTTATTCTACACAAAATATTTTCTAATTTTCATTTAGTTTTTTTTTGACCTATAGATTATTTAAACATATATCATTTGGTTTCCAACTATTTGAAAATTTACAGATTATTTATTTACTTTCTAATTATATTATGATCAGACACACCATACTTCTATTTTTTGAAAATTTTTATTGAATATTTTCTTTATTTACATTTCAAATGTTATCTCTTTTCCTGGTTCCCCCTCCCCTGAATCACCCTATCCCATCCCCCTCCCCCTGCTTCTATGAGGTCATTCCCCCACCCACCCACTCACTCCCAACTCCCTGGCATTCCCTTACACTGGGGCATCGAGCCTTCACAGGACCAAGGGCCTCTCCTCCCATTAATGCCTGACAAGGCCATCCTCTGCTACATATGCAACTGGAACCAAGGGTCCCTCCATATGTACTCTTTAGTGGTTTAGTCCCTGGGAGCTCTGGGGGGTCTGGTTGGTTGATGTTGTTGTTCTTCCTGTGGGGTTGCAAACCCCTTCAGCTCCTTCAGTCCTTTCTCTACCTCCTCTATGGAGGACCCGGTGCTCAGTCCAATTGTTGGCTGCCAGCATCTGCCTCTGTATTTGTCAGGCTCTGGCAGAGCCTCTCAGGAGATAGCTATATCAGGCTCCTCTCAGCATGCATTTCTTGGCATCCACAATAGTGTCTGCATATGATGACTGTATATGGGATGGATCCCCAAGTGGGGCAGTCTCTGGATGGCCTTTCCTTCAGTCTCTGCTCCACACTTTGTCTCTGTATTTCCTCCCATGAGTATTTCTTTTTAAATTGTTGAAATCTGTTTTGTGAGTCATGATATTGTCTATATTGGTGAATGTGCTTTGAAAAGAACACGCAGTTTATTCTTGTTGAGTGCAGGTTTCTATAGATGCTAAATTGGCCAGTATTATTTGTCAAGCTAACTGTCTGTTTATTTTATGTTGACTTTTTCTATCAGTTTTTGAGAGAGGGAATCAATATCTCCAACTATAAAGAGAATGTCAGATACCTAAGGACTGGAGTTACAGACAGTTGTAAGCTGCCAAGTGGCTGCTGCTAATGGAACCTGGGCCCTCTAGAAGAGGAGCCAGTGACTTTAACTGATAGCCTACTGCTCCAGCCTACGTATTAGAAGTTTTATGCCCTCATGATTAACGACCTCTTCTTAAACTACAATAGTCAATCCAGCTGTCCTTCGGTTAATATTAATCTGGTGTTTCTCTTTTTAGTACTTTTTTAACGAAGCTATAGCTCTGAGTTTAAATGGTGTTTGTGCTTCAGCTAGGTAATATTTAGTTGCTATTTATTTTTAAAAATTTAATTTTGAGACAATTGCAGGGGCAATTGTAATAAATAATACATGGAAGTCCTTTCTACCTTTTGACGAGTTTCCCCAAAGATAACATCTTACAAAATACAACTAAACACCATCCAGGACATTAACTTTGGAACAATCAAGGTTTAGGATTTCCACTTCACCTCACCTGACTTCTGTCACTGTTTATAGCCACACCTTATTGTTGACCTCTTAAAACCCAGAAATTACAATATGGTTAACTACTATAATTATACCAGCTGAAAAGTGCTGTGTAGGTGTTACCACACGGTGTGCATCACATTGGGGTTTTCTCTTTTAAACTCAGCATAGTGTGCTATATCAATGTCTTTTTGAGCATAAATTGATTAACTTTTCATCCACTGAAAGTATCCAGCCAGGTTGTTACTAGCTTGGGGCTATTACAAGTTTAGTTTCACATAAGCCTCAAATTCTGTACACCTAGAGGGGGTTGAGAGATGGCTCAGTGGATCAAGAGCTTGCCGTAAAGTGTTGAGGAAACAAGTTCAGATCCCCAGAACGCATGTAAAAGTAAGGGTGGTGTGGCAACATATCTGTAATCTCCAGACTTGGGGAGCAGAGACAGGGAAGTCCCAGGATAAGATGGTTCTGCTGGATTCTGGTGAGTTCATGCCTTAGGAAATAAAGTGAGGGAGATTAAGAAAGACTTTTGAGCAGGGCAGTGGTAGTGCATGCCTTTAATCCCAGCACTTGGGAAGCAGAGGCAGGAGGATTTTTGATTTCAAGGTCAGCCTGGTCTACAGAGTGAGTTCCAGAACAGCCAGGGCACAAAGAAACCCAGTCTCCAAAAAAAAAAAAAAGAAAAGAAAAGAAAAGAAAGAAAAAAAGAAAGACTTTTGACACCAACTTTGGCTCTCCACATGAATGTGCAAGTGTGCTTACATACATACACACTCATACACATTTATACACACTTGTGAAACACACACACACACATACACTACCCATAATGTGTTTCCAAATCACACAAACACTGAACATGACCATTCAAGATCAAAGCTCCACAGTGTGTCTTTAGGGATCGTCTAGTCTTTTCTCATTTATGTTTAGATTCTGTCTTTCCAAAAGTTCCTTACAAAACTAAATGTCCCATGTCACCAGCACTTCCCTACCTTTCCCCAGATTACCAAGAAAGACTAGTGAAAGCTTTAAGTAAAAGTCCCATATTTGTGAGTCATATATAAGACTCCTCCTGACTTTAGCTTCCAATAGCACCATTTATTTATATTTTTGTGTCTATATGAATGTATGCCATCTATGTGAAAGTACTAAAGGAGGCCAGAAGGTTGGATCCTCTGGAGCTAGAGTAGCAAGAGGTTGTAAACAGCTCAACACAATGCAAGGAATTGAACAATAGTGAGTTTGATGTTAGAATTTCAGCACAAATAGATTGTGCTGATGTGTTTGATGGTAGAATTTGTGTACAAAATAATTTTAACATGGTGGAATGGGCCTCTTGAAGTGGTTAATATCAATTAGGAGATAACCCTCTGAGTAGATCTATGAGAGCTTTTCTACATTAGATTAACTGAAGTGAGAAGACCCTCCGTAAATGTGGACAGAGCCATTCCATGGGCTAAGGCCCTGGCCTGAATATGAAAGAGGTGAGCTGAGCATCAGCATCCATCTCTCTGCTTCCTGATTGCAGATGCAATGTGACCTTAGGCTTAGGCTCTCATAGCCAGGATTTCACCACCACACTTGACAGTGACCTCCAACTGTGAGCCAAAACAAACCCTTCCTTCTTTATTTTGTCATAGCAATGAGAACAGTAACAAATATAGCCCTGATGCCAGCCAGGTCATGGGTGAGCGAAGTATAAAGGTCTATTTAGGTTTTAAACACAGACTATGTAGTGGAGGAAAAGAGAAAGATGAATCCTGCAAGTGATTCAAGTTCCTGAGACCTAGGAGTTTGATTGACAAGCAGCTCTGTGAGATCCAACAGTGTATTCTGACCACCAGAAACCAGAGTTCATTCTCAGAAAAGATTGTATTTATATCCACTAATCTTTAAAGAGGTAATGGCATGAAGTAATAGGAGTGCAGTGTCTGGGGAAATAATACTCTCCCCTTAGCTTTTTGAGAAAGAAAGTGCTAGGGCATGGGGCCTTGTTTGGAATGATGTAAGTTATAAGAAACTGTGATACATGGCAGGGATTTATAATGCCAGGCATTAGGATGATCTGGGGTATGGGCATCTTGAGAGGACTAACTGGAGGTCTTGGGAATGCTCGGCCTTCTAGACAAGTGAGAGATGTCCTCACAGACCTAAGGAAGACTAGAGAAAGGTACAGCTGTGGGGCAGTGGACCATGCCAGGAAACTTGGCAAGTCCGAGTGGGTTCAGAAACCCTGGTAGCCACCTGGGGACGGTAGGAGTTCCCTTCTCCCAACCAAACGACCAGATTCCTGGCCTGGAACACATGACCACAGCTCCCACATAAAGAATGTGACCAGTGGTCATGTAGCACAGACCAGAGTTATCCATGCTAATGAGGTATCTAGATGGGCCCTGAGGGTTTAGCCAATAAGCTTTCCTTCCCAGACATTTCTTACTGCAAAAGATATTTAATCTCTGGTCCACCCTGAAGAAGTTGTATGCACCCATTTTCCATGATGAACAATCAATAAACAGTATGGATAAGCCAAAAAAAAAAAAAAGGGATGGGTTCTATTAGTGTTCATAGAGTTTTGGCTGAATAAAGTTTATTTTCTCAGTGATAAATGCTTGGAATGTAATTTTAAGGTTTGTGTAAATACATGTTGAGTATTTTAGTCTAATGCATTTTCTTTTTATTATTACTTTTCATAAAATCTATTTTTTTATGTTCATTCACCTAACTTAACTTCTCCAAGATCCTTCCTACCTTCCTGTCCACTGAACTTTATTCCCTCTCTCTCTCTCTCTCTCTCTCTCTCTCTCTCTCTCTCCCTCCCTCTCTCTCTCTCTCTCTCTTTCAGAAACCTTGTCTCAAAAAGAAAGAAAGGAAGAAAGGAAACAGAAATTCTGAAGAAAACCAAAGCTCAAATGTTGAAAATGAAAAATCAAAAAATATAATAAATAAAATAAAAATCCCATAAAAAGTCTCACCAATAGGGTGGTTCAAAGAGAGAGCAGAAATTGGGAATGGTGGCAGACATCTTTAATCCTAGCACTTGGGCAAAGGCAAGCAGATGTCTGTAAGATCAAGGTTAGCCTAGTCTATATAATGAGTACTAGGTCAGCTGGGACTACACAGTATAAGACTCTATCTCAAAAAGAACATTCTAACAAAATAAAGATAAGTTAATTAAAATATATGAGTTGGACTTTCAAGATATGTGGAAAAATTCCAAGAATCGGTGTCATAGAAGAAATAGAAAGATTTCATTTTAAAGACATCAAACATTTTCAACAAAATCATAAATGAAAATTTTCCCAAATTAAGGAAGCATATATTAATGCAAATAAAGGAAACATTTAGAACACTAAAGAGAAGATCAGAAAAAATATAACTTCCTGTTATAAACCATTAAATATGCAGAATAATAAAGTTTATTGAAAATAGAAAAAAGATTTTTTTGTTTGTTTTTGCTCTTTTTGTTGTTGGTAGGGGTTGCTGTTGTTGTTGTGGTGGTGGTGGTGGTGGTGTGTGTGTGTGTGTCTGTGTCTGTGTCTGTGTTTGTGTGTGTGTCTTCCACACATTAGCTCTTAAAATCCATCTGCCTCCTCTTCCTCAGAGTTCCTTCAGACCTGAGAGGAAGGATTTAACAGAGACATTCCATTTAGGACTGAGTGTTCTAAGATCTTTCAGTCTCTGGACACCAAGGAAGCAAGGCCTTCCTAGACACTACAGAGCTGATACACATGAATTTACGGAGACTATGGCAGTAGCATGCACAGGGCCTGCACAGATCTAATCCATTGATGATAGAGGAAGTGGACACAAAGCGCCACCCCTAACATAGATACTATCTCCAAGTGATAGTTACTGACAAAGGAAACATTAGTTTTCTCCAATGGAGTCTCCTGGGTATATAAACCATACCTAAGGGCAAACCCCATGCCCAGCAGTAGTGGCCAATACAATACAAATTCAGTGGAATTTTGGCAGATTTCTTTTTGTCTTGTAATGCTTTGTCTGGGTACTTTTTTTTTTTTTTTTTTTTTTTTTGAGACAGGGTTTCTCTGTGTAGCCCTAGCTGTCCTGGAACTCACTCTGTAGACCAGGCTGGCCTTGAACTCAGAAACCTGCCTGCTTCTGCCCCCTGAGTGCTGGGATTAAAGGTGTGTGCCACCACTGCCCAGCATCTTGGCACTTTTTATATCCTGAATGTCATTTGCCTTATATTGTGTTTCTAATTTTTCTTTTATAAGATTTCTATGTCTATGTGGATATGTGTGTTTCCATGTATATGTGGAGGGTTTTTGTATTTTTTTCAACTCTTTGTTTTTTCTCTTTATTTGTCCACTTTGTCCTATTTGTTGTTTTTATTATTGTTGTTGTTGTTGTTATTATTATTATTTTCTTGTTTGTTTTATAGTAAGAAAAAGTAAGAAAGGGTATGGGTTTATGTGTATCAGGAGATGGGAAGGATCTAAGAAGCATTGGAGGAGGAGAAACTTTAATCAGAATATATTATATGGAAAATATCTATTTTCAGTAAAAAAGAAAAGTAGAAAAAGAATCACCTAGGAAAATACATCAAAATAAGAATAGAATTCTCAATACATGTGGGGGGGGGCTATGTGTGACAAAAGGACTAGGAATAATTTATTTCATTTTCTGAAAGGCAACAATTGGTAACCACTATTATTTCCAGCAAAACTGTCTGTCAGAATTGAAGAAACAAGCAAAGCTTTCCCTGATTAAAAAACAAAAAAAGCTAACCAGAACTCATGACTCCTAAATAAGCTAGTTCTATCAAAGACAATTGAAGAAATCCTCCAAAGAAAAGAAAAGATAAATACAGCTAAGAGTCTAGTGAATAAACCCCAGTAAAATAATAGTCAGACTAGAGAAAATAGAAAAACACCAAACTACAAAATCATCAAAATGGCAGGAACTAATAGATATCTTTCAATAATACCTCTGATTAAGATCTCAATTCTTCAGTTAAAAGACATAGTATTTATACTTAGAATATAAAAATAACAAACACTAAATGACAAAGATATAAGCAACCCAATAAAAATAGGCTATGGAACCAAATGGAATTCACAAAAGAATAAAAGTAAATAGCTAATAATTATTTTTAAAGTGGCCAGTGTCTTTAGCAATCAAAAAATGCAAATTAAAACAACTTTAAAGTCCATTAGACTTAGTCATAATGGTTATAACTAAGAAAACGAAACTAGAAAATACTTGTTTGTGAGAGAATAAACATTAAATTTTATTAGCAAGAGTATAACTAGTACAGCCAGTATGGAAATCAGTCTGAAAGTTTCTCAAAAAGCTAAAAATGGAATTATTATATGACTTGACTGCATCACTCCTAGTCATATAACCCAAAGATTCTGTATCTTTCCACAGAGATACCTGGCATATCCATGTTCATTATAGATATATTCATAATAGCTAGAAAATAAAAGTCATTCTAGATGTTCATCAACAGATGAATGGACAATGAAAGTTTGATACACATATACAATGAAATTTTATTCAACTGTAAGGGTAAAATTATGAAATTTGCAGGGAAAAAAAAGGGGGACCTGCAATATAAAAAAGGCTCAGAAAAATGATTTGTTCTCTTTTTAGTGTGGCTCTGTACTTTTTAACTTTTAATTAATTTATTATTAGTGTGTGTGTG
The DNA here is from genome assembly GCA_019843965.1 of Rhynchomys soricoides. NCBI lineage: Eukaryota > Metazoa > Chordata > Mammalia > Rodentia > Muridae > Rhynchomys > Rhynchomys soricoides. Next base: position 208,852 of record JADRCH010000080.1, on the reverse strand, counting down.
TGTGTGTGTGTGTGTGCGCGTGCGAGCGCACTTGTGGTCATACATGTGCCATAGCATGAATGTGGAAGTCAAAGGACAGCTTTAGAGAATTTGTTCTCTCCTTCCACCCAGTTAGAGGTGTCAAAAGATCAAGCCAAGGTCGTCAGGGTTATTGTGCGTGTACTTTTATCCACTGAGACATCTTGCAAGGTCCTAGCTTTTAATCTTTACATATGTGTATTTATGTCAATATACATAGAGGTCATGGAACTAGAAGGGGGCTCATGAGAAGCGCAAAGAAAGCTTTAAGGGAGAGAAAGAGTGAAGGTAATACACCTGCGATTGAAAGTAGAAGAGGGAATACTGAGGGCAGAAGAGTAGAAGCAGTAACGGGGAGAAAGGATGAAAAGTCGGGGTGGAGGGCAGCTCTCAATATGATAAAAATGGCATGAGGACACGTTCTGAAAGCTAATTGAAAATTAAAATATATATATAAATCAATTTTACTTAGTTTTCTTTTTTTACTAATACATAAACAACATATTAGTGGTTGCTATGGCACAGTTCACTATTTATATATACTGTATAGTGTTTAAATCTAGTTATCTATATCCTGAAATATTTTTTTTTAATATGAAAGGTCTTTTTTTCTAGCATTTTGAAATATGCAGAACTGTAACTTACGCTTGCTTTCACTCCCATTGCTGAGAATTGAACTCATGGTCTTGAATATGCAAGGCAAAACTCTACGGGACTGCATTCCAGCCTGTGATATACTATTACCTGAATTCATCCTACTGTACAATAGTACTGAAGGACAGAAACTGAAGTAAGGAAAACAGTATAGATTTCTACCAAACTTTTTATTATGGTAAGGAATGACCACATTGAAGGTTAATATACACAAATCTCAATATATATCACAGTATTTCACTACATCTTCTGCCCAATTATGTCTTCATCTATAGGGAAACTTTGTTCAGAAATGCTGCTTTTGTGTTGATAATTTTGTGTATGTATATAATGTATTGTCATATTCACTCTGAGCCCATTTTTCTTCTTAGGTTGTCTCCTATATTTATGTCTTATTTTTTTTTAAAGTCACTGAGTGTAATTAGGGTCATTTTGTAAGAATGGGTATGAGACTATTTACCATGGCAACTATTAGTTACCAATAGATTCTCACAGTTCAGTAGGGTCCCTCATTTGTCCCATTCTCATCCATGATGAAATGTAAACAGTTCCAGTTTTGTGCAGATCTCTTCAGGTAACTATAGCCACAGCCACTACGAGTTCATGAGTACAATAGCCATGTCATGTCCAGCTAAGAACCTGTTCTTATAGCCTTTCTGCTCCTTCTTACATGGAGCTCCCTGGGCTCTGGGTGGGGTAAACTGAGAGCTCTGAAGTCTACTTATTTTCAACACATTGGCCAGTATTGAGTTTCTGTAGTAACCATTACCTACTACAAAAAGGAGTGGAGAATCATTAGTCTGTGAGTATTTAGAAGAAAATTTGACTATGTGTCCCTTTAACAAAACATCATAGTAGACCTTCCCAAAGGCAGCCATTGGCATGTATTACCTTAAATGGAGCAAGTCCTCAAATCCTACCAGAAAATTGTTCAGCAAATAGTCATTCCACAATTGTACCAGTGAGCATATCCTGAGAGGTCACGATTGTAGTATGCAAGGTCCGCAACTGAGTGAGACTGTTACTGACCTCTCCTTAGAGCCTCTGGAGACATTTTGGTCAGAAATTCTTCGGAATATATCACACACCTGGCACTAGGATTGTTTAAAAACTTATGACTTCTGGGAGTGAAATTATCCACCCATTCAAGGCACCTCTATTAAAACTCACTATTTTAAAAATTAAATTCTTAGTTTACTTAGAAAGTTGTAGATTTCGATATGGCTTTTTTTCTACACTCTTAGTAAGGTTAACCTTCTGTCCATGCCACTTCCACCCCCACCACCCTCCCGGTTCTATGAAACCTTTCCACACCTATTTCTTTGCCTATCTACTGTCATATCACATGTATTTTATAATCCTTTCCCCACCCCTACCAGTGGCTTCTTTCTTGATTCTTATCCTTTATAGAGAGACACATTTCAACTTAAATACAAAAATGTAAAAATTCAGAAATAGGATCTATACATGAGGGAGAACATATGGCATTTGGCTTTCTGAGCCTAGAATTGTCACTCAGTATAGTATTTTTGAATCAAATCTGTTTTTCTGAAATTTTTAAGTTCTGAATAGAATTTTATTGTGTATACATACCACATTCTCATAATCCATTTATCATTATGAGACTGGCTCCATTTCCTAGTTATTGTGAATAGAGCAACAGTGAGCATAGATATACAGGTATCTCTGTCATCCAGCATATAGTTCTTTGTCTATGTACTCAGGAAAGATATAGTTGTAGCATAGCAATTCTACTTTTAGATTTTGAGAAAATTCCATATTGACTTCTGCATCAGTTTATACACCAACCAGTGAGTAAGGGCTCCCTTTCTTCACATCCTTGCCAGCATTTGACTTTACTTGATGCTATTTATTTTAGTTGGAGTTCTCTAGTGGGCACAGAACAAAGGGGGCTATATGTGATACAGGCTACTGTTATTTCTCTTGGTTGCCAGCCCTAAATAGATGGTAAGACCCTGTTGCTGAGCTATCACACATTTTGGATGAATAACACAGAAATGAATCTAGATGAACTGGTAGCTAGTATTCTTCATGCTAAAAGTTACAATGCAGATGTGTGTGTGTGTGTGTGTGTGTGTGTGTGTAGAATTTTTAAAAATTTGCTCAAAATAGTTACAACAGAATCACATTCTGAGAGCTGAGAGCCTAGTCCTTCAGGTTAAATGCCCATATCTTTTACTAGAGAGTAATAACTGGTTAGCTACCCAATCCACAAAGTGAGATTTCTCAGAAGTCTCAACCTGACACTGGAGCCCCAGAGGTTCCCAGAGAACCATTGGACTATAGTCTATGATGAAAGCAGCAGCAATAGGGCAAATGGACTCATCAGAAACAGGGAAGACTAAGAAAGCAGAAGATGAGATGATCTTCCTCTTACTATATCCTTTTCACCCACCAGAAGATGCTGTTCACAGTGGGGGTTGGCCTTCTTATGTCAATCAAGGTAGCTAAGACAGTTCTTCAGGTGAGGCTTCCTACTTGGGTGATGATAATTTCTGCCAAGTTGACATTAAAATCAATCATAATACTAATTATTTGTAGCATGAAATCTCCAAGTAGTTTTAATTTGCATTTTCCTGATGGGTAAGGATGCTGACCACATCTTTTCTTTTTGATCTGACCATTTCTTTTTCAAACAGAGTCTCACTACTATCCCTGGATGACTTAGTTACTATGTATTTTAGTCACTGTTCTATTGCTGTGAAGAGTCACCGTGACCAAGGCAACTCTTACAAAAATGAAGAAGAGCATTTGACCATGGGCTTGTTCATTGTTTTAGAGGCTTAATCCATTATCATTATGACATGAATCATGGCACCACTCAGGCAGCGCTGGAACAGTAGCTAAGAGCTCCATCATGAACCATAGGCAGAGACACAGAACCTAGGCCTGGCAAGGGTTTTTGAAACCTCAAAGCCCACCCGCAGTCACACACTTGCTCCAACATGGCCACAACTCCTAATTCCTCTTATCCTTTCCAAGAGTTTCAGTGTCTGGTGACTAAGTATTGAAATAAATGAGCCTATGTGGTCATTCTTATTCAAACCACCACACTATGTAAACTGACCTTGAACTCACAAAGATCTGCTATGTCTATCTTGTAGGCGCTGACATTAAAGGTGTGTGCTACACTGTTTTCTTGTATCATGATGTTTTTTATTTGCGATCTCTTAGATATATTTTTTAACTAGACACTTACAGGTATAAAAGTTTCTCTTAGGACTGCCTACATTGTATCCCACAGGCTTTCTATGTTTTATTTTTATTTTCATTTAGCTCTAACAGCTTCATCATTTCATTCTTGATGTTTTTAATGGTGATGAAGATGTGTTTGACTCACTGATGGTGTTGAAATTTTTCAGAAATATTTATGTATTTTTCTGCTTGATTCTTTGATGTTTAGTTTCTTGAGTTCTTTGCATATTCTAATGCTCTGCCTGGTGTATAGCTGACAATTTTTTTTCATTTTGAAGGAGTCTATCTAGGTCCTACATTCTACTCCACTGGTGTACATATCTGTTGTGTGCAGTGCTGTGCAGCTATTATAGCTCTGCAGTATAAATCTAAGTCAGGTGTTATCACACTTCTAACATAATTCTTTTCACATAGAAATGCTAGGGGAATTTGGGTCTCTTGTCCTTTTATGTAAGTTGTAATATTGTTTTTCTAGTTCTATGAAGAATTGCATTGAGAGTTTGATTCAGATTGCATTGAATGTGCATGCTGCTTTTGATAGGGTCGCCATTTTTACAATATTAATTATTCCATTCCATGAACATGGGATAGCTTTTCATTTTCCACAATTTTCCTTGATTTCAGTTTTTTAAAGTTTTTATTCTACAAGTCCTTCACCTCCTTGGAGGTTTACTCCTGGGTATTATTGAGATTTTTGTGAACTGGACTGTTTCCCATATTTCTTTCTCAATATGTTTACCATTGACATTTAGGAAGGCTACTAATTTTGTGTTACTTTTCTATTGTGTCACTTTTCTAGCAGTGTTTATCAGATAAAAGGGTTTTCTGGTGAAATCTTTAGGTAGTATGTATAAAATCATATTATCTGCAAATGAAAAAAATACAGTGGCTTGTTTTCCTATTTGCCTCTCTCTTATTCCCTTCTCTTATCCTATTGTTCTAGCTATGACTTTGTCATAATTACTTTTCCTATTTTAATAATCTACACTGACAAAGGGAAAAAGGATTTAATTTAGTTCACAGGTTCCAGGGTAGTCTATTAATCATGGCAACAGAAACTTAAGGCCACTGGTCACACTGCACCTACAGCCAGGAAACAAAAGGAGATGAATGTTGATGCTCACTTAGCTTTCTCCTTTAGTTCAGTCCAGGACCCAGTCCCACGAAATAATGCTGTACATGTTTAGACTGAATCTTTCCATCTCAATTAACCTCTCACCAATATGATTCCTCACAGGGATGGCCAGAGATTAACCCAGTCAAGATAATCCAACACAGGTGTACAAATAAATTTGTTTCCTTGGTGATTCTAGATGTTGTCAAGTTGATAATTAATATTAACCTTAATTAATTAATTTCAAGCATTATATTGCTTACAAATTAAGAGAATGGACATTCTTCTTTTGTTCATGTTTTAGTGAGAATTCTTCACATTTTTCTCCTTTTAGTATAATGGTGACTACAAGTTTGTCACACACAGCCTTTATTAGATTGAGCTCCCTTAATCTGTCCAGGGCTTTTATTATGAAGGAGTGTTTTGTTGGGGTCTATCCTATATCTTGTATATTATGAAATTTCTGTCCTTGAGTCCATTTATCAGATTAATTACACAATTGATTTGCATATTTGCATCAATCCCTGCATCTCTGAAATGAAGCCAAAGAGATGATATGAGTGATCTTTTCTAATTTTCTCTTGAATTTTGTTTGGAAGTATTTTAATGATGCATTAGAGGATTATGTTCATCAGGAATGTTAGCCTGTAATTTTGTTCTTTTGTTTTTCTCTGTCAGGTTTTCTATAAGTGTGATGCTGGCTTCAAAAAATGAGTTTGGAAACACTCCTTCCTTTTCTGTCTCATGGAATATTTTGAGAAGCATTGGCTGTGTTTCTTTAAAGATCTGGTAGAATTCTGCTGGACCCGAGCATTTTTTAGTCAGGCGATTTTTTTTTGTCATTGCTGTTTAGTTACTGCTTTAATCTCTGTTAATTACACACACACACACACACACACACACACACACACACACACTTCATCTTGGTTTAAATTTCAATAGCTCATATCATCTAGAAATTCATCCATTTCCTTTACATTTTACAATTTGATTGAATATATATTTTAAAGATATGATCTTATGATTTTTCTGGATTTCATTGTTATCTGTTATAATGTTTTCCTTTTTGCCTCTAATCTTATTAATTTAAGTCTTCTGTTCTTCTTTTGGCCAAGAGTTTTCAGTCTTGCTTGCTTTTTTAAATCAACTCTTCATTTTTTTAACATGTTTGTCTGTCTTGAGACAGTGTTTCATGTACCCTAGGAAGGCCTCAAACACTTTAAGGATAGCCACATATTTCTTTTTGTTTTAAATTATTAATTTTTGTTTGGTATGTGTGTGAGTCTTGTGGAGTTCAGAGGATAATTTTTGGGACTCATTTCTCTCCTTCCAACATGGTCTTCAGGGATCTAACTCAGGTTGTCATTAGTCTGCTGCTGCAAATATCTTTACACATGCACCCATCTAGCTCTCCTGATCTGAAGCTTCTTACCCTCTTGCCTCTACCTTCTGAGTGCTGAGATTACAAGAATTATCCACCGACCACAACTACCACTCCAAACACTCCTACCACACCTACCATACCACACCCAGTTTATGTGGTACTGGGATCAATCCCAAGACTTTGTGTATGCTAATTAAGTACTCAGCCAACTGAAAGACATTCCAAGTAATTCATTTTATTGATTGTTTATTTCTACTTTATGGATTTCTGACCAGATCTTAATTATTTCTTTCCATTGACTAGTACAGGTTTGATTTGTTCTTGTTTCTATCATTTGTACTTTAAGGTGTATCATATTTTTTATTTGAGATCTCTCAGATTTTATAACTAGGCACTTATAGCTATAGAAGTTTCTCTTAGGACTGACTGCCTTCATTGTATCACATGGTGCATTTTTTATTTTCATTCATTTCTAAGAACTTCAGAATTTTATTCTTGATTTTATCAATGACTCATTCATCATTCAATAGTGTGTTATTTACTTCCCATGAACTTGAGTATTTTCTGTAGTTTTTCTTATTGTTGATTTCTGGCTTTATTATTCCCTTGCAGTTAAATTAACTAAAAGAAGTTGTTTCAATAGTTTTTATATCCATTGCTATTTAATTTGTGTTCTCATATGTGATTTGTTTTAGAATAAATTCCATGTACTCGAGAAAAATGTATATTCTGTAGTGTTAGGATGTATAAAGTTCTTTAGATAACTGTTAGGTCAATTTGATCTATGATGTCATTTAACACCAATATTTATTTATTATTTGTCTGGTGTCCCGTCTATTGGTAAGGGTGGGACACTGAAGCCATCTAATATTAGTGTATTAGGATATGTTATAGAGTTAGTTAATATATTATTTTATATCTAGTTGTATCTGTGTTCAGTGAGTATATGCTTAGAATTGTAAAGTTCTCTTGATGGTTTAGCTTTTTCTTTAATCATTTTGAATCAACTTATTTCTTCTGACTATGTTTGGTTTAAACTGTATTTTATCTTGAAGTAGAATTTTGACACGTGCATGTTTCCTGGTTCCATTTGTTTGGAACTTGTGTGCCTTTCCTTTCATCCTCATCTGTTATGTGTCTTTAAGGATTAAATATGTCTCTTAAAAGCAGCAAAAAGAAAAGTCCTGTTTTCTGATTTATTCTTCTAGTTTGTGTATTTTGATCAGAGAACTGGTATTTGGGTATATTATTAAAATATATGTATTACTTTCTGTTATAGATTTTTGTAGTATTTTCTGTTTAATAGTCCTCTTTTATTTAACAACTCTTCTGGGACCATTCTTTTCTTCCTTGGCTTCTAGGATATGTTAACTCTTCCATCCATAGTACTTCCTTCTAATATTCTCTATAGAGTTTGCTTAGTTGTCATGGATTCTTTTACTTTGCTTCTCCCTCTCCCCACCATGATGATGGCAAGTTTTTATTTCTTTTTCTATTACGACAGATAGTTGTGCTTGGTGTAGTAGATATGTGTCTTGGCAGCTGTGGTCTTTTAAAACCTAAAATGAATTTCTCATGCCAGAAGACTTTTAGAATTTCTACTGAAAATTGGCTGTTATTCTAATGCATCTATATTCAAGTCATTCCTTTTCTTTTGCAGTTTTCCATAGTCTTATTTAGTCATATTCCATTCTGTATTTAGTACTTAACTACTATATGATGTATGGGGTTAATTTTCAGGTTCTGACTATTTGGCATTCTGTATTTCTGTTGTACTTGGTTGGGCATATCTTTATATATATTTGGGAAATTTTCTTCTATGATTTTATTGATAATATTTTCTATGGTTTTGATGTGAAATTCTTCTCCTTCTATGACCACAGTTTTCAAGTCAGGTTGAGAGTTTTTATAGGATTCCAAAAGTCTTGTGTGTTACATTGCTATGTTTTTTGGTGTATTACAGACTCTGACTTAATGATCCAATTCTTCTGTCTTGTCTTCAATCCCTAGTATTCTGCCAAGAGCCATGCTATTATTGAGGCTTTCCCTTGAGCTTGTTATTTGACTTCTGAAATCTTTTATGCCCACAATATTTTAAGTTTAGGGGTTTTTTTGTTTTTTGTTTTTTGTTTGTTTGTTTGTTTTTTTAATATTTCTACCTCTTCACTGAATTCTACTTTCTTATTTGGAGTTAACTTCCTTATTCATTTAACTATTTATTCATGTTCTCCTGGAATTCATTTAGATAATTATTTGTATGACCTATGAATTTATTCATGAATTTATTTGTGCCCTCTGAATCATTTGAATATGTTTATAGTCATTCTTTTGAATTCCTTATCTGGAATTTTATCTAAGCTAACCTCATTGGAAGTTGTTTTAGTCAGTTTTTTCTATTGCTGTGATAAAACACCATGACCAAAAGCAAGCTGGGAAGAATCTTGAAACTCTTGGGTCATACTACATCACTAAGGGAAGTGAGGGTAGCAGAAGCCTGGAATGCAGAAGCTGAAGTAGAGGTTATGGATGAATACTATCTTATTCCCCATGGCTAGCTTAAAGACATCTGCCTAGAGCTGTCACCACTCATAATGGGCTGGACCCTCCTACACCATCAATCAAAAAAATAGCTTGTGTCTTGTCCAGAGGCCAATATAGTGCTGGCATTTTCTCAGTCGAGCTTCCCTCTTCTGAAAGGATTCTACTTTGTGTCAAGTTAATATAAAACTGCCCAGCACAGTTGACCTCTGCAAATTTGACACACACATGTCTCCAAGATGGTATGTTAACATTAATATCACAATCCAAAGAATATTTAATTTTAAAAGTCCTACAATCTTTACAAATTTAAATATGTTACCAGTTCAGTATCTATAAAATATTTGTGGTTACTCTGAAACTCCAAAGTCTTAAAAAACAAAAACAACAAAACAAAAAACTCCAAATTCATGTGGTATCCTTGACCTCTCTGGCTCCTTCAATCATTCCTCCCCTCTTCCACAGGATTCCCCAAACCCCATTTAATGTTTGGCTGGGTCTCTGCATCAGTTTCTATCAGTTACTCAGTAAAGTCTCTCCTATGACAGATACACTAGGCTCCTATTTGTAAGTATAGCAGAATATCATTGATAGTGTCAGGAGTGGGTTACCTCTCATGGTGTGGGTCTCAAGCTGGGCCCATTGATTGGCTCTTCCCTCAAGTTCTGCTTTGTCTTTTACCCCTGCACATCTTGTAGGCAGCACAAATTATAGGTCTAAGGTTTTATGGCTGGGTTGGTGTCCCAATCCTTCCATTGGAAGTCTTGCCTGGTTACAAGGGCTAGCTGGTTCAGTCAGGTTCTATATCCTCCATTATTAAGAGTCTTAGCTAGGGTCACCCTCATAGATTCCTGGGAGTTTCCATTGTCCTAGTTTCTAGCTTATCCCAGAGATTCTTCCCCATCCAGTTGTCTCTCCTAGTACTCTCTCCCTCCGCCCTTCCCACACCTCATCCCACTTCATCCCATCTCCACTCCCTCTCCCACCCAGTCTCTTCCATCTAGTCCCAATGTATAATCTATTTCCTCTTCTCAGTGAGATTCAAGTGTTCCCCCATGGGTATTTCTTGTTACTTAGCTTCTTTTGGTCTGTGGTTTGTCGCATGGTTTTCCTGTACTGTATGACTAATATCCACTTATAAGTGAGTACTTAACCATGTTTGTCTTTCTGGAAGCCTACAAAATCAGTTAACCTGAATCTACAGGGGGATCATAGAGACTGAACTACAATCAGAGAACATGTGTGATATGAACCCAGGCCATATATATATATATATATATATATATAACAGTTGTGTAGCTAGGTCTTCTTGTGAGATTCCTAAAGCTAGTTAGCAGGGGCTAACTCTGACTACCTTACTTGTCTTTAGATCCCTTTCTCTTAACTGGGCTGCATTGTCTAGAAGAAGACATGCGTAGTCTTACTGCAAGTTGATATGCCAAGGCTGGTTGATATCCATGGGAAGCCTCCCATTTTCTGAGGAGAAGGGGAAAAGGGATGACTAAGGTTGTGGGAGAGATGAGAGGGAGAGACTAGGAGGAGAGGATGTAGGGGAAGTTGTGATAGAGATATAAAGGAAATAAATAATAAAAACCCCAATTCTTTTTGATACATTGGAAATATCTTAATTGTAGCCTCTTGTAAAATCAAAAAAAAAAAAAAAAGATTTAAAACTTTCTTATTCCAAGAAGGAAGAACCAGGGCACAGAAACAATCAGATCAATGCAAACCCAAAGTCCAACAGTGTAAAAAGCTCTGTGTCAGGCGTCTTGGAGTCACTTAGAATTTTCTGGGCTTCTCCAAAGGACTTAGCCAACCATTCATTGCAGAGTCAGCTTGTCACCTAGAGACATAGTTTTCCATGACCCCTTCAGTCCTGAGGTTTTCACTGCTGCTGAAGCTGCCCTAACCTCTCACAGTGCCAAGGCAAACCTCAGCTTCTCTCCATGCCCCCCTTGAAGCCAGTACCTCCGGGAGAACTCTTATATTACCAAATTTAGCTGGTACCATGAGATGCAACGTCCACTGCCTTTGTATAATAGCTTGCTTCTGTGTCCTGAAGAAGCACTTTCCAGAATACTTTGATCATCCCAGCAAAGCAAAGAGTTTACTTACACAGATTCTTAGTCCAAAATATCGCCTATGGCCCCTGATAGAGTTATTGATCCCCTTTAGAGCTTCATAGTCCAGACTTCCATTATCTGTATTGCTCTCAGCATTATTCTCAAAGAGCCCATAGTACATCCACAGAGCTCTGAGCATTCTGGTTTTATCCAGCCCAAAGTTCCATAGTCATTTCAGAATCTTCCCCAAAATACATGCCCACAACTGTCATAGAAAGACTGCAAGATCCTGGCACCAATTTTTGTCTTAGTTGGGGTTTTTATTGCTGTGATAAAATACCATAACCAAAAGCAACTAAAAGAGGAAAGGATTTATTTTGCTTACACTTCCATATCTCATTCCCTCATTGAAGGAAGGAAGGAAGCCAGGTCAAGAACACAAGCAGAGCAGGAATCTGGATACAGGAATAGTGCAGAGGCCATGATGCTGTTTACTGACTTGCTCCCCATGGCTTGCTCAGCCTGCTTTCTTATACAACCCAGGGGGATTACCACCCACAACGGACAAGGCCTTGATCATTAATCAAGAAAATAAACTGCTGGTTTGCCCAAAGGCCTACCTGGTGGGGACATTTTCTCAAATGAAGTTCCCTCTTCTAAAAAGACTCTAGCTTATGTGAAGTTGATGTAAAACTATCCAGAACAGAGGACAGCCATACTTATGGGATTAGTAATTTTTGTAGAGACACAGTTGTCTTGTTTTGTTGTGTTACTTGTGTTTTTGCATTAAAATTGCACATATAAAGTTAATTGATTAGTTATAACTCTCTGACATATCTGTGCTGAGTGAGCATTTGGACTTGTTTGAATTCCCTACATTCAGCTCATCTTGACTTGGTCTATTGCTGCATGAAGTTCAGCTGTAGACATACTTGGTGCTAGATCATTAACAGAGCAACTGAAATGATTTAATCTAGGATCAAGGGAATGGCTTCTGACCACACAAATTGGATTCTGTACTACCACAATAACAAGGGATTGCACCAGGGTCAGGATGTGGTAATGTATTCTCTAACCTCATGACCCAGGATGTGTGATGTATAGTGGGAACTTCACTGGGGGCAGAGGTCATTTGTTCTCTGACAGCACAGCTGAGATGAATGTGGTGTGTAGTCTGAGGCAGGAAAGGGAATTTTATATCCTCTGACCTTGGGAATATGAAGGATATGGTGTAGTGGGGGCTGGCCTGGGTGTAGGGTACAGGTTTACATTCTCTAACTTTATGAGTTGGGGTATATTCAATACAGCAATGGCTGTGATAGGAGTAGAATTGGGAGGCATGAGAACTTGTGATCTTATGAGCCAAGATATATGCTATGTGGTAGAAGCTGCCTCTGGCCAAAAGGTGCTTTTAAATTAAAGTTTCCATTAATTATGGAAAAATCATGACCCATATGCTGATAAATGCATTTTGAAACAATTATTTCTATTGCAATGTAAAGCTGGATTACTCTAAAAATGCAAGATTCAAAATAAATTGTTATAGACCATTATAAAAACTTCTTACCTGTAAGCTTTCACATTTTTGAATAATGTGCTATTAAAAACAACTCAGGCTATTGCCAAGACTATAGGGTGTTCTCCATAACTGACAGCAAGACATTATTGCTGAAGATAATACCTACATAACTCACTGAACATGGAGAAATCAAACTAGTACCTACATAGAGCCTTCATCTCTATGATCTAGCATCCTTGATACGGGAAGATACTTCCTAGTAGATCAGTGCCCTGCTTAGCCTTCATCAAAGAAGCTTCCTCCTGCAGCAGATGAGAAAAATGCAGAGACCCATAGCCAGACATTACACAGAGAATGAGAGATCTTAGAATATTCAGCCCTAAGTGGGTTGACTATATGTAGGATTTCCTGCAGGGCTCAGGGAACCCTGTGGAACCCTGTGGAAGAGGAGGCAGACAGAGTATAAGAGCCAGAGGGGATGGAGGACAAAGAGAAAACAAATCCCTCTAAATCAATAGATCAAAGCTCATATGAAGTCACTGAGACTAGGCAACAGGTACAGTTGCAGGTCATCTGCATATGTATTATGGCTTTCAGTGTAGTGTTTTTACATGATTCCTGAATGTGAAAATTGATTCTTGTGTCTTCTCCTTGGGCTCTCTTCCTCATGTTGATTTGCATTATCCAACTTAGAAATTATAGTTTTGTCTTATCTTATTATATGTCATTTTGTTATATTATTATTTCTTATAAGTATATTCTTCTCTAATGAGAGACAGAAAGGGAGTGGATCTGAATGAAAGGGAAGTTGGGGGAGGAAACTGAGAGCAGTTGAAGGAGGAGAAATCATAATCAGGATATATTATGTGAGAAAAGAATCTATTCACAATCGAAAGGAAAAAAGGGGAAATTCAAAATCCCAACTAGTCAAAGGAAAGTCTTACAAGTAGAATTAATCAAACAGAATATAGAATATCAGAACTCAAAGAGGAATTCGAGGATCTAAACAAAGTAAGCAAGGAATACAAACAGAAACATTTAATAGCACAGGAAAGGAACACATAAGAAATGTAGAAAACCATGAAAAAAACAAACCTCCAAATTATAGACATAGATGAGGGAGAAGAATCCCAAATCAATGGCATAAACCAGATTTCCAACAAGATCACAGAAGAAAACTTCTCCCAGCTAAGGAAAGACACACTCAGGAATATGAGAATCATAACACACTAAATAGAAAAGGCCAGAAAAGTAGTTAAAACACTAAATATACATTAAAACAGAAAGTTTATTGAAAGCTGCAAGAAAAAAAAAATCCTCAATTCACAAATAAAGGAAAATCCATCAAAATACCAGCTGAATTCTCAATAGAAACTTTGAAAGTTAGAAGAACCTCAGGGAATGCATTGTAACCCTAAAAGACTGTGGTAGCCGATTTAAAATGATATACCCAGCAAGAGATTATGGATGATTGAAGGTGAAAGGGAAACTTTTCATAAAACAAACAACCTAAAACATTTTATATCCAACAAACCAAACCTAAAGAAAATAAGGAAGCCATTTTGCTGTGGAAAGAAATACCAAGTCATGATTATTAGAACACAAAAGAACCACCAAGAATATAAAGAACACCAAAACCAACAACAATTTGACTATAATCAACAAACAGGTCTAAATAATAGCTTTAAATACCAATAGCCTCAATTCTATAATCAAAATATACAGACTGACTGACCGACTGACTGACTGACTGACTGACTGACTGGATCAATAAACAAAATACATTCTATAGTCTACAGGGGAGCAGTTCATTTGTTGCCTACAAAAAGCACATCTTAGTTTTAAAGATAGATACCTCCTTAGAATAAAAGAAAGGACAGAAGTACTCCAATCAAATGAGACCAGAAAGCAAGCAAGTAATGATATCCCGATATATCATAAAATAGATTTCAAAGTAAAACTCATTAGAAGAGAGGAGATGGGACACTTCATTTTAAGCAAGGGAAGAATTAGTCAAAAAGACCAAGTCCCTATCCTAAGCATGTGTGTTCCAGTCTCTGGGCACCCAATTTCAGGAAAAAAAATCTACTATTGGATTTTAAGACACAGATTAACAACAATACATTAATATTAGGTGAATTCAATGGGCCACTTTTAAACAGAATAACATCAAAATGGACTTAACAAATACCTATAGAATATTATATCCAAATACCAAACAGTTCTACTTAGCAACACATGGAAGCTTTTCTAAAAGAGACCACATCTTGTTTCATTTCATTTTATTTTATTTTATTTGTGTGTGTGTGTGTTAGATTTGGTTTTTTTATTATTTTTTATTGGTTATTTTGTTTATTTACATTTCAAATGTTATCCCCCTTTCTGACTTACAAAGGGGAGAGAGAACTTGTAGAAACCATATTCAGAGGTTAAGCATGCCCCCCAGTTGAGGAATGGGACCACCCACCCTTCTCAAAATTTTAACCAAGAATTGCTCCTGTCTAAAGGAAATACAGGGACAAAGAGTAGATCAGAGACTGAAGGAAAGGCCATCCAGAGACTGCCCCACCTGTGGATCCATCCCATATACAGCCACCAAACCCAGTCACTATTGCTGATGCAGGAGCCTGATATAACTGTCTCCTGAGAGGCTCTGCCAGAGCTTTACTGATACAGATGCAGATGCTCGCAGCTCACCATTGGACTGAGCACGGGGTTCCCAATGGAGGAGTTAGGAGAAGGACTGGCAGAGATGAAGGGGTTTGCAACCCCATAGGAAGAACAACAGTATCAACCAATCATTCCCCCCCAAAGCTCCCAGGAACTAAACCACCAACCAAAGAGTACACATTGGGGAACCAATGGCTCCAGCTGCATTTGTAGCAGAGGATGGCCTTGTCTGGCATCAGTGGGAAGGGAGGCCCTTGGTCCTGTGAAGGCTCATTGCCCCAGTGTAGGGGAATGC
Source organism: Rhynchomys soricoides (assembly GCA_019843965.1). Taxonomy (NCBI): domain Eukaryota; kingdom Metazoa; phylum Chordata; class Mammalia; order Rodentia; family Muridae; genus Rhynchomys; species Rhynchomys soricoides. The sequence goes on along the minus strand of JADRCH010000080.1, from coordinate 193,381 downwards.
CAGGGTGGGGAGGCAGGAGTGGGTGAGTGGGGGAGCACCCTCATAGGAGCAGGGGGAGGGGATGTGGGATTGGGGGTTTTGCATCTATTTTAGATGAATAATAAAATATACGTATTTTATTATAACTATTTTATAAAAAATTATGTAAAACAAATCCTTACAAATTAAAAAGGATTGAAAACATTCCCTTTATCGTGACTACAACACAATAAAACTTAAACAACTCATTACTAAAAGATGAATGGGTCAAAGAAGAAATCAAGAAATAAAAACTTTCTGGAAGGAGAAGTAATGAAAAATGAAAGCAAAACTCATCAAAACCTCTGGAGCATAATGAAAGCAGTTCTGAGGGGAATGTTATGGCTTTAAGTGCCTACATTGGAAATGACTTATGCTGCTACACACAAAAAAAATTGAAAGTAAAAACATGGGACAAAACAAATCCAAAATTTTAACAGTAAGAAATCAATAAAAAATAGACAAACAATATAAAATTTGAACAAAATCAATGAATCTAAACTCTGGTTCTTCTTAAAGACTTTTTATTTAAACAAGATTGACAGACCCTTTGCCCAACTAGCCAAGCAAGCAAACAAACAAAACTTCAAAAGACAAAAGAAAGAAACAATGAAAGAAACAAAGAAAGGAAGGACCCAAAATATCAAAATCAGAAATTACAGGGAACTATTACAAGAGACAAAAAAAGAAGTTCAGAATTTAGTTTAATTAAAATAAACAGCTTACTCCTTTATAATCAAAAACCTAACTGAAAGCAATGGGTTTTAAGGTACAGCTAGACTACCAAATTAATCAAAGAAGTCTTCAACCTAGATAGAGGAGATTGAAACAGTAATGAAAACAGCCTTCTAAGTGTTAAAAAAAAATATGTCCAGGACAGATAGATTCAAGCAGAATTCTACCAGACATTCAAAGAATTAAGGCCAACAATTGACAAGTAGAAATCTTGTCAAAAACAATCAAATGGGTGAAGAAGCCCACTGAATGGAGAGAACCTTTGCCAGCTATAACATCTGGTAGAGGATTAACATCCAGAATAGTTAAAAACTTCAAACAACAAGGACTCAAAATCAAATGACCTATTAAAAATGCACATAGGATCTAAAGAGAGAATTCTCAAAATAAGAAAAAAAAAAAAGACTAAGAAATATCTCAAAAAATGTTCACCCAGTCCTAATGGCTACATGTACCAAACACTCCCATACTAAAGGCTCAGAGAACATTGTGGTATATGGAGTGAAAAGACTGTAAGGGCCAGAAAATCAAAAAGGTTGCTATGAGGTGGAGGCTGTGCCCATAAAGTCTCACCAACAAGACTGCCCAAACACAGACTGACCAAGAATGACACCAATAGACATGCCAAAGTGCATGGGGTAAAGCCCATAAGGCTCAGCCCTACACAAGGAGCTACAAACAGCTGAGGAGTAAGAGGTATAGTCTTCCCCAGGAAGAGCACAGCAATTCCTACCGACTATCCAATACCCGTGGTCAGCCCTGAGAATATACACACACATAACATTATACAGACTGAGCAGGTTGTCTTTAAGAATATATATTTATGACTTTGAAATAACCAGGAGGGATATATGGGATGGTTTGGAGGAGAAAAAGGAAAAAAAATGTAACTATATTGTAATAAAAATTGAAATTAAAGTTAAAAAGTCAATAGACTTCAAAGGAATAGTTTTTGAAATTATATATGCTCCAATTCAATAACTTAATTATCGACAATGTATCTCATGGTAATGAGTTACCATATTAAATAATCATACCGTTGTACGAAGATATTCAAACATGAATACTATGTGACTATTGACGTAACAGTAGATAAGTTAAGTAGTGTTCATGACTGGAGATGTTTCTTAGTGGCAGAACACTTGAAAAGCATAAGTAAGGTTCTAAGTTCAATCCTCAGTAGTGGCAAAAGAGGGAAAAATCAACATTTCTGCTCTTTCTCAGTGACACATACACTGAAAGTGGAACAATACAGAGGAGATTAGCATGGCTCCTACAGATGGACAACACACAAATTCATGAAGCATTCCATGCTCCTTTTAAAATGTAGTATTTGTACAGGAATTCAGTGGAATCAGATAAACCATTACAAGTCATAAGTAGGAAGTTTGATAACCATTGCAGTTGTTATCAGAATTAATTATGATCAGAATTAGTTCAACATAGCACTATCTATTAATGAAACAAAAGCTTCAAGCAGCATACTCCTTCCTCTAATATCCAGTGTGGTCCATGCTCACCCTCTACCTTGGAGTAAATAAATCTGTGGACAAATGCAGCTATCTAATCAGCACGAGTAAATGTGCAGAGACTGGCAGGGCACTGCAAGCAAAAGTCTCGTGAAAGACCTAGGATATTTTAAAACTGTTTTTTTATGTAGCCCAGGTTAGACTGGACTTCCAGATCCTCTTACTTAACCCTATCAAATTCCAAGGGTGTGTACCATGCCAGGAAAGATTTAAACATTTTCAATTATTACCTTTAGATCATTGAAATAAAATTATGTCATTTGCCCCTCCCTTTCCTGTCTCCAGCCCTCTAAGATGATCTCCCTATAGATCCTTCATGCCATCCCACTCTCAAGTGGACGGTCTTTTTAAATTTATTATTGTAACATTAAAGATGTGTGTAGCATGCACACACACACCTGCACCTGCGTGCACGCATGCATGCACACATAAACACGCACATGAGCGCGTGCGCGTACGCACACATACCTTTGCTGAGTCCATTTTTATTGTCAGTGTGTAATTGGTTTCAAGGCTGATTGCTCTGGGTTGGACAACCAGTGAAGGAGCTCATCCCTGAGAGAGGCTAATTCTCCTTCTCTCGGTTCTCATTAGTTCTTCTTCTAATCGCGGTCCATGAATATCTCCCCTTCCACTTTAACATGTCCATAGACAGTTCCACTTTTCTGGTCTTGTTTATGCAGCCATTTCTAGCAATACTGGTTCTTATAAACTCCCTGGCCTCTCTTCCATGATGTTTCCTGACCCATAGAAGCAGGAGCTACAATGTAGACCCGTGGGGGCTGGATTCTTCACAGTCTGTTGATCACTGCATTGCGTCTAGTCGTGGTTTTCTGTGATTTTCTCTATTTGCCGTGGAGTGAGGCTTCTCTGATGAATAGTAGAATGATAAGATTTCGAATGTAAATAAGGAATTATGCTAGTCTAGCAAAGCAGCCATGGTAGAGTCTGTTCTAATATTCATGATTGCAGAAGCTGGCTAGTTTAGAGTACCAGGCATGGTTTCTCTCCTGTTGAGTAAGACTTAAATCCAATTATACAGCTACTTTTTGACATCAAAATGTGACTGACATTTCTTTTTTTCTTTTTTTTTTCTTTTGATAATTACTTTATTTACATTTCAAATGTTTTCCCCTTTGGTAAACTCCCTATCCCATTCCCCTCCCCCTTCCTCTATGAGGGTGCTTCCCTACCCATCCACCCGCTCTTCTTCCCTCCCTAGCATTCACCTACACTGGGGCATCTAACACCCTCAGGCCCAAGGGCCTCTCCTCCCATTATGGCCAACAAGACCCTCCTCTGCCACATATGTGACCAGCACCATGGGTCCCTCCATGTGTATTCCTTTGGTTGGTAGTCCAGTCTCCGGGAGCTCCAGGAGTTCTGGCCAGTTGACACTGTTGCTACCTCCATGGGACTGCAAACCCCTTCAGTTCCTTCTCCAACTCCTCCATCTGGGACCCCACGCTCAGTCCAACTGTTGGCTGTGAGTGTCTGCCTCTGAATTTGTCAGGCTCTGCCTGAGCCTCTCTGGAGACTAGCTTATCATGCTTCCATCAGCAAGCACTTCCCAGCATCCACAGGAACGTCCGGGTTTGGTGGCTGTATATGGCATGTATCCCCCAGATGGGGCAGTCTCTGATGGCCTTTACTTGAGTCTCTGCTCCACACTTTGTCTCAATATTTCCTCCTGTGAGTATTTTGTTCACCCTTCTAAGAAACACTAAACATCCACATTTTGGTCTTCCTTCTTCTTAGGCTTCATATGGTCTGTGAATTGAATCTTGGGTATTCCGAACTTTTGGGCTAATAACCACTTCTCAGTGAGTACATACCGTGTTCATTCTTTTGTGACTGAGTTACCTCACTCAGGATGATATTTTCAATTTCCATCCATTTGTCTGTGAATTTCATGAAGTCATTGTTTTTAATAGCTGAGTAGTATTCCATTGTGTAAATGTACCACATTTTCTGTATCCATTCCTCTGTTGAGGGACATCTGGGTTGTTTCCAGCTTCTGGCTATTATAAATATGGTGAGTGCCATTTTTTGCACCTTTATTCATATCTTGTCATGATGGTCACTGTTGTGCTTCATAAATATTGCTGCTTGGTAGGACTGGGTGGTTTTTAATTGCTTCTCTTTCTTGGAAGTTTGCATAATTTCTGGAACCACAGAAGCTAGACCACAGCAAAGAGGCTTCCATTTAAGATCTAGTTCAAATCATCTGAGTCTTATGTCTTAAATGTATGGTGTCTTCGGCAATAGTTGCCCACCCTTAGGCCCTTGAAAGTCACCCAAAGGCTACACTGGTAATCTATATTGCTCAGAACAATCCCTTGCACTACCCTGACCAACAATTTGAAAGATATTTTTGTGCCTGGTACTACAGTTTTTGTTACTTTATGGGTTTTATGAGCAAAATTGTTGGCACAATACATACAATTATATGTATTTTGTATAAGGTTAGTTAAATATAAAATAATATAATTCAACCTGGCAGTGGTGGCATATGCCTTTAATCTCAGCACTCTGGAGGCAGATGCAGGTGGATTTCTGAGTTCAAGGCCAACCTGGTCTACAGGGTGAGTTCCAGGACAGCCAGGGCTATACAGAGAAACCCTGTCTCGAAAAAAATAAAACAAAACAAAATCAAAGACAAAAAATAATGTAATTCATTGAGGCTTTATCAAACATACTTGCTGTAGAACTCTCTGCTCCTTCTCCTGCACCAAGTCTGCCTGCACAGTGCCATGCTTCCCACCATGACAATAATGGACTAGATCTCTAAATATCTCTAAGCCAGCCCCAGAGTTGCCATGGTCATCGTGTGTCTTCACAGCAATAAAGACCCTAAAACAGTGTTATTTTTCTCTCTTCTCTCCTTCTCCTATTGTGTTCTCTTCTTCCTCCTAGTTGGAGCCCTTCCCTTCCTAATTCCATTTACTACTTCACATCTCCTGTGCCTGCTATTCTTCACCTAACCTCTCCCACAGCACATTCACACCACCTATGGTTCCCCTGTACTTCTTTACTGTGGTTGTCCATGTTGTATACTCATGCCTGAAGATTTGAAGCTAGGAACTGAGCTAAGAGACGATATGTAGTATTTTTCTTTCAGGGTCTGAGTTACTTCACTCAATACAGTCTTCCCTGAGCCCATGCAATACCTGAAAATTTCATGATTTCCTTTTTATTGACTGCTGAATAGTATTTTATTGTCAATTTTTTTAAAATTTTAGTTATTTGTATTGCTAATATTAAAATCCTATTTCTAAACATCTCTCCCAATTCATTAGGGATTTATGTGACTAGGATGATTAACATCATGATAACAGTGTCACTGTCAGGAATATCTGAGAACTGAGGTCTTTATTCAGATAATTCAACATCTTGACAATCCCATTTTTCTTTCCCAAATAATAATGGTTTTAAAAATCACACAGATAACTAAAACACAGTATTTCCTCTAAGCCAGCTGTTTTGTTTCTTGATTAGTTAAACCTGGTTACAGCAATGTCTGGCAAAGTTTAATTGCATGAGAATCACCTAGGGGAACTTGTTAAAAGTCAGACTTTGATTTGGTGGATTTGATATAGGGCCTGTGATTCTTCATTATAACAAGTTATTGGTGATCCTGTTGTTACTGGTCTAAAAAGCCATAACTGAATAATTTTATAACTTACTCAGCTGTAGTGAATCTAGAGAGCCCATATACTAGTGATTGGGCTGATGTGCATATGTGTGTGTGTGTGTGTGTGTGTGTGTAATGCATACATACACAAGCATAAAATATGCACATTTTATACATACATAATCATACATATATGGAAAGAGATTTGTTTGCTAAATTGGGAAAGTACCTCATTTGCATAATGTATGCTAAATAGGCAGCCTTACCTTTTTCATTTGAAACAAGGATAATGAACACTAGTTATCAAATATTTCTAGATTCTATGGTGAGAAAATGAAAGAAATAATATGCTGCAGAGTTTTTCTGTCTTTATGAAGGCTAGGATTGTTTGATAATGAAAACAAGATAAGGTTGCAAATCGTTTAAAGGCATCAATGACCTCTAGTGCTTGGTGGTAGAATTTGCATCTAGCAGTCTTCTTTTGCACATACCATGTGCATAAATGTTTGGTCAGTAAATGCCACATGGACAAATTTGTGAATGTTTGTTATGTCTCAGCTCCAAAGACAGGGAAAGGAGGTCTTGAGGGACTCCAGTTTAAGAAGGAGGAGCAAATGTGTCATGGTTTATTCACAGGTACGCAGGACACAACAGCAGCTAACCAGGCACATGCTGGAAACATGCCAGCAGGCACAGGCACTTGTGTTGACTAGAAGTAGGCACACACACACACACACACACACACACACACCACACACACACGGAGAGGCTGATAAAGGCAAACACTAAGTGGACACCTAGGTAAAAGGCATTTGCCTCTGGTCTCAAGGGTTTCCCTGTTATCCTGTGGCAACCATTACTACCTACCTCCTGGTCTCCTAGATGGCCAGTGTTAGCTATTCTTTGCCCATTCTGGGTATCCATATCAGTGTCACGTTGTTTAAATCTTAATTGGCCATAATGACCTTCTGATCCCACCACTCCATCCCTTTTAGACAACTTTCAGTTTGTCATGGCAGACCCCTTGGGGTGTGATTGGGCTTATAATCTGTAATATAGATAACATGTTACTAGTTTTCTGTATTTCATAGTTTCTCACACTCTGTAGGTTCTCCAACCTCCTGAGCTCTGTTTTCTTAAGCATTATGTGGCTTTTTCATCTGGAGACTCTCACAGGGGCCTGTGCTCCACCTCTCAATGCCCCATATAGAGTGTTGACAGCTGATTTATGACCACCAGCTATATAGCTCTTAATCCAATCCACTACCTGCTTTGGGCCAAGCTTGGTTTATGTCCAATAATATCAGTGGACAGTGACACTGTTCCACCTTTCTTGGACATCTAGAAGACCAGGCAGTTTGTGATAATGACACCACAGGAAACAAGAAGTCACTTATGAGTTTTATATAAATATGCCCTTGAAACCAGAAGCAAGTGGCTTTTACCCAGAATCCTCCACTGACACCATCAGTATATCAAGTACTGGGGGGTGAGGTGGTCCCTTCTTTGTAGGGACTTGGTTCTATCTCTGGGGTTCCTGTACCCTGTATGACTACATGTGTACTGGTCCCAAGACATCTCATAACCCTTTTGTTAAGGAACTCCCACTTAAAACCCCTTTGTACAGACAAGCCAGCCTTTGCACTCTGGAGTCATTCACCACAATCGTCATTATTTCAGTGCTGTTCCCAGAGTAGCTCTCAGATTCACAGCATCTGACTCCAAATCTGGAAGAAAATCAAAGATTAGCACAATATCATCACATGATTGTGCAGAGTGACTTCCTTGGCCATTTTCAGGACTCCAAGTTCTAAACCACTGTTTTAGCTGGGTTCTCTAAAGGAACAGAACCATATATATGATATATGTATCATGTATGTGTGTGTATATCAGAATACATGAAGTGAACTCTAAAAGAGTAATGACATCGAAATTACACCTCAGATGCTCAGAACCTGTGATCTGGTAGTTGAGGCTAGATTTCTCAACAGTTGGAGTAGATCCAGAATAGCGCTCTCTCACTGGCATTGGGGGTGTGTGACAACTGGCTACAACACATGGTTGGGAGTCTCAGTAGTCCCAATCTGTCTCCAGAAGCCCAGAAAGTTCCTCTAGAGCCATTGGTCTCTATTCCATGGTGAAAGCTTGGAAACACTGGCTCTGTCAGTAAAGAAATCAGCACCAGCAGCGACAATGAAGTCAATAACTGAGCAGCAAGAGGGAAGGCCAAGCAAGAAACAGGCATGATAAATCTCCTTCTGAAATGCCCCTTTTATCTGGGATGCTTCCCAAGTGTGCTGCCCACAATTGTCATGGGCCTTCCCACATCAATCAAAGCAATCAGGACAATTCTTTCAGTGCATCTCCCAACTCATTTGATCCTAATTTGTGACAAGTTGACATTAAAAACAACTATGATAGCCACCAAAGCATAACCAATTGTGGGGCTATGCATATACACATGGGACAAAATCACAAACATCCATTGTTAACGTTTCCTGGTAAAGGCAAATTGTTCTTGACCCTCCTCTCTGGAGCAGTGTCAATGGAGAAGAAAGTTCTTATATTACAGTACTCCCGGGAATTCCTGAACAAAAGTCTATTTTCCCAGAGCTGCTTCTAAATATAGAATAGTTTGACTGACTTTTATGCCCCATAGATAACTGATGTTGGTATACACAGAGCAGCCTTCTAGAGCCTATCAGCATTTGAGAGGGGCGGTATGGGTAGCCCCTTACCACTTATTTGTAGCCTGCAGAGTTTAAACTCACCAGTTGGTGTTTGAAATATTGCTAGCCTTTGCAAGGTGTCCACCCCTAGAATATATTTAGCTGCTGGGGCAACATCATTATTTACTTCCAGTGGGCCAAATGGTCAATCCTTAGCAACAGAGTCGCTGCTTTGACCTTGAATATGTGGTCACTATAGCCCTCTACGTGGTTGATCCTTATGTCTGGTCCAGAAAACCAATGTGGGTTCACATGGACCAAAGTACAGTCAGTATCAGTATCCATGAGGCCCTGCACTCTGCACACATTGCTGTGGTACAAATGAACTGTCAGTTCAACATGAGTCCTCTGCTCTTCTAGGGTATCCCTCAGCCACCTTGGTCCCACCCTTACCCAAAATGGTGAAGTTATCTGATGTAGGCATCAGAAAATCTTTTAGATATGCCTGGATATACTTGTTAGTTCTGACTTAACGTCCATTAGAAAATTGCTGCTATCATGGAAGCAATCTCAGCTTTGTTTAATTATCAATCTATCATTTCTTCAACTCCAGCTAGTAAGAACTCTACCCACGTCTAGATATGAGGGATATGTTCTACTCCTGGTGTTTGTGGTTGTGTGTGATCTAGTCCATCCTACCTTTCCCTTAGAGGCAATCTGGGCAGCTCAGATTTACACCTGCCCTCTTTTTTTCTTGTCTTGTATATCACACAGAAATGCATTGTTTTAATCACCTCCTATATATGATAGCCCACATAGAGCCCACACTACAATTAGAGTCCTATATACACTGCCCAGAGCATAGGCTAAGAACAAGTCCCTCATTTCTAGTAGTAAAATGTTCTCACTTGGCTCCATAGGAGTTTGCATCAGACATGGTCTGGCACATTCCCAACTCAGGGACTATATATTTGTATTAATCCCATGTAATAAGTCCATATATAGTCTTTGGCAGCTCACCAGCATTGGCCTATGATGGATGCTCTCTAGCCATCATACAGATATTAGCAAGTGCTTGCCCTGCTTAGGTGGTCATAGGATCTACAATCAACCAATGCCTAAAAGGGCAGGTGCTAATGAATGCTAATTTCTCTAGCTCCTCTGCCATCAGTGAAACACTATCCATCCTGTCATCCCAGAGGTAATGACTAGGCAGGGACTAGCTTCTTAGGACTCTGTATGAACTACTTTTCCAATTACTATGACTTTGTCATAGTGTACAGAGTATAAGGTGTAGATTTAATTTTTTCAAAGCCTATTTTTAATGAAGCTTCTTAAATGCTTTAACCTTTCTTTAGCCCACCACCCACCAGAGGTAGCGGCAAAGAAAGGATATTGTGAAAATGGACATGTTTAGAAATGTTCTTTGGAGCAAATCTCATCAGTGTTGTCAGGAAATCAGCAGTTCAGTTCACCCGAGTCAGCAGTGGTAGCTTGATCCAATTGCAAACTCTTCACAGATATATCAACAGTCCAGTTCTGTAGAGTCAGGATAGCAAACATGAATAAGCAGGAGGGACCTGGGTCAACAGGAATCCCAGGAGAAGTTTTTGGTTGTGCCTCTTTCAGCAAAGTGAAGATCAGTGAAGATGTGAGACCAACAAGCATTGCACAGCTAGCTCTACAGGCAAGTCAAGCCCAGACTAGCCAAGCTCAGTCTCCATTATTGTCCATGGAGTCCTATTTATACTCCCTCCAAACACCATGGATGTTGTTTAGACATTGTACGGATGACTTTCACCCATGGGCCTGACCATCAAATTCAAGAACTGCTCTAGTATCCTGTCTCCTCCTCTTCCTCTTCCTCCTTCTCCTCCTCCTCTTCTTCTTCCTCTTCTTCCTCTTCCTCCTCCTCTTCTTCTTCTTCCTCCTCTTTCTCCTCCTCCTCTTCTTCTTCTTTATCTCTCTCCTTCCCCTTCCTCTTCCTCTCTCTCTCTCTCTCTCTCTCTCTCTCTCTCTCTCTCTCTCTCTGCCAGATTCCCAGTCAAGCATGCAGCAGTGTTTAATGGACTTCCTCATATTCTGCCTCACCATTAATAGATCATGAAACTCCCCACTACATGGTTTCTTCATTAGCAACCTCTAATGCAGCAAGGAACAACTAACCTACCTTACCTCACTGTTATGTGTTCCTTTTGCAGTGTGGCATCTTCCAAGTAAGCCTCTCTTCCAATGATATAGGAGTTCCATCTACTATGTTTCAGCTTTCCATGAGGGTCCAGAAGGCAAGAATAGTGCCACAGCATACCACATACTGTGTTTGGGCCACATTTACTGCATAGCTCCCTCAATTACTGGGGAAAATGGTTCATTTATGCATGAAAGATTATCCTGTCTACTATTCCAAAATGAGGAAAGGGCATTCTGAGGAGCTAGAAGTTAAAGAGAGTGCAAAGGAGACATAAGTAGATGTTCAACACTTTATTCATTAACACACACATAGACATCAGCTGATACATATGAATAGCAAAATGTGGGCACAGACACAAATGAAAACCAGCATATAGGCACAGAGGTCTACGATCAGACACACAGGCAAGACCAGGTAAAGACATAGGCAGAAGTCATTTGCCTCTGATTTCAAGGACATATTTATACAAAACTCAAATAAAAGTTGTGTTTTGCCTATAATTATATATAATTATATATATAATTGGTTATATTATATAATTGGTTACATCATCACCTATGCCATGTTTCCTGGATATCCCAGGGCAGCCATTATTAGCTGACTCACGGTTCCTGGGATGTCTAGTCTTAGCCATCTCTGGCTGATTCCAGATAACCATATCAGTGCCATGTTCTCTAAATTTTAATTTGCCTTTACAGCCTTCTGTTCCCCCAAACACCTATAGCCATTAACATAATGTATCCTTTTGGCTACTAGATGGTATAGTATCTATTTGCTTTTGTAGTAGATATCAGAACTCAGTTCTGAGCATTCACATCAGCTGATTCATAACCATCTATAACTCCAGCTCCAGGGGATCTGACACCTCTTCTGTCCTCCAAAAGTCACAGACACATGTCATACACACAAGCACACACACACACATACACACACACACACACACACACACACACACACACACACAAATAAATCTTTTAAAAGGAGAACATTTTCTGTTTTTCCATTTTTTCCAGCAGATTGACTCCAAGCATAATTAGATTCTTCATTTTTGTGAAGAGTCTTAATCATAGTGAGGCTTTGTGAGATCGTGTTTGAACTGGTGATATCTTCTACAGTAAGTGCATAACTGACAACCACCTTATTTTCTAGACAGTGTCCTATGCAAAAGTAATATTCAGCAGTCAGTGCATATCCATTAGCAGGGCATAAAAAGGTATCATCTGAAATATTCTTTTCTCATTTCTTTCTTTGCATACATAATGTATTGCTTTCTGTTACTGAATAGTGATTGTTGCTATAGAAATGTTTTAAGCACACTCCTAGATCAATATGAGAGCTGCAGAAGCAAATATTCTATGCAGTTTGTGAGTCTAACACCGTACTCCCACTCTTATTTGTTCATCTGTAGAATAAAGATTTGGGCAACATCTCGCAGCTAGAGAGTTCTCTGCTGTGAAGAATTAATCAATCAACATATGCCCTGTGACTACTACCCAGCAGAGGTCCTTGCAAGGCACTAAACAACAATAGCAGTAGTGTGTGCAGGGACGACATGCCTATCAACACAAGGAAGTACAATGCTAAGTGCACCAGAACTCCAGGATCTCACCGCTCCATGCAGTGTCTACTCTGATATTTATTTATTACATCTCATAGCTTATCTAAGAAAATTATCTTTCTGTTTTCATTGCCCTATTCATCTTGAGCCTCCCACTGCAGTCTCCATCCTACCTGCATGAATATATCTCAGTTATCACACACAGCTTGCCCAAAATATGAGAAATGAGTTGGAATTTCTTATGCAGAGTACTTAAAATCAAGACCCAACTGAAGAATTTCTAATTGTTCAGCTGCTTCCTCTGTACCAAAGCCATGTGCTCAGGCCAGGTTTATTATGACAAGATAGAGATATGGATTCCAAGAGACCACACCATCTTTGAGTGCTGCCAGAGCTTCCCCATTTAGCCAAGTAACAACAATGTTCATTTATGGAGTGTATAAGAAGGGGCTTGGGCCCTCTCTCCCTGCTGCCGTCCATGTGACCCCAAAGCATGTGTTGCTGTCAAGCCTGCTCTCAAGTATCTGAGAGCTATACTCAACAACCAGTGCTCTGCTGATGGTAAATCACAGCAACTCTGAGGAATAGAGTAAACGAGGAGCTCTGCATTCCACTTTGCTCCTTTGCACTATGTTTGTGCTCCTTGCTGACTCCCTGCAGTATCCACTATTGCTTCCCTTTGAAATGGGCTGTTAGACACATCCTAACTGTCAAAAAGATTTAATTCAGTATTTCCCAGTTATACATATTATTATTCTTTTAAGAATGGATTCTAAGGTTCTAAGTGAATGAGAACATTTGTTATTTCAAATTTAAATGAGCATTTATAATTTAGATGACCAAAAGTAAATTGCATTACCAGGCAATTGGTTAAGTTGTCATGAAATGCTTTAGATCCATATTTAGAAATGAAATTGATACCCTGATAGAACTGGCCTCTAAACATCTGCCCTATGGTATTCTTTCATGGTAGCACTGACTTATAAACCAGACTTAACCTTTAACGTGGAGCATTATTAGAGCAACCATCTGTATTTAAGATGCTAGGCTGTTAGCTGTCAGTAAAGTACTTGCCTTGAGACCTTGGTTTGTTTCAAGAACTCACATAAAAGAACATTGGGTCTGGGGTTTGAAAATGATACAGGTTTGTTTCCCAGCACCAATATGGTAGTTCACAGACATTTGTAACTCCAGTTACAGGGGACCTGATGCCTTCTGACCTCTGCAGGCACCAGGCATGCAAGCAATCAAGTGACTCACATATACATGCAGCAAAACATTCATACACATTAAAAAATCAAAGAAGGATGAGGAAGAGGAGAAGGGGGAGGTATTATTGCTGCTAGATATTGTGGTCCATGTTTGTAATCTCAGTGCTAGGAAGATCTAAACAGGCAGATCCATTGGGCTTGGTAAGTTCCAAGTCAGTGAGAAAACCTTTCTCCAAAAGAAAAAAATATAAATTAAAAAATGACACCTGAGGAACAATACCAAGACTATTCCCTAGCCTTCATACAAGTGAATACAGGTACAAGTATTACCTGCACACAAGTAAACATGTACACATGATGAAAATAAATAAATAAAATTGAAATAATTTACAATGAGAATACTTTTTAAAACTAGTTACATAGTCATTTTATTATAGTTATACAAAGAATACTTAAATATACTCTTAAAATACTAAATTATCATTTAAATTGTAACATTTGGCATACAGTTTACTGTACCACTCAGTAAATTACTGATTATTTGCATCCTGGCAAAATTGCATCTGCCCAATTAATTGAAAATTGACTATACTTGCAATAGTGTGAAGTTTCTCTAGGTCAGATTCATTTCTTCTACACATCTCTGGCATCACAGAATTTCCTGCCTAAGACTTATTTCTATTGTAAGAGAAATTCAAAATCAATCATTTATAGAATCCCTGTATATTTAGCTGTCATGGAATCAGTGATATCACATGTTTTCATATCCAATATTTTTCTAATTCCTGAAATTAAATGAAAAAATAATTGTAACACCATAATAAATCAGAACTTCATACTGTTCTAGGGTCCTCAAGGCACATAGCAGAATGAGCTGATGTGAGCAGATTCCCTTCCTGTATGCTGTCTTACAACCAGCTTCCCAAATACACAACTGCTGGAACAAGAATACAATACAATTTGAAGACAAGACAAATATGCACACAAACACAATACACACACATACACATGCACACACACTGTGCTGTCTTGTTTAATGTCAACTTGACAGAAACTTGAGTCATTTATGACGAAGAAACCTCAGTTGAGAAAATGTCCCCTCCAGACAAGCTGATGAGGAAGCCTGTGGTGCATTTTCTTAATTGATGATTGATATGAGAGACCCACTTCACTGTGGGTGGTGCTACCCCTAGATTCTGTGGACCTGCATGGTATATAAAAGGGCTGAGAAGCCATGGAGTGCAAGCTAGTAAACAGTATTTTTCAATGTCCTCTGCTTTCATTCCTGACTTCAGGTTCCTGCTTTAAGGTCCTGCCCTGATTTCCCTGGATGATGGACTATAAGATGTAAACTGAAATAAACCCCTTCATTTTGGCTTTGGCTGTGGTTTTTCAGCACAGAAATAGAAACCTTAACAAGATCTACATGTGCACATAATAATGAGGAGGCATAAGCAAAGGCAAAAGTTCAAGCAAGAGCAGCATAGCCTGTTGCATGACAAGGCAGCAACCTACAGGGACTGAATGGATCAAAGCCCTTGGCATTGTCATTTCTGTGTCTGAATAGCTGAAATTTCAATCTTGGCTCCACATGACACCAGAAACCTACTAGGGCCATGGGCATGAAATCATAGCTATGAAGGCTGACTTTTTCCATTTGTCTAGCCTACAAGGTTGTCTTTCTGGAAAAACTATCACCAGAAATCAAAACCTAAGCTTGATAAAGTCTGTGGGACTATACCTCAAATGTATGCTATACTCAAGCTCAAAGAGTTTTCGGCCAGTGAACTGGCTTGAAAATGCCTTGCTCCAGACATTGGGACCCTGAGGCCCAGTGGAAGGAATTCTGAGAAGAGCTGGGAAGGATTCCTAGTGAAAGCAGGATTTAGAGGGCAAAGAGGATTTCAGCACACCAGATTAGAAAGAGATATCTCAAGCAAATGTAGTGACAGTTTTGGAGTTTTAGTTTCTTTCAAAAGCCATAAATATTATAAGATGTTTTCATTTCAATCTCAGGTATGGGATATGGGGCTGCTTCAGATTATCCACAGCAGCTGATTATGATTTGCCTCATTCTCCAGTAGGGTCATGATTTTGCCCCCCTGAAGATAGTTTCTATGATTGTGTGACATTTGGAATCCTGTGAACTTTTCAGAAGGTGTCTAATAGCTAGGGCGCCAAGAGGTGGGTTGTTGGTGGGTTGGTTGATGGTTGTTGTTGGTTGCTGTTGGTTTCAGTTTGTTAAGTAGTCATACACAAAGAACAAACAACAAGAAGAAATTAGATATATTGATGAAGATCTAACTTGCATCAAGGAACTCAACACCCTTAATCAGCAGGAAGTAGTCTAATGATAACTTCTCCCCCTTTCTGACCCCTGACTTTATTCAGGGTTCTTTCCATTCCTCTCTATCCTTTTGTTCTCTCATCTCCTGTTATGGAGTTGAAAGGGTAGAAGCAAAAAAATGGGGAAGAATGGAAGAAAGAAGAACCCACAAAGTAGATGAAGACAGTAATACTCAAGTGGAGACCTACCCAGGCAACAGCATCTGAGAAAATGTATCATAAGGTAAGAGATTTGCCAGGGATGTATATAGATCAATGGATAGAGTCCTTGTTTGGTGTGTGATACCCTGGATTTAATCCCCAGGACTGTGAAAATTAGTTTGTGAATTGAAGATTAATTAGAGACATAATATAATCAAAGTTCTTTCATTGTGGAACTAACTGGTATAAAAATTGAGGGAAGCAGTTCAGTGTAGAATGTTTCTCTAAGATGGTTGGAGTTGTGTTCAGACAGATTGCAAATATTCCAGTGTAGAAGGCGAGCAACAAAGGCTGGGAATTTTCTCTGTATAATGAGCAATATAAATAATGTATGTATGAATGAATGAATGAATGAATGAATAGGCTATCCCCATTATCATTATTCCCATTATTATATACCCACTTACTTCTTCTAAGTTCTCTTGAGTGAATTATCACCTGTCATCAGATAAACAAATCCTTGGTGATAGTACCCCATATGTTGCTCCAGAGGACAAATGAGAAGCAGCTCCATTTTTATGTAATTTGGAGTGTTGTCCTTGTCATTTTCAATTTGAGACTCTTACATTACTGTTTGTCTGCACTGAGTGCATGTCACTCAGTCATGAGCAATCACTCCCTGAGTCTTTTGTGCTGCTTTGGAGAATTGTTGCAGCCTTCTGAAAATTCTCCCAGGGATTTCTCTAAAGTGAATTTTGTAAGACCTGCATAGTTAAACCTGCTAGTCAGACTATACCTAAGAATTTCTACATGGAAAAACACAACTTACTCTTGTAAACAGTGTTGTGTCACATAGAAACTTAACTTTATTAGTGTAGATTTTAGTCTTCAGAAAAGAATCAAATTGTAAATAGTTTATGTTTAATGAGCCATGTAAAATCTCTAACATGTATTCTTATTTTTGTTGTTTGATTTAATAACATCTTAAAAACTATAAAAGATAGTCTTATCTCAAGGACCATACAAAATCAGACATGGGCCAGATTTAGTCTACTGGCAGTGATTTGTCAATCCCTGATAGTGATCAACCCAAGAAACAGACCATTTTTGGCATTTAATTACAAGGATGTTCAGAGCTAGCATGAATGAGTAAGTGCCTAAGGCCCTGGGGATGTCGGTTGAAGTGCTATGTCTAGCTGAAGAGAATGTACAGAACACTAGCTAGTACTTGCATGAAAAACCCAAAGCACCCATCAAAAAGAAATCATTTTCAAAATGAAATCATGCTTGTATGGCAAGCAGCAGAATTTTAATCCAAACAGATGTGCAAGAGGAACAGGAAAATCAGAACCATGGAGAACCAATTATTTAAAGCAAAAAAAAAAAAAAAAAAAAAGTCAAGTGTCCTAGGAGATGTGTACAAAGCTGAGGATGGAAGTCTAAGACCCTGCATCAACAGAATTTTTTCTGTCTAAAGGAAATGCAGGGACAAAAGATAGAGCAAAGAAAGGCCATCCAGAGACTGCCAACTTGGTATCCATCCCATGGACAGACACCATTCCTGACACTTCTGCTGATGCTAAGATGTGCTTGCAGACAGGAACCTGGCATTGCTGTTCTCTGAAAGGCACTACCAGCATCTGAGACAAATGTGGATACAGCCAACAACTGGACTGAGCCCAGCAACCTCAATGGAAGAGCTAAGGGAAGGATTAAATGAGCTGAAAGGGATTTCAATCCCTTAGAAAGAACAATAATATCAACTAACCAATCCCTTCTGAGCTTACAGGGACTAAGCCACCAACGATATCCCAGTGTAGGGGAATGCTAACGAGGGAAGATGGGAGTGGGTGGGTGGGGGAGCACCCTCATAGAGGCAGAGGGATGGGGCTTTCCAAAGGGGAAAGCATTTGAAATGTAAATAAAGTAAATATCCAAAGAAGAGGAGGAGGAGGAGGAGGAGGAGGAGGAGGAGGAGGAGGAGGAGAAGGAGGAGGAGGAGGAGGAAGAAAGAACATACATAGGCTGGTCCATGGCTCTGCATAAGTAGCAGAGAATTGTCTTATCTGGCTTCAATGGGAGAGGATGTACTTAGTTCTGGTTTGATGCCCCAGAGAAGGATGATGCTAGAGGGGTGAGGTAGGAGTGGGAGAACACGCTCATAGAGGGAAAAGGAAGGGGGAATGTGGTAGGCATCTTGTGAAGGGAGGGACTGTGAAGAGGTACAACATTTGAAAAGTAAATAAATAAAATAATTAACAAAAAGACTGAGCAAGGTACTAGAGCATGCAGCCTGACCTTGAGAGGGACTGCCTTGAACCAGACACCATGATCCTCATCTGTGTTGTAGTTTCAGCTTTCATCCTTCAGGCATTGTTAAATCTAGTCAAAGAAACTCACACACACTAGGAGCTATACACAAAAGAGTCTGGGACAAGGTTTATACTAAAGTATAATAATCATTATAAAAGCCCAGATGTTTAAATAGTACATTTCAATTGCAGAATTGGGGTTGAGTCCTCTAAAAATGGGTCATTTAAGCTGGATATGGAAGGGACCTGTAAGATTTTGAAAGATTGGTTAGTTGAACAAATATTTCTTGAGCTCTTATTAGTATTTTAGATGCTCGAGAAAGAGCAGAGACCAAGGCAATAGCAGAATGTGAACAAGATAAAATCAAGAAAGAAAAGGAATCTGGTGTTGAGACAATTCTGTACTAATGTCTTTCTGCACATCTGTGAGAAGATGCACTACCTGCCAACTCAGAACTATCTTTTCAAGAATGTCTGGAGATCTTTACTAATCCTACATCCAATAGAGGGCTAATATCCAATATATACAAAGAACTCAAGAAGTTAGAGAACAAAATAACCCTATCAAAAAATGGGGAACAGAGCTAAACAGAGAATTTTCAATTGAGAAAACCCCAAGGGCTGAGAAGCACCTAAAGAAATGTTCAACATCTTTAGTCATCAGAGAAATGCAAATCAAAACAACTCTGAGATTTCACCTCACACCAGTCAGAATGGCTAAGATCAAAAACTCAGGTGACAGCAGATGTTGGTGAGGATGTGGAGAAAGAGGAACACTCCTCCATTGCTAGTGGTATTGCAAGCTAGTACAACCACTCTAGAAATCAGTTTGGCAGACCCTCAGAAAAATGGACATAATACTACCTGAGGACCCAGCTATTCTACTCCTGGGCATATACCCAGAAGATGCTCCAACATGCTCCACTATGTTCATAGCAGCCATATTTATAATAGCCAGAAGCTGGAAACAACCCAGATGTCCCTCAACAGAGGAATGGATACAGAAAATGTGGTACATTTACACAATGGAATACTACTCAGCTATTAAAAACAATGACTTCATGAAATTCGCAGGCAAATGGATGGAACTTGAAAATACCATCCTGAGTGAGATAACTCAGTCACAAAAGAATGAACATGGTATGTACTCACTAAGAAGTGGATATTAGCCCAAAAGTTCAAAATACCCAAGATACAATTCACAGCAACCATTGGACTGAGCGTGGGGTCCCAGATGGAGGAGTTGGAGAAGGGACTGAAGGAGCTGAGGGAGTTTGCAGCCCCATGGAGGGAGCAACAGTGTCAACTAGCCTGACCTTGCAGTGCTCCAGGAGACTGGACCACCAACCAAAGAATACACATGGAGGGACCCATGGTACTGGCCACATATGTGGCAGAGGAGGGCCTTGTTGGCCATCAGTGAGAGGGAGGCCCTTGGGCCTGAGGGTGTTAGGTGTATAGGGGAATACCAGGTAGGAAAGACGGGAGTTGGTGGGTAGGTGGGGGAATATCCTCATAGAGGCAGATGGAGGGGGGAATGGGATAGGGAGTTTCCAAAGGGGAGACCTGGAAAGAGGAAAACATTTGAAATATAAATAAAATATTTTTAAAAAAACAACCAGAAGGTCTGGAGAGCAAATAGTCTAGAAAGATTTGTTAACTCCTTCTAGATCAGGGAGTATGTAGGCCTTCTGACTGTCTGGGAAAAGCTGTAACACAGCCCAGTGTGTGTTAGGCCTTTGCTGGGCTAGAGGAGAAGCAGCATTGAGAGGAATCTCTACTGTTTACTATGCTGAGCAATGACATACTTGTTTCTTACCAAGATTCATGGCTTCTGGATACAAGTATGAAATTATGACAATTTACTTAGTGATAATAGGGATTTCTTTCTTCAGGAACTTGAAGTTCTTGTCACACTAATCTTTCACCTGCTTGGTTAGAATTACACCAAGATATTATTTTTATTATTTGTGACTATTGTGAAGGTGTTGTTTCTCTAATTTCTTTCCCAGCCCATTTATCCTTTGTATAGAGGAAGGCTACAGATTTGCTTGAATTAATTTTGTATCCAGCCACTTCGCTGAAATTGTTTATCAGCTGTAGGAGTTCTCTGGTAGAATTTTTAGGTTCTCTTATGTATACCTTAACTTCTTCCTTTCCAGTCTGTATCCCTTTGACCTCCTTTTGTTGTCTAATTGTTCTAGATAGAACTTTGATTACTATCTTGAATAAATAGGGAGAGAGTGGGCAGCCTTGTCTTGTCCTTCATTTTAGTGGGATTGCTGCAAATATCTCTCCATTTAATTTGATGTTGGCTGTTGGTTTGTTGTATATTGCTTTTACTATGTTTAGATGTGTGCCTTGAATTCCTAATCTCTCCAAGACTTTTAACATGAAGGGGTGTTGTATTTTGTCAAAGACCTTTTCAGCATCTAATGATATTACCATGTGATTTTCTTTGAGTTTGTTTATGTAGTGGATTAAATTGAGGGATTTCTGTATATTGAACCATCCCTGCATCCCTGGGATGAAGCCTACTGGACCTTGGTGAATGATTGTTTTGGTGTGTTCTTGGATTTGATTTGCATGACTTTTATTGTGTTTTTTTTTTTACATAGATGTTAATAATCAAAATTGATCTGAAGTTCTCTTTCATTGTTGAGTCTTTGTGTGGTTTAGTTATTAAGGTAACGGTGGCCTCATAGAACAAAATAGATAGTGTTTCTTCTATTTTGTGGAATAGTTTGAGAAGTATTGGTATTAGGTCTTCTTTCAAGGTCAGATAGAATTTTGAGCCTGCACATTTTAGGGTTGGGAGACTTTTAATGACTACTTCTACTTCCTTAGGGGTTATGAGACTGTTTAAATAGTTTACCTGATCCTGATTTAACATTGGTACATGGTATCTGAATATGAAATCATCCACTTCTTCTATATTTTCCAGTTGTGTTGAGTATAGGCTTTTGTAGCAAGATCTGATGATGTTTTATAGTTTCCTCAATTTCTGTTGTTATGTCTCCCTTTTCATTTCTCATTTTGTTAATTTGGATACTGTCTCTGTGCAGTTTAGTTAGTTTGGCTAAGAGATTATCTATCTTGTCTATCTTCTCAGAGAACCAACTCTTAGTTTTGTTGATTCTTTGTATAGTTCTTTTGCTTCTAATTGGTTGATTTCAGACCTGAGTTTGATTATTTCCTGACTTCTACTCCTCTTAGGTGTGTTTGCTTCATTTTTGTCTAGAGCTTTCAGATGTGCTGTTAAGTCACCAGTAGAGGATCTCTCCAATTTCCTTAAGAAGGTACTGAGTGCTGTGAATTTTTCTCTTAACCCTGCTTTCTTTGTGTCCCATAAGTTAGGGTATGCTGTGCCTTCATTTTCCTTAAATTCTACAAAGTTTTAATTTCTTCCCTGACCAAATTATCATTGCGTAGAAAGTTGTTCAGTTTCCATGAATATGTGTGCTTTCTGTTGGTTTTGTTGTTATTGAAGACAAGCCTTAATCCATCATGATTTGATAGAATACATGGGATTATTTTGATATTGTTGTATCTGTTGAGGCTTGTTTTGTGTCCCATTATGTAGTCAACTTTAGAGAGGGTACTATGATGTGCTGAAGGGAAGGTATATTCTTTTGTTTTATGCTGAAATGTTCTGTAGATATTTGTTAAATTCATTTGGTTCATAAGTTCTGTTAGTTTTACTGTGTCTCTGTTTAGTTTCTATTTCCTTGATCTGTCCATTGGTAAAAGTGGGTTATTGAAGTCTCCCACTATCATTATGGGGTGTTCAATGTGTTTTGAGCTTTAGTAAAGTTTCTTTTATGAATGTGTGTGCCCTTGCATTTGGGACATAGATGTTCAGAATTGAGAGTTCATCTTGGTGGACTTTTCCCTTGATGAATATGAAGTGTTCTTCCCTATCTCTTTTGATAACTTCTGGTTGAAAGTATATATATTGTTTCTTAGGATCATTTGCTTGGAAAAATTTTTTCTAGCCTTTTATTCTGAAGTAGTGTCTATCTTTGTCCTGCATGAAACAAAATACTGTGTCCAGTTTATGTATCCAGTCTGTTAGTCTATGTCTTTTTATTGGGGAATTAAGTCCATTGATGTTGAGAGATATTAAAGACCAATGATTGTTGGTTCCTGTTATTTTTCTTGTTAGAGGTAGTATTATGTTCTTGTGATTCTCTTCTTTTGGTTTTGCTGTGAGATGATTACTTTCTTGTGTTTTCTTGGGTATAGCTACCCTTCTTGTGTTGGAGTTTTCTTTCTAGTTTCCTCTATAGGGCTGGATTAGTAGGAAGATGTTGTTTATATTAAATTTAGTCATGGAATATCTTGGGTTCTTCATCTATGGTGGTTGACAGTTTTGCTGGGTGTAATAGTCTGGGCTGGCATCTGAGATCTCTTAAGGTCTGCAAGACATCTGTCCAGAATCTTCTGGCTTTTAGAAGTCAGATGTAATTCTGATAGATCTGTCTTTACATGTTACTTGGCACTTCCCTTACAGCTTTTAATATTCTTTTCTTGTTCTGTGCATTTAGAGTTTTTATTATTATGTGACAGAATTTTTCTTTTCTTGTCCAATCTAGTTGGTGTTCTGTAGGCTTCTTATACATTTACAGCCATCTCTTTCTTTTAGATTAGGGAAGTTTTCTTTTATGATTTTGTTTAAGATGTTTTCTGGCCCTTTGAATTGAGAATCTTCACTCTTTTCTATTCCTACTATTCTTAGGTTTTGTCTTTTCATTGTGTCCTGAATTTCCTGGATGTTTTGGGTTAGGAGCTTTTTTGCACTTTGCATTTTCTTTGACCATTGTGTCAGTATCTTTTATGGTATCTTCTATTCTTGAGATTCTCTCTTCTATCTCTTGTATTCTGTTGGTGTGTAACTCTTGATCTCTTTCTTAGGTTGTCCATCTCCACAGTTGCCTCCATTTGTGATTTCTTTGTTGTTTCTATTTCCATTTTTAGGTCTTAGACAGGTTTTGTTCAATTCCTTCACCTGTTTGATTGTGTTTTGCTGTATTTATTTAAGGGATTTATTTGTTTTCTGTTTAAGTGCTTCTACCTGTTTACCTGTGTTCTTCTGTATTTCTTTCCTTTTTTATTTATTCTTTTTTTTACAGTCCAGACTTTATCCCCCTCCCAGTCCACCCTCTGACTGCTCCACATCACATACCTCCTCCCCTGTTTCCAAGAAGATGTCCCCACTCCCCAACCCATACCCCACCAGACCTCCCCACACCCTGGGGCCTCAAGTCTCTTGAGGGTTAGATACATTTTCTCTTACTGAATCTAGACCAGGCAGTCCTCTGCTGTATATGTGTTGGGGGCCTCATATCAGCAGGCATATGCTTCCTTGTTAGTGTATTTTTTTAATGGAGTATGTCTTCCTTAAAGACCTCTAACATTTTCTTGAGATGGGATTTTATGTCAGAATCTTGCTTTTCAGGTGTGTTAAGGTATCCAGGGCTTGCTGTGGTGGGAGAACTAGGTTCTGATGGTGCCAAGTTACATTGGCTTCTGCTGTTTATGTTCTTGCACTTGTACCTCACCATCTGGATATTTCTGGTGTTAACTGATCTGGTAGTCTTTGACTGGAGCCTGTCCTTCCTTGTAGCCAGGTAGAGCACTGTGATCTGGGTTAGAGCAGGCAAACAGTGCTGCCTCTGGTTAGGGAGGCCTCCTGTATCCTTGGTTAGGGAAGGGCAACTCTGTCCCTGTTACAGCAGACCTCCTGGGAGACAGAAAGGCTATGTCCCTGGTTACAGAAGACCTCCTGGTAGACATACACACTCTGAAGTGTGGGAGAGGGTCAGGAGTGCCCAATCTGTCTCCGGCTGTGTTGCACACCAGAAGTAAAATGGGGCTCCAGCAGAGTGTATAGGTCCTGGGCTCTGTGGGGGTCCCAACTGGGGCAGATATTGGGGCAAGGATCTCACCCATGTCCCTGGTTATGGGAGACCTCCTAGGAGACAGGTTATCTCTGGGGTGTGTGAGTGGGGCTGGAGCACCCAATCAGCCCTAGGCAGAGTTGCAGAGCAGAGTTACCTTGTTCAGTCTTACTCAGACTTTTTTCTATTTAACTTTGTGTCCTCAGAATCCACTAAGGCAGCTTTCTTGTTTGTTCACTTTAAGTCAATCAGTTCATAAAGTATTTTAGAGCCATGTACTTAGAAGCTTGTAGTTTCTTTTCACCCTAGAGGCACAATTACCATTGTGTTCTCCACTTTGTGCCATAAAGCCTGACATTTATAAGCTGCCGTGAAAAGGCATACTTCTCCCCAGCTTCTGGATGGGTATGGTCATTGAAGACTTCCATTGGGAGTTGATGGTACACAAGGAAAATGAATTCATTGTTTCCCTCCCTGTGGGGTCACTTGCCTCTATTATCCATCCTTCTCTTACTTATAGAGTTATTCTCTTCAGATCCTAGCAATTGTTCCTATCCCTTGTTCCCTTGTGCCTAAGTGAGTCACGACTCCTTCCCATAGCTCTCTCTGGAATGTATTTCCATACCTTTTTCTTTTCCTCAGCTCTGCTTGTACTTTTGGACACAACTTACTAAAACTTTTTCAATCACCTCATTTGCGTCTTCATTTGATTTTCTACTGACACCTGTAAATAATATAATATTGGACCTCAACAGATATTTTTTTAATAAACATGATAAAATAAAACACACTACTTAAAATTTTATAAAAGTTGTCATATTAAAAGTAAATGGTGACCATATGCTGTTTTATTGATTTTAACAAAATGAATTTCATTTCAATGGATCATGGAACTGAGAATTGATGAAATGATGAGATTGATAGGAAGGGGAAAGTCTGGGAAGGATGATGGCATGTTACAGATGCTGCTGCTAAGGGATAGGGATGTTTTTATAATTAAATTTATGTCATTGATATATCAAATCTATCCATCAAAAGGAAAAATCTCAGCCAGAAGGTTACATAGGTCTAGGCACATAGAGCCTTGATAATGCCACTTTTCACAGGCATCCATTAAATGGCATATACATTGCCCTTCCAAAAAAGAAAATAAAAACAAAAGATTACACAGAGCCTTAATTGGCTTTAAAAATTATTAAGGTATAATGACATAAAATAGTCTGAAACCTAAGGAATGCCCAGTCAAAAATAATTTTAATTATTTGAATAATTAGAATGTGAATACAAATAGTCTTAGTTCAAAATGGTGTGAATGGTTCTGGCTAGGAAAATGCAGGCATTAATTGAATCAAAGTAGGCTATGGATGATATACTGTTTCATCTGGAAAACTCAATTACTGAAATAAAGAGCAATACATTGATAATAGTCAGTTTTAATGCCAGTTTTATGCTATGGTCACTATAAATGGAGATATTCATAATGGAAATACCATTAACTAAATTCATAGCCCAGAGAATTTTTGATAATAAGTTTGATTTGATACAAGACGTTTTTGTCATATTAGAGTTTATCTTTTCTAATACTGGTATTAAAAATATATTTGAGTAAAGTGATACAAGACAATTCCTTTGCCCTTTCTTCACCATGATTAATTACCTATAGAAAGAATAAATTCCTCTTAGGTTTTAAGTGTAGTTGTAAGAGAATTGAATTTCTGCACCATTCTTTTTATGCAAAGTACCAACATAATTAACACAAAAGATGAATAATCCAGATCTGATATCCCATTACTAGGTCCCATTTTTCTAACTGCAGTTTAAGATTCAACTTTTGTTGAGCATCATCTGAGTCATGGGTTTCTGTGTGCTATCTCACTTGGTATTCTTACCATTTTTTGTTGTTATTTGCATTAAGATCCAGAAAGGTCAGCAATTAGCAGTAGATGTGAACCCATATTCACTTATATTCAGTTATCAAAGTATCCTTAATGATGTGGAAAAATAAATGAAAAATGAGATTTAAATTTGCAAGTGCAAGCTATAATTCTGTGTAAATACCGTCTCTCTGATAATGAACCCGATGTTTAAGAGTTCTGACTGCACAGACCTGGTGCAGTCCAGTGGGTCCTGTGACCCACCCAGAGAAGACCTACAAAGAGTCTACATCTTCATTGCTTTCTTTTTTCTCAGTAGCTTCCTGCCACATCTCTGAAAACACCTAAGTGTCTATCCTTTCCTACTTGATATTTAAAAAATAGAGAAAATATTATTATATTAAATAGATCACATCTTGGGACACAAAACAAATTTTCAAATTCAAAAAGACCAAAAGTGCTCCTTGTATCCTATCTGACCACAATGCCATAACTCTTAAAAATTGACAGCAAGATAACATCTAATAAATATGCACACTCATGTAGATTAAGCAACTCACTTCCAAACAATAAGTGCCATAGAACAAATCAAGAAAAGAAGGAAGAAAAATACAAACTCAAACTAAATGAAAACAAACCAAAACAACAACAACAACAAAAAGCCCCTACAAAACCTCTGGTACACATTGAATGCACTCCCACAAGGGGAATTTATAGCACTAACTGCCTATACTAAAATTCAGAAAGAATGCAAATAAATGACTTAATGATGCAACTCCAAAAGTCGGAAAAACAAGAAAAAAAGCAAATCTAAACCCAATCAATGGCAGGACATAATGAAAATCAGAACAGAAATCATCAAAAATACAACAAAGAAAATAATACAAAGAATCAACATATCTAAGAGCTAGTTCTTTGAGAAGATAAGCAAAACTGATAGACCCTTGGCCCTCTTTCAAAAGGAAGAAAGACAAGATCCAAAAGGACAAAACCAGAAATTAACAGGGAAACATTACAATAGACACCAAAGAAATTCAGAATATTATAAGTGAATGTTTTAAAAATTTTTACACCATGAAGCTAGAAAATCTAAAAGAAGTGAATGACTTTTTAGATTCAGCAAAACCACAAAAATTAAACCAAGAAATCAACAACATGAATGGACCTGTAACAAATGAAACAAGTGTAATACTAATAAAATGTCTTCCAGCTAAAAAACAAAACCAGAGACAAAAACAAACAACAACAACAAAAATGAAATGATAGGGACACCAACCTACCCACAGAACTTTCAACCCAAAACTTATCCTGTCTACAAGAAATGGAATGATTGGGGATGGAGCAAAGACTGAGGGAATGGCCAACCAATAACCAGCCCAACTTAAGATCCATCCTATGGGCAAGCACTAATTCCTGACACTATTAATGATAATCTGTTATGCTTGCAAACTAGAGTCTAGCATGAGTGTCCTCTGAAAGGTTCCATCCACCAGCTAACTAAGACAGATGAAGAGACCCACAACCAATCAGTGGATGGAGCTTGTGTACTCTTATGGAAGAGTTTAGGTGAGGATTGAGGACCCCAAAGGGGATAGGAACTTCACAGGAAAATCAACAGAATCAACTAACCTGGATCCTTGGGGCTCTCAGAGACTGAACCACCAACCAAAGAACATACACAAGCTGGACCTAGGCCTCCCCACACATATGTAGCAGATGTGCAGCTTGGTCTTCATGTGGGTTTTGAACAACTGGAGCAAGGACTATCCCAAAATCTGTTGCCTGTCTGTGGGATATGTTCTTCTAGCTGTGCTGCCTTGTCTGGCATCAGTGGGAGAGGATGCACCTAGTCTCACAGAGACTTGATGTGCCAGCATGAAGGAACACCCAGGGGTTTCCACCCACTCAGAGGAGAAGTGAATGGGGGTTGGAGGGGAGGGATTGTGGGAGAGGTGGCCAGAAGGGGGACCTGGAGGGGGCAGTAAGTGGGATGTAAAGTGAATAAGTTAAAAGATAATCATCATCATCATCATCATCATCATCATCATCATCAAAGACATATATTAAAAATATTGTAAAGCATGACCAAATTGGCTTTGTCCCAAACATGCAGTCATTGTTTCACATATATAAGCCAATAAATAATTTTTAAAAAATCACTTACATGGACTTCAAAATAAAAATATTATTATCATCTCAATAAATACTGAAGAAAACCTGGCAAAATCCAATATGTCCTCAGGATAAAATGTCTTAGAGAATGTAGGGCTAGAAAGAACACAATAAAAGTCACATAAAAGAAATCCATACCCAACATAATCCTACATGGAGGAAAACTTAAAACAGTTCCAGTGAAGTCAGGAACTAGACAAGGCTCCACTATGCCTACTATTTTTCTACATTGTGCTTGAAGTACTAGCTAGAGTAATATAGCAAAAGAAGGAAATTAAAGAATGAGGGAAAAGATTTGCCTGGAACTATAAGGAGACAGACACATGAAACTGAGTAGAGGAAAATAGAATAAACTGGTTAATTAGGATATGAGCTAGTCAAGAAACAAGCCCAAGCTTATGGCATAAGTATTTATTTGTATATAATTAAGTCTCAGAATTATTATTTAGGGAACTGGGACATAGGTGGAAGAGATCTTAGTTGCAAAGATACAAATAGGGAAGAAAAAAACCTATCTTTTTAAAAAATCGTCTGCATTGTATTTTCAGATAATATGATACTATACATTAAAGGTCCCCAAACATTCTGCTAGAAAAAAAATATATATGGCAATGTGACTGGATACAGAATCAATTTGCACAAATCAATAGCTTTCCTATACATCAACAACAAACATACAGAGAAGGAGATCATGGGCACACTCCCATTCAAAGTAGCCCCAAAGAAAAGAAAATATGTAGGGATAAACCTGACCAAGGAAATGAAGGGCTCCTACAATGAAAACTATAAACCTCTGAAGAAGGGATAGAGAAAGGCACTGAAAAATGGAAAGCCATTTCAAGCTCCTAGATTAGTAGAATTAACATTATGAAAATGACCATTCTACCAAAAGCTATTTAGAGATCAGATTCAATTCAATCATAATCAAAATCTCTGTCTCATTCTTCACAGAAATAGCCAAAACAATTCTGAGCAAAAAGAACAGGACTGGAGGGATTATTATTCCAGATTTTAGATATTATACAGAGTCATGGTAATGAAAACAATATGATGTTGGCACAAAACCAAAGACTCAAATGTGAGTGCATGTAACTTTAGCAACTTACTATTTGTCAAAGAGGCCGAAAAAACACGTGCTGAAAAAGATAAAGCTTCTTCAACAAAAAGATACTGGGAAAACTGGATGCCTACATGCCAAAGAATGAAGTTAGACTCATACCTCTCACAATGCACAAAAACAAACTCCATATGGTCAAAGACCTAAAAGTGAAACCTGAAATACTGAAACTGGTAGGCAGTTCCCTACAAGATATAGGTATGGGAAGTACGGGGGGGGGGGTGTTCTCTAGGGGTAACACAGGGATCTCCCTGAAAAGAGGAAATAGAATAGATTTTGCCAGTGAAATGAGGGTGTGTGAGGATAAGAACATGAGGGATCAGGGGAGAGAGGGAGGAACGAAGTCAGAGAATACTGGGAGAGATGACTGGAATCATGGGGGACATCTGGGGAGCAATGTGGAAACCTTACTGCAGAGGAAAGTTCTGGAAATCTATGAGAGTGACCATAGCAAGGACTCCTAGTAATGGAGGATACAAAGCCTGAACTAGCCATCTTCTGTAACCAAGCAAGGCTTCCAGAGAAGGGACTGGGATACCATCCTAGTCCTTTGACTTACAACCTGTTCTCCCTACAAGATGTGATGGCCCCATGGTGTCTCAGAATATATGAGAGACCAACCAATGACTGTTTAACTTGGGGCCCAAATCAGGAAAGGATGCCTATGTCCGACATTGCCTGAATGGCCAGATACTGGAAGCCCAGAGACCTAAGATAGAACCAAATACAACTGAGAAAAAAGAAAGAGAACATCAATGAAATGAATACTGGGAGACAGTCTATCTGTACCTAGCCCCATCATCACCGAAGAGGCTTCCTCTTTCCTCTGGCAGTTGATGGGAGCAGATAGAGACCCGTAGCCAAACATAGGCAGAGAGCTCAGAGAACCCTAAAGAAGAGGGAGAAGAAGGATTATAGGAGCAAAAGAGTTGAGGACACCAGGAGAACAGGGCCCAACATAATCAGCTAAGCAGGGCTCATAGAGACTCACAGAGACTGGAGTGGAATCACAGAGTTTACATGGGTTTGTGCTAGGTCCTTTGCACATACATTATGGTCGTTTAGCTTGGAGTTTTTATGGGACTCCTAACAGCGGGAGTGGAGACTGTCTCTGACTCTTGCCTGCTCTTAGGACCTTTTTCCTCCTACTGGGTTGCCTCATCCAGTCTTGGGTCTAGTCTTATTTTATCTTGCTATGCCATGTCCAGGTGATATCCCTGGAAGGCCTGCTCTTTTCTAAAAGGAAACAGAGAAGCAGTAGATCTGAGGGAGAGGAGAGGTGGGGTAGGAGAACTGGGAGGAGGCAAGAGAGGGAAAACTGAGGTCAGCATTAATTGTATAAGAGATGAATAAATAGGAGAAAAAAGAAAACAACAAAGATAACCTATTTGAAAAATTGGCCCGGGATTGGAATTGAGAATGCTCAAAAGAAGGGAAAAATGGCTCAAGAAGTATCTAAAAATAATTTTCATTATTCTTATAATTAGGGAAATGCAAATCCAAACAACTTTGAAATTTCACCTTATCAGATGGCAAATATCAATGGAACAACTTAGAACTAATGCTGCAGAGGATGCAGGGGGAAAGGCCATGTTCATTGCCAATCTATTCACAGTAGATAAACAAATGAAAACTATCCATCCTACAAACAACTAATGGATAATGAAAATGTGGTATGTACACACTATGGAAAAGTATTCACATTTACAGATAAAAGAAATCAGGGACCTTGCAGGTATTAGAAAAGATTGTAATAAGTGGGGTAACACAGATCCACAAAGACAATGGTAGCTTGTTTCTCTCAAAGGAGGTCCCTACCTCCAAATCTTCAAGAACGTACAGTGAGACCATTGTCAGAATAGGGGAATTGGGGAGCGTAAGAGCAGGGTACAAGTGATCTGATCAGGAAAGTGGGAAAGGAGGTGCTCTTTAGGGAGGGAATGAAAGTAAAGACAGGAATGTAGATGAGGGTAAAGGGAAATGCAGGCTATAAGAGATCTGACAGAGGAAGTGTGGAGGAGGGGTTCTCAGGGAAAGGGAGTGAGGAAAATACAGAAAGGTAGGCAGAGAGTAAAGGTGAATAACAGGATTCACATTATCTGATAGGGAAAATGAGGAAAGGGAGGCTCTTGTGGAAGGAGGTAGACAAATTTAGAGAAGAAGGACCATGAGTATAATAAAAATAAGCATGTCTGGAAAAGCCACAAGAAATCATACTACT
Source organism: Rhynchomys soricoides (assembly GCA_019843965.1). Lineage (NCBI taxonomy): Eukaryota > Metazoa > Chordata > Mammalia > Rodentia > Muridae > Rhynchomys > Rhynchomys soricoides. The sequence goes on along the minus strand of JADRCH010000080.1, from coordinate 161,753 downwards.
ATTTACCTTTAAAACTCTACAAATAATTTTAATGAACTTTTCTTACCTGTGCCGACAATGCTCCCTCCAAGAGCCAAAGATACCCAATAAAACCCCAATACCAGACATGAAAAGGCTTCTTTTGATTTGTTAGCCTGGGCTGTCCAAAGGACTCTCATACATACAGCCTATTGCTATTGCTCTGGGTTACCTGCAAGAGGTGGAAGGTAAGTCCCTATTTCTGAGGACATTATGCATTTCAGACACAGGGCCCAGAGACCCATTAGCTGGAACTGACTTTGAATGCTTCCTCTCTGAGAACTAACTCTCATGGTCGTAAATGTCAACCTGTAGGCTTCCAAAGGAACAAAGTAATTAAGAGTCCCACCCAGCTATGAGTCCTATGAATGATATCAACAACTAGCATAGCATGATAACCCTAAGGGTGCAGTAGTGGCTCACATGCCTTGGTGGTGACCAACAGCTCTCTAATGTGATTTAAGAGCTGCTCAAAGAAAGAGAAACCTTGCCTAGCACTCGAAACTACTCAGTGCTAGTGAAATCATGGTTACTGGAGGAGAATATCCAATCTCTAATTGACTAAACCAGCATAATCACCAACGATAATCTATAAACATTTATTCCTGTACCCACAGATGAGTGTAGTCTTTACACCTCATCAAAGAAAGTTCTCCATGAAACAGATGGAGACCATAACAGAAAACTACAGCTAATAAAAATGTGGAGTTGTAGGTCTCAGTCCCAAAACACTCCTGCAACTAAGGCTCAGGAATATTTGGAAAGAGGGGGGCCAAAAGATGATAAAATATCATGGAATTTGCTAGTATCTCCTAGTAATATCAGACTCTACACCTATGAAGTCTCACCATCACGACCGGCCAAGCATGAACTGAACAAGAATGACAGTAATAGACATTTTTTACTGAATGGAAATAAACCCACGAGGCCTCAGCCCTACACAAAGAACTATATTCAAATGAGGAATGCACAGGAGCAGGAGGAGGTAGTCCTTCCTAGAAAACCACACTACCATCTGATTGTCCAGTGCCATACAATCAGCTCTGAATACATACATACAGGTAACATGATATGGACTGAACAGGAGAGGTTTGGGAATATATATGTATATACATACCTACACTGTACTCATGCAATAATTAGTTTTAAAAAATCAATTTGAAGGAGTGTTGGGGAGAGACATATAGGAGGGTTTGGTGGGAGGAGACAAATTCTGAAACTATATTATGATGTCAAAAAGAAAAATACAAGTACACACCCAAACTAAAAAGTACAAAACATTAAATGAAGCAGGGAGTGGAGAGAACAAGAGCAGAAGAGCTGATGTCTAGAAAAGAGAAGATGGCTCCGAGCTGGTAAGAATACCTGTCACATTTCAGAGATGAGTGACTTAGATCAAGATTAAAGGACATGCTGGTCAGGGAGGAAGCTGCTGCACTCTAAGCTAACCTGTGTGAAGGAAATGTCTTTCATTTGCAGTATCTCTTGGTCTGACTTTGTGCCCTACATCTCCAGCCTCCTCACATTGGCCAATATATTGAACATTTTTATTGGTTCTTTCTCACCAATCCACCTTACCGGGTACCCCTAAATCTGGTTCAGTAAGTACCTAGCAGAAGCCCACTCTGTAAGAGCCCAGAGTTCAGCTCGTATTTTTTCCTGTTCTTATCCCACTTTATAATCTTCATCAGAATTAGTCTTCGATACAGCCTATTGTTTTACTTAATGTCTAAGAAGTCAGTAGAATGGAACACATATGGATAGATTAATAGTCTTTGCAGATAAGCCTACTAAATGGCAGTCCAGTTCTACATTTGTTTAATCATTCATTCCAAACTATTTTACTAATGGCCCTCAAGTCGAGGCACTGTGCCCGGTGCTGGGGTTTGGAGGAATGGTGTACTGTGACTTTCAGCCTAAATCAGTGGACAAGATACTGTAATTTGATGATGGGAATGCTAGTGTGGAATAGCACACACATAGGAACTTTACAACCTCAGCATTTAAATATGCTGCCTCATAACTTAGTGACGGAAATCCTGGTGAACAAATGTGTTCCAAGTTTGTTTGGGCTCAAAGCACAGTGCTGCCTGGGAGCCTTCTACTTTCATTTCTGCACAGACACGAGGCACCCTTGTTTTGAGGCTGGCTTGAAGACATACATACAACGCTCCTTTATGGAAGAGGTAAGTCCAGTCTTCCCCCTGCAGTCTCCAAATCCCTAGGAATGTGGGCATGCTGCGTGTGGTGGTGATTTTGTTTTTTACTACCTTCGAGGGGAGAGGCAGCAATTAAAAAGAAAAAAATAAAAATAAGTAAATGAGCAGTAAATGTCTTCTGATTTGTATTGTAAATCAGAGGGTTTTTTTTTTAAAAAAAAAAAAAAAAAAAAAGAAATGTGCAAGCTTGCCCTTGAGTTAAATTTGTGAGAGTCCTGTAAGTAGAGACTCCTGAGTATAGAAGAGAGATTTTATTCATAGCTTCTCCTTGTATTAGACTTTCAAAGTGAGTATCTAATCCCTTGAGGCCAGTATGGCCTCTATTTCCAAAGCCTTGGCTAATGCCTTCCTGGAGGGAGGGGCCCTTTGCAAGCAGGTAGATTCAGGAGGGACTTTCATCTGGGAATTTTCATCTCACTGTGGGGATGTCAAGCTTGGCACACAGAGCACCCCAGCCTCTGTCACAGAAGGTCACCAAGCACATAATCCATCACAGTGTTTTGACAGGATACCCTTAGCCTTGCTGAGAGAAGATACCGGGTCATTAAGTGCTTTCAACACAGATGAGAAAGAGCTAGATAATATATGAGTCAAATTACTTTTCTCTTGGTCATAAGGGATATTAGTGTGGAAATGGATCTGCTAGAGGCTGCAGCAGAATTGTTCGGCCCGGACACCTTGAAGGAGAAAAGCATTACGGCCTACCCTTTCTACCCAGAGAGACGAGAAGAGCTTGGGGTGATCTTCATAGCCTCAAGCTTGACCCTAGCATTTCATTTACATTAGGCTTTTATTAGCTATCTGCGCAAAGTACTTTTTGTAAGGAACTTTGTACATTATTAAGGAACACAAATTTTTGATCATTCGCCTACTCTTAATATACCTTTTGGGATGAGAGACAACAAAATTACCATCTACTGAAGATAAATTGCTTTATATGTTTTCAGTTTCTGTGGACTCCCACCCTTACCAGAATCAGTCACTAGAAAAATAAAGTTAAGGGTCAAAAACAAGAAGAGAAGTTTTTTTTATCCAGCGACTCCATTTCATCCCTGACAACAAAAGGCAAAGGCAACATTTCTGTGGACTTAAGTGGCAACGGGAATTGCCATGGATTTATCACACCATATCACGTGACAGACATAACACGACACCAATTCAGTTAAATGGCTTCTTTGTTTGGTGAACAAACTAACAAAAACAAAGAATACTTTTTCAACATAGAGAGTTATGACTCAGTTGTGAGTAGTCAGCACAAAATAAATCCCTAGAAAACAGACATGACCATTGTCAGTACGGTTAACATTTTTAGTTGCTATTATCACCACATTAGTTAAAAATACATAATAATAAAAAAAGGACATGGAGAACGACAGAAACAGCTTGAACATCTAAAATGTACTTGGAAGGAAAAGGAAAAATTCAGGCTTCCATGATTTCATTCTACTTTGCTAACTCAATTTGCTTTCTTATAATTAAAAGGCCAAAAGGATTTTTACATTTTAGAAAAGGAAGATAAATTAAAAAGCTGCAGCAAAAATAAATAACATTCAGGCTGGAGAGTATCACCCAATACAGTGACTTCCAATTAATTTGGTCACACTGTAATTAAAATCTAACTTTTATTTGTCCAGATCCCAGGAAACTAGTGATCAGCATTTATATTGCAGGAGGAGCAAACACTTTGCTCACCTCTAGTTGCTATTACCAAGTAATTCAGTAATGATTTCTTGGGACCATGCTAAGCCTCAATCGATCACAAAATTTATCACCTCACAGTAGAATGGCCGCTACTACTTGCATCTCTGTAGGTTTCTTTGACTTGTTTATTCACAAGACATTCTTATTCTAGGAGACCCAGTGCTAATATCAAAAGGTCAGCATCTATAATATTATATATCATGGGCCAAGTGAGCAGAAGAAGCAGGGCATTGCTTGTGCTCTAAGAAGTTTAAAATGCATGTTAGGAAAACATGTTCACATCTCTTTTTTTTATAAACATGTATTTATTTTAGTGTGTGCGTGTGTGTGCGTGTGTGTGTGTGTGTGTGTGTGTGTGTGCGTGTGTGTGTGTGTGTGTGTGTGCTCATCTGCATGTGCTCCTGCTGCACTTGAATGCCAGAACAGGATCTTGGACGCCATGGAACTGAAGTTATAGATAGTTCTTAGCCACCATATGGGTATTGAACATCGAACCTTGGTCCTCTGCAAGAGTAACCACTGCCCCTGACCACTGAGCAATCTCTCCACCCTATCCCATTCGCATCTTGTCTCTCACAAGAGGCTTTAACCAGTCTTGCTGCCTCTAGCCTACTTCCATCCTCAAATCTCCTTGGCCACTCCAATCTGATCAATCCTCAAAAAAAAAAAAAAAAAAAAAAATTGTTCTCCCCGGGAGCACCAAATCCAATTAAACAGAACCCATGCAAAAAAGGTCAGAACTGTGCAAATCCCTTACCCAGCCTTACCCAGAATTTCCATAATAGCTAGTTTAAGCTGGGGTCCCCACCTGACCACCGCCACTGTCCTCTGAATAGGTATATTTTACATGGACTTCAAGTTCTTCACCCACATAAACTCTGCCAGAATACCCTATCCCTGAGCGTTTTTTCTCCTTTCTCTTTTATGGGACTTTTCTATTTTGGCAAAGACTTCATTGAGAAATCCTTATTCCAAAGCTAGGCACCAGCTTCCTATGTGGAATCCTGGATTTATATTCTTGGTGCCATTACTCCAGCACTGGAAATAGAATCAACAAATATAAGGCCTGGTGAATGATGATAAAAGTGGTAAGGAATTTATTATTTACATCTCAAAACATCTCTAATATGTTGGCATGTACAATTAGACATTTAATTTTATTCCTATCTAGCCACTCCCAGATGCAGTGTGTCTTCTCAGAGCATGTCTGATATTTTCTTTTGTTCTCAATGCTCAGCACTGAAGTGGCCACAGCAAAAGGGGCTGTGTATGTGCTTCCTGGTGTAATTTAATTAACTTGACATCACAGACACAAATATCTTCGAAATCAAATATAAATACCTAAGCCACTACTAAAGGCTGTGAGTTAATTACTATTCTTTAACAATATTAGTGTACTGTTCTTGCACTGACACTTCATTTCCCAGTCTAACAGACTATTTATTTAATTAATAGCTACTTCCCTATTAGGATCCATTAGTATCACAAGTTGTTTTTAGCCAGTCTTGCCAAAAACAGATAAGGAGTACATGTGTTCTCTGTACAATTCTTAATTGCTTTATGTTAACATCTCTTTGGCAATTATGAGACTCTAACTGAGATCCTGAGTTAAAGACACAGATGTACAAATATATATATATATATATATATATATATATATATATATATGTATGTATAATTTATGGATTTGATGTTCTATTTGTTTTATTTTTTCTTAAGTAAATAGAGGTTAAAGTAAATCACTGTCATCCTACAGGACGTTGTCTTTAACAGACTGGTAAATAATCAAATACATAAAGGTATTCTTGAGCTGATCCCAGCTGTACTTCCAGTAACTTTTGTGCTTTGGTCTTGAACTGGTTCCTTCTTTGAGTTTTGGATAGTGATTGCTGAGAGCATATCAGAAGAAGTTTTAAATGATACATTCTTTATAGCTATTACAAAGTTCTGTGTTGCAGCCCTCTTTGCTTCTATTTGCTACACTTAGTTCATACTCTGTTCATATAAGAGCCTACTTCAGATAAGGGAATGGAAAGATGCCTCTGTGGCTAAAAGCACATCTTACTCTTGCAGAGGACACAAGTTTGGTTCCAAGCACCCATATTCAGTGAGACTTCAGCTGCAAAGAATCCAATGCCCCAGGCTTCTCCAGACACCTGCATTCACATGCACACACACATGCACACACACGCACACACATACACTTTTAAAATAGCATCAGTTTTTAAAGAACAAGAACCTACTAAGAAAAAGGAAGCTAAATGGCAAAAGGTAAAATAAATAATGTTCAAGCCTACCCTGCAAATGGAGCAGGCCATAACCTGGACTTCGAGCAGACTTTTAAAATGACAACTGAGACATGAGGAGGAATCGAATCGAGTGGAATTTGTTTCATTTCTTGGATTTCATATGCTGAAAGCCTTGACTCTATCTTAAACAAAACAAAGCAGCTAAATATGAACAAAAGCAGAGCATGGTCTTTTTTATTGTTTAATAATGCAGTACTTGAAATCCAGTCCATATCAGGTCTCCCTCAACCTGCACTTCATTTAGGACCAGATCGTTTAATGAAATTATTGAATTATTAAAGAAGCTCTTCTCACCAGGCCATTCATCACTGTTTAGAGATTTATATTTCATAAGCAAAATAAATAGTCTCATGAGAATGTTGCTACTCCACTGCAGGAAGGTGTCATCTGTCAACACTGAGACCTAGGCATCTTGTTACCGAAGTCTCACAGAGACCTAAAAATAATAAATAAATAAATAAATAAATAAATCTTATGAGTTCCTTTTAACTACACGGCATACATATTTAATGGAACTTGCTGTGATAGTCTCAGCAATCAAACCAAGAAAGATTACCTAACAGTATTCGTATCATTTGGGTCAGCCAAACCCGTCCTCTCCCCAGACCCACACATGTGTGTAGATACGCATGTACATCGTCCACACACGCGCAGGGTTGTAAGTTAAAAGCCAAGAGCAGATAGGTGTATGACACAGTACTAGTATGCGGCGCTGTCCTAGAGCTGAGAAGGGAACAAAGCATGCCCAAATCCCCAGATTTTCTCATCCTAAGAGCATCAGGAGTTTGGTTGTGCCCATGCCTTGCTCTGGTGCCAACAGACCCCAGGGCACAGACTTCCCTGGTGCATGTAACAACCAATAAACTCATGCATCTCCAGGGTTATGAGGGATGGCTGCTGTTTACCTGACCAATGGGCCTGAAACATCTAGGGCTGGACTTCCTTTCAATATGACCTTATTAGGTTCCTTCTCCTGCCCCATGCTGCTGCGGAGTATATAAACAAAGCTCCAGCCAATAGCATACCATCGTGTGGGTCCAAACGGCCATTTTCCCTAGGAAGTGTGTGTGTGTGTGTGTGTGTGTGTGTGTGTGTGTGTGTGTGTTCCATCTTCCCTCCTAATAAACTAGCTGCTCTCTGACAGTCTCTGGGTGTTCTTTCCAGTCTTACAGCAGCTCAGGATCCCCTTCCAGTCCAACCACATAACTCCAGTTTGCCTGCCCCCATTGGGCTACTGCATTTCAAGCCTGGTGCCAGTAGTTTCCCACACTCCAGTGTCAGAATTACCAGACAGCCATCCATCACCAGGAGTTTGAGCAGAGAAATTTTTTGCCATAGAAGTCAGTGAAAGTGAACCCTGATGACAAGAGTTTCTCCAAATGGTATAGATACTCACACTTGACAAGCTGTTCAGATTCTTACATTGTGTCCCTCAAGGTAAAGAGTCATACAGATGTATCCAAACACTGGGTTATGAAAAAAGCTGGTGTGGCTCATCCACATGAAGATGTTTTCAATCTTTTCAATTGTGACTGGTTCAATGGAATTCAATGGAATTCTTGGGAAAGCATTTTGTCCCATTGAAAATTTGTGGAAATCGTTAAAACATTGTAGATTTGGATGAGTTTTAATATGTATTCTAAAATCTCTTCTTGGGAAATACAAGTAAACAGAGTGAGCTACTGACCACCCTTTGTTTTTAGTTTTTTTTTGTTTTTGTGTTTTGTTTTGTTTTAATTCAAGATTTTATTTTATTTATTTATTTTAAGTTTTATTTTTTATTTCTTTTCATTTTTTTCATACTTTCTTTACATTTCAAATGTTTCCCCCTTTCCAAATCTCCGCTTTGGAACCTCCCCATTCCCTACCCCTCTCCCTGCTACTATGGGGGTATTCTCCTACCCACCCACCCATCCACTCTCGTCATCCCTCCTTGGCATTCTCCTATACTGGGGGACCTAACACCCTCAAGCCTAAGGGCCTCTGCTCCCCCTGATGTCTAACAAAACCCTCCTCTGCCACATATGGGGCCAGCACCATGGGACCCTCCATGTGTATTCTTTGGTTGGTGATCCAGTCTCTGGGAGCATCAGGAGGTCAGGGCAGTGGACACTGTTGCTTCCTCCCTGGGGCTGCCAACTCCCTCAGCTACTTCAGTCGCTTCTCCAAGTCCTCCATCTGGGACCTCACACTCAGCCTTAAAGTTGCCGTGATGTGACTCTTGGGTATTTCGAACTTTTGGGCTAATAACCACTTATCAGTGAGTACATACCATGATCATTCTTTTGTGACTGCATTAACTCACTCAGGATGATATTTTCAAGTTCCATCCATTTGCCTGTGAATTTCATGAAGTCATTGTTTTTAATAGCTGAGTAGTATTTCCACTGTGTAAAGGTACCACATTTTCTGTATCCATTCCTCTTTTGAGGGAAATCTGGGTTGTTTCCAGTTTCTGGCTATTATAAATATGGCTGCTATGAACATAGTGGAACATGTGTCTTTATTACATGTTGGAGCATCTTCTGGGTATATGCCCAGGAGTGGTATAGCTGGGTCCTCAGGTAGTATTACGTTCATTTTTCTAAGGGTCTGCCAAACTGATTTCCAGAGAGGTTGTATGAACTTGCAATCCCACCAGCAATGGAAGAGTGTTCCTCGTTCTCTACATCCTCACCAAAATCTGCTGTGACCTGAGTTTTTGATCTCAGCCATTCTGATTGGTGTGAGGAAGAATCTCAGGGTTCTTTTGATTTGCATTTCCCTGATGACTAAGGATGTTGAACATTTCTTTAGATGCTTCTCAGCCATTTGAGTTTCCTCAGTTGAGAATTCTCTGTTTAGCTCTGTTCCCCATTTTTTGATAGAATTATTTGGATCTCTGGAGTCTAGCTTCTTGAGTTCTTTGTATACATTGGATATTAGCCCTCTATCTGATGTAGGATTGGTAAAGATTATTTCTGAATCTGTAGGTCACCATTTTGTCTTATTTACAGTGTCCTTTGCCTTACAGAAGCTTTGTAATTTTATAAGGTCCTTTTTGTCAATTCTTGTTCTTAGAGCACAAGCCATTGGCGTTCTGTTCAGGAACTTTTCCCCAGTGCCCATGTGTTCCAGACTTTTCCTCACTTTCTCTTCTATTAGATTCAGTGTATCTGGTTTTATGTGGAGGTCCTTGATCCACTTGGACTTGAACACATCAAAATGATCATTCACCATGACCAAGTAGCCTTCATCCCAGGGATGCAGAGATGGTTCAATACCCAGAAATCCATCAATGTACTTCACTACATAAACAAACTCAAAGAAAAACACCACATGGTCATTTCATTAGATGTTGAAAAAACATTTGACAAAGTTCAACATCCCTTCATAATGAAAGTCTTGGAAAGATCAGGAATTCAAGGAGCATACCTAAACATAGTAAAAGCAATGTACCGTAAACCAGTGGCCAACATCAAACTAAATGGAGAGAAACTCGAAGCAATCCCACTAAAATCAGGGACTAGGCAAGGCTGCCCTCTCTCTCCCTATCTATTCAATATAGTACTTGAAGTTCTAACTAGAGCAATTAGACAACAAAAGGAGGTCAAGGGGATACAAAATGGAAAGGAAGAAATCAAAATATCACTATTTGCAGATGATATGAGGGTATACTTAAGTGACCCAAAAAACTCCACCAGAGATCTGCTACAGCTGATAAATACCTTCAGCAAAGTGGCTGGATACAAAATTAACTCAAGCAAATCAGTAGCCTTCCTACAGTCGAAGGATAAACAGGCTGAGAAAGAAATTAGGGAAATGACACCCTTCACAATTGTCACAAACAATATAAAATATCTTGATGTGACTCTAACCAAACAAGTAAAAGATCTGTATGACAAGAACTTCAAGTCTCTGAAGAAAGAAACTGAAGAAGACCTCAGAAGATGGAAAGATCTCCCATGCTCATGGATTGGCAGGATTAATATAGTTAAAATGACCATCCTGCCAAAAGCAATCTACTGGTTCAATGCAATCCCCATCAAAATCCAAACTCAATTCTTCATAGACTTAGAAAGAGCAATTCTCAAATTCATATGGAATAACAAAAAACCCAGGATAGCAAAACTATTCTCAACAATAAAAGGACTTCTGGGTGAATCAACCTCCCTGACCTCAAGCTATACTACAGAGCAGTAGTGATAAAAACTGCATGGTATTGGTACAGTGACAGGCAGGTAGATCGATGGAATAGAATTGAAGACCCAGAAATGAACCCACACACTTATGGACACTTGATCTTTGACAAAGGAACTAAAACCATCCAGTGGAAAAAAACACAGCATCTTCAACAAATGGTGCTGGTTCAAGTGATGGTCTACATGTAGAAGACTGCGAATTGATCCATTCCTATCTCCCTGTACAAAGCTCGAGTGACCACCCTTTGAATCTTAGTTCGTATATTAAAGCTTTCACAGAAAAAGAGATCTTCTCAAAACCACTAAGTCTTAGTACCTTGTAGTAGCATTTGCTAACCATATGTCACTAATTATTTTATAAATATCAGATAGTGTATCAAACACTAATGCAAGCATGATAACAATGCAAAGAAGTAGGAAAAAAGGTAACCTTTCATGGAAATGGGCCACAAGGGGATTAACTATTCAAAAACATTTGATACTGACAAATACTATAAATAAAATAAGCCAGCTAATAAGATCATCGTACTCTGAGCTTAAAGAATTTAATAGAAGCAATAATTTCTTTGAGAGCTAAGACCATATCCTGCTTATTCTATGACCCCTGGGGTCCTGTGGTGGGCTTGGTATTTCTCAGCTATACATTAAAAGGTCTAATTATTTCTGAATGAATTTTTTTAAAAAAAAACTTAATTAAAGCAGTAACTTTGGGTAAAGGATTGAAAATTTACCAGCAAATTTAAAATCCTTAGTGATCAAATTCTAAAGCAAATGGCCAACTGAGCACTCAGATTGCTCTCTGCCAAAGACCAAGGCACCCACCCTTGTGACCAGAACACTACCATAAAGCTTCCTACCTGCCAAAGTCCTACACACAGGCTTCACTTTGACTTGGACACACAACTGTTATGTTAATGCTAAATTTGAGGACAAATCTGGATGAACCCTGGGTCTTTTGATGCTGGGCTTTTCAGCTAGCCTTGTTGGGCATCAAGCTATAATCTAGTTATCTTTTCAGGGAGAACCAGTTTACTGATGAGACTCATAGACTTCCAGATTTTGACTAAAGGACTGCTGATCCACAGAAATACTATGGTTTCTTGAGACTTTAGTATTTATTGACATTTTAAAAAATAAACTAAATGGAAATCCCAAATGTAGGAGTTAGGGAAGCTCTATTTTTTTATTATATGTTGCCAATGATTAATTTATGTTTAAAAAATAAGAATTTTAGAAATTTTCTCTCCACCGTCATGAAATTAGAAGATTTCCATTGTTTAAATTCTTTCTTCTTGTGATCAGTGTTAATACATAAGAATATGATTTTTGCTAAAAGTGAGATCTCTAGAAGCTCAGCAAGACCATTTTCCAAATGGTCAATGTATACATTACAAAATTCTATATGAGTCAAGACTTGTTCCAAGTACAACATGGACAACAGCCTTTATAGTAAAAGCTCATGGACACAATGCTTCATGTTTTGTCTCACAGAGGTTCATGGTAGTTCCAAAGAAAAATATCTTCAGTTATCTAAGAGCACTAAAATACACTTCTCTTCTGTGTGGGGACTTGTATTCTCTGAGTACTTTAAGAAGAATAGCACAGGACAACACTGTAATTCAGATACTGGTATGAGATCCTGTTATCTACTAATCAAAACAGTAATTCACAGAAATATTATATAAAACTGCCATTTTCAGTATAATTTTTGGCTTTGGCCACTATGACATTTGATGACTTATTACTAATTTAAAATAAATTAATATGTCTTAAAATGAGTTGTTTCATATTTTAAATACTTCTTACATCACAAATATTTATACATGTAATCATCATAAATATTTTAGAGCTCTTAGTAAATTTTAAGGTTTAGGTGATTACTTAGTTTCTACTCCTCAACTTCTAAAATGTATTGATATTTGTTGGTCCAGAACACAGGTCATACACAGGATCAGATGGATCTAATAGTACACATAAATACTTTAAATTTTATAAAAGTGTGTATTTATACATTTTTGAAACTGAAGATTTTGTAATTTTGAATATAGCTATAGAATTGATAATAGTGTTTTGCATTTAACAATTCTACATTTTCTTCATACATTTATTTACACTAAAAATAAATTTAATAGATAAAGAAAGGTATCTGTATGTGAAAGACTGAACTATGAGAAACCCTGGCACCAAAGTAAATCTTCAGAATCAAGTATTACATTGGCTTATTCTTCCAACGTTGGCCTTTTTCACTCCAAAATTTTATCCTAGAGATAAAGGGTTACTCTTCTCCCTTACAGACTCTCTGCTTCCTGATCTGCAGTAACAGTTTGAAGATCTGTTTCATTCTGAGTTTTTGTAAGCATTTGCTAGTTACACAACTCATAAGAGTGCTTGGAGAAATAGAAGACATTACTCATCCTTTATTATCTCACCTTCTGGTATCAGCTATTTCAAGCTCTGGGCTTCATTTAAGCTGGAAAACACCTCAAACTCACACTGTGTCAGCACTGACTAATTATTCCTCGTCCCCTTTGCAACACGATAGAAAGTGGCTGTGGATCCAGTGTCAAAACACAATTCATGGAGGAGAGAGCAGAAGTCCTCATCACAAGAACTGGATGCCTCTCGGACACAGACCCAGTTTTGCATTGAGGTGCTAGAAAAGTCTCTTGGTGTCTCTAGGCCTGGCTTCCCTTATCCACAAAAGAAGAGCTGAGCTAAATAGCCATCTAGTTCAAAGAATTTGATTCCAGCAGCTTCTCAGATGTCTACCTCTGTATCCCCTCTAAAGGGAAGAAAACATGCAACTCCCCTAAGACAGCAGCAGGCCTCCACCTTCAGTTCAACTGTGCTGCTTCCTACAACCTGTTCTGCAACCTCACTAAAACTCTATAATTAAAAGCCAGGCAGACACATTGGGTGGGTGATAAGACATGGCTGCCTGAACTCTAGGATCTATGAATTCTAGTTTTGGCCCTGCTGCTGTCTCAGGTCACGTCATGTACCCTTTTGAAAACCTAGAGTTCCAGACAACATCATTAGTCTATCTCACAAGACTGTTGTGCCAAATGATTTGCAAAAACAGCATTGTAAAAGGAGATTGCAGAATGAAGTCAAAACATGCTGAGCTTTCGTACCCTGTCCAAATAATAAAGCTGCTGCTAGTTGAAAAGTCCTTAAGAATATAACTACTTAATCAATATGACACCAGCAGTCTGACAAATTAGCATGGAACCACTGGCCAGAGACCTGAAAAAATTAAATTAGTGCTGAACAGAAATTGAACTACCAGCAAGATAATTTCTGGAAATTTAAAATCCAATTCAAAAAACTAGAACAGAGCCCTGTCTGTCTTCAAGGCCAGGTGCGTATGATAGTCTACTCTGACAGACACACTCCTTAATCTCGAGTCAACGTGGGAAAGCTAACAGGAGTGTCTTCGGGAGCTCATGAAAGTTTTACATCCATCTGCAAGACTAACTTGTGAAATACGCTTCATGGTGGATTTGAAAAAAATACTTCTCAAATGAAAAGGCATTGCTGTTATTATTCTAAATAACATTTTACTGTGTCACTTAAAATGGGTACTTTAAGCCGTGTGGGCAGGGCAGATTATTCTCATGATTGCATCTCTTTTCTCTAGTCCTATACAAGGCATTACAGAGGTTGAGGAAGAACCCCTGACTGTGGCACCCACACAGGTCAGAGAGGCAGCTGGAGCAGTCAGGTTCTGCTGGACCTTGGCTTAGAACTCTACTGCCCATTGTTCTGATGGCTGATATGTCTGTTTTGTTTATTTTGTTTTCTCTCTCTCTTATTTCCCCCATAACCACAGTTGTCTTTGGAATACTTGGGATAGTTTTGTTTAAGAGAGTACTTCAGTCTAGCATATCAAAATGCCTTAATAAATGAATATGAGATGGTTTTTATCACCCCTTCTTTGTCTTCTAAGTTAACGCATCTTGAAAACTTAGCAACAGTCTAACCTCCTGGGGCCAGTCACTCTGTCATGTCTCTCAGAAGCAAGAAGAAATGACAGCTTTGCAGAGACCAATCCAAAGGGAAAGGAAATGGTTTATGAAGCCAGCAGTCTAGACATTTCTTATTCCACAGATAAGTCAATAAGAAAGTAATGGCTACAGAGGCTTTTAAATACTGTTTTAGATATCTACTTCTGGGCTTGCTTTTTGGAGTACTTTTTATGAACAGGTAAATGTGACCCAGGAACATAAATACCAAAATTTGTTATCTGAAGTCTGGGCATCATGGATATAAGCTTGACAATACAGAAAGAGTGGGCCTCAACTTCCTAGTTTCTACTTCTAGAGCCAGAAAAACAAAATGTTTTCAATTTCCAGGGCTATGGCACCAGAAAAGCTCATAAGGAAAACAAAGGACAAGGTAAGAAAACAGGGAAGAGGGGGAGAAAGAAGAGAAAAAGATAAAGTGGGAGGGAGGGAGGGGAGGGAGGGAGGGAGGGAGGGGTTCTACCAGGGCTAAGTATGTTCACCAGGCTCTCTGTGGAAATATTCATTCCTTTAGGAATGTCAAATGATGGTTGTTTTAGTAGCTGTCACCCTGACATTACTTGCTGGCATCTAAAAATAAGTCATAGGCTGTAATACAGACCAGAGATGAAACTTCTATTTTTCCAAAAGCTTTTCCTTCCTGTTCTGAACTTCATAACCAGCAAATGAGAATTTAATTCCTTGAGAAATGAGAAGTAAATTAAATCACATTGGATTGGTGTCCAGTCTACAAGAATGCATCAGATGAACTGAACAAATACGTGATTTGAACTTGCCAGAATTAGAGAAAACCGCATACTTACCTCCAGTCTTTGGAAGGAGTAGGTCAGGTACCACTTGCTGAAGGGATAGGAAAATAAACAGTCCTCCAGGGGATGCTTATCTTTACCAGCTTACTTCTCTCTAACCTGAAAACAAACCCACACAAAATGAACAATCCCCAGAGCTAGAAGATTCAATATTTATTTCTGCTATTGTTTTCATACTGAACAGAAACATGAAAGAAATCTTTCACTCAACAGCTACGTCTAATTCAATATGAAGCTCCCTGCAGAGGAGTGCACAGGATGTGATAAGGGGCCATTAAACATGTGGACTAACAGTTTGCAAGGCATCTGGTACCATTTCACCACCTAGAAATCTAAGAATCAAATTAACAGATTCAGTTCTGCCAAAGTTATCAAATTATTTGTCAAAGGGTTTCAAAGCAGGCTACTTCCCAACATCTGCTCTGCCCATTCAGTATAGACGCAAGATGACTATCTCTTTGGTGTGTTGAGATGGTCTATTACTGATTGCTAGTCTGACTAAACACTGCTCCTACAATTATAAAAGTCTACAGTTTCAGAATTGGTCAACAGAAAACTTTAATCAACTAATGCACAACAAAATCTAAATAGGAGTGGTCTAAATACTGTATTTGAATTGTTAGCCATATGTCATGGTGTTAAGTGAATACCAAGGATCCCAATGCAGCGAGTAATATAGAGCCCCTTTCTTATTCCTCTTTCTCTATCTTCCTCCTCCTCCTCCTCCTCCTCCCCTTCCCCCTCCTCCTCCTTCTCTTCTTCTTCCTCTTCTTTTGGTCATAAAAGAATAAGTAAGAAAGGCTGCACTGGTGCTATATTTAAATCTTTTCATCTTTTTCAGAAGTATTATTCATACAGAAAATGTAGTCATCCTGCCATGTCCGGATGTCCATCCATGTTATACTGTTGGGTTCAGATGACAGTCATTGATAAAATCTATTGGGGAGGATGCTAAAATGAAACGTCACCAGGGACTTTATTTACTAATATCTCAAAGGAAGTCAGAAATGAATGAGAACCTATTTGTCTGAAGTCTGTGAGTTTTAACCAAAATGAAAGCTGGAGTGCCAATGTGTGTCAACCTCAGAGGAGTCATAGACAACTGACTGGAACCTAAGCAGTGAGGGTGTGGCTGTGGCACTAAAATGGTGGTTCATCTTCCACTAGTGTGTCTTAAGTGGGGGCAGGAGCTCTTCTGTCAGCAGCATCCATATGCTAGGCACGTGTTCATTGCTAAGCACAGTTTTTAAATTTAGCTCTTACTGAGTACAAAGTCTACACCAGGATTTCTTGACTCTCTGGAGGTCCTTTGGCATGTAATCCTCTCAGAAGCCTTAAGTTGGGTCATCAGACTTGTACAGCAAAAGCTACCATTAATCTCAAAAATAAAACCCTTCTGATTAGTCCAAAGTAGCCACTGTGGTGCCTTCTCAAAAAAAACAGTGTTCTTCCTTTCTTTTTTCTATCCAGAAGCAAATAGAAGCTCATTTGATGAACTAAAGAGGGGGGCATAGATCTGAAAACAGTCTTCCCAGCCAGTTTGGAACCAGACTCTGTTATTGTTTCCTACATGCCTAATTGCAAAGTTTGGTCAAAGAACAACCCAGGTTTCAATGCTGCTGCTGCTGCTGCTGCTGCTGCTGCTGCTATCAATATAACAGTCTAGGAAGTGTCTTTCCATGATTCAGGAGTCAGAGTCAAACCTAACTGGTTATCAATTCAGGCAATACTGGCACTCACAGTTGGTTTCCATTGTTCGTTTTCCACTAGCTGAGTGGTAAATCACTCATTACTAGAAGCATGCATCTGAAAATGGCTGAGAAACCCAGTCTCCATTAAGCTATGCTCTCCTGGAGGTGTACGCTCTTAACTGACCATATACCATTCTTTTTGCCATGAGGTAATTATAACTGTTTGAATATTTATAAATATGTTCTATAATGTTTATTAACATATATATCAGTTAATTTTCTACTGCTGTGTCTGACCTAGACCAGAAGGCTGTTCTTCAGGAGCAGGGTAGTAAGGAAGAAGACCAAAAGGTGAGGTGATGAAGGTAGGAAAGCAGGGTCAGACCTTACACAGGCTATGTTTTATGCCAAGCAAAAGTATAAAGTATAGCATATTATATATTGTTTGCAGCAGGGAAATAAGCCACAGTCAACAGAAAGTTAAACAAGCAATGTTGCACGAGGGGAACAAATATTATCTCAACTGTGTCACAGACCAAGCACACAGCCTTGGACTGACAACTGCATTCTCTTCAAAGTGAGGAAAGTTGGGTTGCCAGGGACGGAAACTTTAGCTCCTTTGAGACCCTGGCCCCCACCCTATATACCAGGTCTCCCCCTGGGCAAGGACCCAGAGCTAGGTTGTCTTTGTCTTTTCATCAGAGCCTCTGAGGAAGTCGTGGATTGGCCTGGCTGACCACAAGGATAAAATACCATGCCTAAGGCAACTTATAAAATGAATGGTATAATTGGGCTCACAGTGTTAGAGGGTTAAAGTCCATGATGTCCAGGCAAAGACATGGTGGCAGGAACAGCTAAGTTTCTACAAAATAAACAAGCCTGCTACAGAAAGAGAGCTAACAGAGAATGTTTAGTCTTTGAAATCTCAAAGCCCACCCCAGTGACACACTTCTTCCAACTAAGTCATAGCACCTAATCCTTACCAAACAGTTCCACCAACTAGGGACAGATATATTCAAATATATGAACCTATGGGGGACATTCTCATTCAAACCACCACAACATGTAAATGGTCACTTTCAGACTGTTTAGTGTGGGTTTCTGTTGATTGAAGTTTACAGTTCTAGTCTTACATTATAGCTTTCATTTTACTGTTAAGTTTTTAGGGCTAGGAAAATGCTTCTTTCATTTAGATTTTTTTCTTCTCATCTTTTTAATCTTTCCATAGTATCTACAGTCCTAGGTATGCAGAAAGATTTTCCCTGCATTGCTAAACATCAAATCCAGTACACTGGATATCGTATTTTAGCTGCTTTCTTTTTTCCTCAACAAGCTGATGATTTGAGAAGCCAAGTTAATGGCTCTAAAGAAGTTTTCTTTTAATAACTTAAGTAACTCAAAACATACATCTAATAATACCATATAAAACTTAATTTTTAACACAATTTGAATTCTTATCTGCTCAGAAAATCCTTTAAAGACAAACTATAGAACAGAAGAGATGGTTAATGAATAAAATGCTTGTCACACAAGCATAAGGAACTGAGTTCTGATCCCCAGCACCCACCAAGCAGCTGTCCACAGTGACTGGTAACTATAAACCCAGTACAAGGAAAGACAAGACAGAAAGATCCTTGGTGTTAGCTGGCCAGTCTAGCTAGTCAGTGAGGTTCAGGTTTAGAGAAGGACTTTGTTTTAAAACAACTAAGGTAGAGAGTGACTGAAGAAGACATCTGATGTCAAACTCCAGTCTCCATGTGACACATGTACTCCCAATATATACCCACTCACTCATTCCACACTCAGAAGACAAACTGCCTCAAATTTTCAAGAGTATTAGTGTGCTTAGAAGTGCCCAATCCTTAGAGTAGAAAATAACAAAATATGTAGATTAAAGATACATGATTGATTAATTCTGTAAATTCAGCCTGTAAAAAGAAGTCAGCTAGAAATATTACATGAGATAAACACCTAAGTTCCACTACATGGCTCACTGTGAAACAAAGGAAAAGAAAAGCATCCCCAAATAAATAGCTACTTCTACATTTACATTAGTCAGGGTTCTCTAGAAGTAAAGACCCAATAGAATGAACACATATTGGAATGGGAATATATATTGAGCCATACAAGCAGGGTAGTCCAATAACAGGTCTTCACACACTGCCAAGGATGAGATTTGAATAGGTATTCAATTCATGAAGCTGGATGTTTCAATGTTCCCAATCTAGTGCTAGAAGCCTCAGGGATTCCTGGAGCATCGTGGAAGACTAGGTTCCCATATCAGCAAGGGATAGAAGCAGCAGCATTGGAAGCAACAGGACAGATGTGTTCATCAGCAGGGAACAGAGGCAGGCAGGCAAAAGCAGCCCTCTTTCCCCCAAACCTATTTATATCTGAGCTGCTGATGGAAAATGATGCCCATTCTGGGAGAAAGTCTTCCCACTTTACCTAATTCTTCTAGGAAATATCCCTGAAGTCCAGCCCAGGGGCATATCTATTAGCTGATCCATATCCAATTAAGCTGACAACCAAGATTAGCCATCATTCTCTCCAATCAGTAATATATGGGGATGTCTTCCTTAGGGAAGAATAACCTTCTTTTTACCCTAGCAGATATCATCAGGGGTTCTGTAGTTGATCAAAAGATACGAGGAAAAAACAGTAATGGATTTTTGCCTGAGGCTGGCATTACTGAGAACAATGTTGAAAGCAGGAGTTTTATACAACGTTGACTCAAGAATTTCTCTTAAGGCAGTAAGTATATATGTTAAACCATTTTCACAGAAAATATGAAATGTCACATGCTGCCTAACAGTGATTCCCATGAGACCTAAAACGTGGCTCATGGTCTTTCTGTATCATAATGCCCACATGCTGACATTATCATTCCTGGTCTTGGAACACATGTATATTCCATTTTCATAGATGTTAAAACTGTGCATGTTTGCAAAACTATGTGCATGTTTGCAAAGCTTACTCCTTTGAAAGGAATTTGTGAAATGTCATTAAACATCTGGTTTTATTTAATTTATGATTAATAAAAGTATTTTTATGCTGTAAAGGAGGAACATGGTCACCCCACAATGTCCTCATCCTGATGGTCATCCTGTCTCCCCCACTCTCAAGCCCAGACTTCCTTCCTCTTGTCTCCAGATACATGGACTCATCTCAGACCTTTTTCTTCCTGGATGGCTAGAATACTAATTTCTAGGTAACTCTGCTTCATCTTCTACACTACTGTCAAAAGAATGATGTTAGCCTTCAATTTTGAAATAATTTTAGGCTAGAGAAGTTGGAAAATTAGTACAGAGGTCCCATATGTTCAGCGTCTAGACTGCCCTCCTATTAAGCTCACATGACCTTAAAACAATTCCTAGAGAGTTTTGATTACTTTTTAAATCATATACATTTATGAATTACAATTCCAGCACATTAATAACTACATCAGTCACCTAATTTATTTTTGTAAGAGGTTTTAATTTACTTTCACATACCTTAAAAGGTATAATTATTAATTTTAGTAATTGTGCAATGCATTATATCTCAAAACACATTCCTCCTACTGGGAACTTTGCGCCATTTGACTAGCTGACCCTGGTTTTCTACCTCAGCCCACCTCAGCTTCTGGCAATCATCCTCTACTCTCTACTTCTATGAGTTCAATTTTATTGAATTGCAAATAAAAGTGAGATTACACAGTGTTTGTCTTTATGTGCCTAGCATTAACTTGGTTAAGCATAACTCTAGGTTATGACATGGAAATGTCATAAAAATATAAGGGTTTCTTTTCTTTAAAGGTCAAATGGTATTTCTTGTGTGTGTGTGTGTTTGAGTGTGGGCATATGTGTGTGTGACAAGAGAATAGATACAATCACAGAAAAAAAGTGCTATATACATATGACCATTAATCCACTGATGAGCACAGACTGATTCCATATCATTACATGTATATTTTTAATTAATCCTTTGAGAATTATATACAACATGTAGATTTTATGTAACATGTACATTGTAGTTAAGCTTGCTTCCCTTAACTCTTCCCAGATCCACCCCCTTCCTTCCCACACAACTTTGTATTCTATTTTTTTCCCATCAAATCCTCTTTGTCCTGCTTGAATAGTTCTATATGTATGACTTCCCACTGGAGCGGAGTATGGTTGACTTATTGGAAGACACACACTTAGAGAAAATTGATCCATCCTCTCCCAGAAGCTAACAACTGATGATAGCTCTTTGGCTAGGGGTAGAACTTTATGTCCAGCTCCTCTCTCTGTGCTAGGATTTGGTCTGACTTGGGCATGCACAGGTCTTGTGCACTCTGTCACAAGAGTTCATCTGTGCAGTTGCCTTGATATGTCTAGAAGACACTATTTCCTTGTTAGTCATCCAAGGAGCCCCTGGCTGTTACAGTCTCTCTACCCTGTCTTCTGAAAAGATCCCCAAACCTTTAGGGAGGGTGGAAGTATATATGTCCTGTTTAGAAAGTAATGTTCTGTAGTCTCTTATTCTCTGTACCTTGACCCTTTCTAGTAAAAAAAAAAGAAGAAGAAAAGAAATGCCTTGCCATGGTATTATTTGACAAAGAACCTCCAAAGATGTTGTTGAGTTTGTTTTCTGTTGTCTGTTGTCCATCTACTGCTGGACATGCAAGATACCCTTAAGATTAGTTTGTTTCCCCGGTGAGACTCCCTTGGAGAAAAGTAATTTTAATTTGCAAGTGGTCATCAATTAAAGATTGCTTTGGGGTTAAGAATGGCGCCTGTGTCCACTTCTCCTTTCAGCTGTAGGACTCCATCTGATACAGACTTGTGAAGATCCTGTGCATGCTACCTCAGTCTCTATGAGTTCATATGTGTGTCGATCCTGTTGGTTTAGAGGGCCTTGTTTTCTCTGAGGCCTCTATCCCTTCTGGTTCTTACACTATATCTGTCTCCTTCCCAGAGCCCTGAAAGAAGAGATTGGATGGAGAGACCCAATTTGGGCTGAATGTTCCATGGTCTTTCACTCTTTGTGTAGAGCCTGGCTGTGGATCTCTGTAGTTCTCATCTGCTGCAGGAGGAAGCTTCTCTGATGATGGTTGAGTAAGACACTGATCTGAGTATATGTGCTTCTGAAGTGAGACCTTATTTTTAATATAATGATAGTCCCTTAAGGAATGGCTTAATACTTCACCCATTTAGGAGCAAAAATTAGTCGATTTTCATAGTAGGGTTTATGATCTATAAACAGGTTCTTGTACTGATAATGGTGCCATGTGTGGGTGTCATCTTGCAGAATGGGCCTTAAAGCCAACCAGAAAGTAGTTGGATTATCCCATGAAATTCATGTCACCATTGCATCAGTGGGCCAGCCAGGCATTATTTTGGATCATAGGATTCACAGTTGGGTAATACTGATGATTACTGTTCTCTTCTGGAAACATGTAGAGCACATTCTAGCACTATGAAAGCTAGCCAATAAGGATGAACTCTCTAGGTCAGTACTAATTTGGTCCCTCTATGACTGAAGTATGTGGTGCCTTCAGCAATAGAGTGCTACCATCAAGTTCTATAAGGTAACCAAGGGCATCAACAATAGGCAGTAATGTTTTGGGGTGATTGAGACCTCATTGGCCAACAATTCCAAAAGAAGTAACCCATTCCTGGAACTGGGCATTTTATTTGTTAGTTTTTGGCATCTAATAGGAACGTAGTTGTCTTAGGTAAGATAATCCATTTAACTCTTTATGTCAGGTTTCTACATGACCATTGAAAAAGTCTAAGTTTTATTTGTCATTCCATCTTCTACCCTGTCCTCCCCTCCCACAACTGTCTATCACTTCCTGTTCCACAAGTGCCCTTTAATGCTTTATCTTCTTTCTTACCTCCCTTCTATCTCACCCATCTTCAAAGCTTCCCCCCACAGCTAAGTAGTAATTTCCTGACCTTTTTATGTATTCCAAAGCTAACAGCCACAAGTGAGAGTAAACATGTGATATTTACCTTTTTGCCTGTTTGTTTGCTTTCTTGATATTTACTTTTTTAGTTATCTATATATTCTGGATACTAACCCCTTGTCAGATGCATTGCTGGCAGATTTTTTCTCATTCTGTAGGCTGCCTCTTCACTTGAGTAATGATATTCTTTGCTGTACTGAAACATTTTAAATCCACAAGATCCTATTTCTTAATTGTTAGTTTTAATCGGTAGACTATCAGGGTCCTGTTAGAGAGTTGTTTCCTGTGCCAATTAGTTCAAGAATATTTTCTCTCTCCTCTATCATATTCAAGCTATTACATCTTATGTTGAGGTACTTGATCTATTAGGACTTTATTTTTGTGCAGGTGAGAGATAAGGACTGAGTTTCATTCTTCTACACTTAGCCAAACAGAATGACTAGTACTATTTCTTGAAGAAGTTCTTTTCTTTCATGTATATTGTTGGCGTTTTTTATATGCATCCTTGGCTATAAATGTGTAACTTATAACTGGATCCTTAGTTCTAATTCGTTGGTTAATAAGTCTGCTTTTATGCTGGTACCATGCTGCTTTTTATGGAAATTTGGAAGGGTGATACCTTAGGCATTTTTTGTTGTTGTTCAAGATTGTTTTGGCTGTCCTGGGTTATTTTGTGTTTCTATATAAAGGTTAAGATAGTTTTATTACAATTTTAGTAACAAATTATATTGGAATTTTGGTGGAGACTGCACTGTATCTGTTGATTGCTTTTGATATGGTTATTATTTTCACAATATTAGTCCCAACTATCTCTGAGTGTATTGTATGTGTTATATAAATTCTTCAGCTTCATGGTTAGATTATTTCCACCCATATTTAAAGCTATTGTGAAGAGTGACATTTCCCTGATTTCTCCTGCAGTATGTTTTTCCATTATGTATAGGAAGGTTACAGGGGTTTGTATGTTAACTTTGTATCCTGCTACTTTGCTGAATGTATTTGTCAGTGAAGGGATATGTCTGGAAGTGTCTTTAGAGTATTTTATGTATGTAATTATATCATCTGCTAGTAAACATACTTTGGCTTCCTTCTTTTCTTTTTGTATTCCTTTAGTGGTCTTCACTTGATTTATTGCTCTAGCTAAGACATCAAACTCTATGTTGAACATGGGAGGGGAGGGAGACAGCCTTTTCTTATTCCTGATTTTAGTGGAGATGTTTTGAATTTTTCCCCATTTAAGATGATATTCTTGGCAGAGAGTTTTCTTTGTATTGCCTTTATTATATTGAGATATGTCCCTTGTGTTCCTATTTTTCCCAGAACCTTATAAATAGATGTTGGATTTTGCCAAAGACTGTTTCTGAGTGTAATGAGATGATCATGCAGTTTCTGTCCTTATTCTATTTATGTGGTGGATTATCTTTATTGATTTACATGTATTGAATCATCCTTAACCTCTGGGATGAAGTTGATTTGATCGTGCTGGATAGTCTTTTCGATGTATTTTAAATGCAGTTTGCGAATGTTTTACAGAGAATGTTTATGTCTATGTTCATCAAAACATTGGTCTTTACTTTCCTTTTGGTGAGGTCTTTGTTTGATTTCATATCAGGGTAATACTGACCTGTCAAAGGAATTTGGAAATGTTTACTCTTTTTCTGTTTTACAAAACAGTTTGAAGATTATTGGTATTATTTCTTCTTTGAAGGTCTGGTAGAATTCTGTATTAAATCATTTTGACCCTGGGTTTTTGTTAGTTGGGAGATTTTTAATAACCATTCTATTTTTTTATATTGTTAGAAATCTTTATATTTTGATGCAGAATTGAAATTATATTTTCTTACATTGGTACAGAATTTTAGATAATGATACAGGTTTAAGATTTTCATTGGTACAAATCTTTGTGTATTGATACAAAATTTAAAATTAATTTGTTGCTCTTAGATAGGCATTGTGCCTATGCAACTCATTAAAAAATACAAAGTTTAGACTCAGTTCTTTTAATAGCTGCTATTACAAACTGTTTAGTACGATTAAGTAATGCAAGTTAACACTCAGATAGTCAAACTCATGGTCTTGTTAGATTCTAATTTGGTTAATTATGATAAAGTATTTTCAAGTTTATTAAAATAGTGAATGCCTAAGTAATCAATGTATAACAATTCAGTTATGCTATATATAGATTGTCTTCAAAAGCATCAGAGATCCACAGAATATGGCATTAAAAATCATTTCATTATTAATAGATCTTTTGACTACGAGACATGTCTACACCTGAAAGCACCTTCATTCCACTTCAACAAAGGAGATGAGCATCAGTACTTCCAGGTGGAGTTGCTTCAATTGTGGCAAGCTAGCCACTGGGCAAAAAGGCCTCACTTTCATCTGCAGACAGAATATTGTCCAAAAGGGACAAATAGACACAGGATAGTCAACTGCTAAGATTTGCCAATACAGGGTAAGCTAGTTATTCATAATTCCTGCTTCACTTAAGGTCTGTCAGATGTTCTTGACCAGAAGGCTTAAGAAGGAATATTGGGGATTGTCCAGGATGTTAGCTATTTCTGACACTTGAATAACTTTTGGAAGCTGTGTCTTTGTGCTTCCTGAATATTCAGGTAATATTAAATTCCTTCTCAAATCTCTGATGGGGTTGAAGACTAGTTATAATCTCACAATTGAACTTACATTGTTTAGCATTAAAGAAAGTGTTCTACGTTTGAAAAAGTGGGTTTCAGATGCTGATACAAGTTGAAATAAAACATGATTGAGGTATTGAATTCTAAACTCATTAATTTAGGATAGATGATAGAATACTTTAATTTGTCAAATATGATGGACTGGACATTATCAGTGTATATCATACCTTACAATTTACATAATTGTTGTAATTGTGCTTTATTTATTTATTTATCCAAAATTTATTTTTTAAAATCTATTTGGAAAATTAAACATGATAGAAGTACAAATAATCTCTTATGAAGTCCTCTATGAAAGGAAATTGTGACAAGTTCCTGATTATATAATGTAACTGTGGCTTCATAGAATTAATCGGGTAGTGTTCCTTCTGTTTTTATTTTATGGAATAGTTTGAAGAGTATTGGTATTAGGTTTTCTTTGAAGATCTGATAGAATTCTAGTTCTGGGATTTTTTTTGTTGGTAGACATTTATGACTGCTTCTATTTCTTTAGGGGTTATGGGACTGTTTAGATGGTTTATCTGATCCTAGTTTAACTTTGATATTTGGAATTTGTCTAGAAAATTGTCCATTTCATCCAGATTTTCCAGTTTTGTTGTATATAGGTTTTTGTACTGGGAACTGATGATTTTTGAATTTTTTGTGTCTGTTATTATATCTGCCTTTTCATTTCTGATTTTGTTAATTTGGATACTGTCTCTGTGCCTTCTGGTTAGTCTGGGTAAGGGTCTATCTCTCTTGTTGATTTTCTCAAAGAACCAGCTCATGGTTGATTGATTCTTTATATAGTTATTTTTGTTTCTACTTGGTTGATTTCAGCCCCTAATTTAATTATTTCCTGCCATCTACTCCTCTTGGGTGTATTAGCTTCTTTTTGTTCTAGAACTTTCAGGTGTGCTGTTAAGCTGCTAGTATATGCTTTCTCCAGTTTCTTTTCAGAGGTCCTCTAAACTATGAGTTTTCTTCTTAGCACTGCTTTCTTTGTGTCCCATAGGCTTGGGTATGTGTACCTTCATTTTCATTAAATTCTAAAAGGTCTTTAATTTCTTTCTTTATTTCTTCCTTGACCAAGTTATCATTGAGTAGGGCATTGTTCAGCTTTGATATGTATGTGGGCCTTCTGTTGTTTTTGTTGCTATTGAAGACCAGCCTTACTCCATGGTGACCTGATAGAATGCATGGCATTATTTCAATCTTCTTGTATCTGTTGAGGCCTGTTTTGTGACCAATGATATGGTCAATTTTGGAGAAAGTACCATGAGATGCTGAGAAGAAGGTATATGCTTTTCTTTTAGGGTAAAATATTCTATAGATATATCTGTTAAATCCATTTGGTCTATAACTTCTGTTAGTTTCAATGTGTCTCTGTTTAGTTTCTGTTTCCATGATCTGTCCATTGATGAAAGTGGGATGTTGAAGTCTCCCACTATTATTCTGTGAGGTGCAATGTGTGCTTTGAGCTTTAGTAAAGTTTTTTATATGAATGTGGGAGCCCTTACATTTAGAGCATAGATGTTCAGAATTGAGAGTTCTTCTTGGTAGATTTTTCCTTTGATGAATACAAAATGTCTTTCCTTATCCTTTTTAATAACTTTTGGTTGAAAGTTAATT
Organism: Rhynchomys soricoides; assembly: GCA_019843965.1. Lineage (NCBI taxonomy): Eukaryota > Metazoa > Chordata > Mammalia > Rodentia > Muridae > Rhynchomys > Rhynchomys soricoides. Next base: position 134,555 of record JADRCH010000080.1, on the reverse strand, counting down.
TTATCCAATGTTAGAATGGCTACTCCAGCTTGTTTCTTGAGACCATTTGCTTGGAAAATTGTTTTCCAGCCCTTTACTCTGAGGTAGTGTTTGTCTTTGACACTGAGGTGTATTTCCTGTATGTAGCAAAAAAGCTGGATCCTACTTCCATATCCATTCTGTTAGTCTATGTCTTTTTATTGGGGAATCGAGTACATTGATGTTTAGATATATTAAGGAATAGTGATTGTTGCTTCCTGTAATTTTTGATGTTATTTTTATGTTTGTGTGGCTATCTTCTTTTGGGTTTGTTGAAAGATTAATTTCTTGCTTTTTCTGGGGTGTAGTTTCCCTCCTTGTTGGCATTTTCCATCTGTTATCCTTTGTAGAGCTAGACTTGTGGAATGATATTGTATAAATTTGGTTTTGTCATGGAATATATTGTTTTCTCTGTCTGTGGTAATTGAGAGTTTTGCTGGGTATAGTAGCATAGGCTGACATTTGTGTTCTCTTAGGGTCTGTATGACATCTGCCCAGGATCTTCTAGCTTTCACAGTCTCTGTGAGAAGTTTGGTTATAGGTCTGCCTTTATATGTTACTTGACCTTTTTCCCTTAATGCTTTTAATATTCTTTCTTTGTTTAATGCATTTGGTGTTTTGATTATTATGTGACAAAAGGAATTTCTTTTTTGGTCCAGTCTATTTGGAGTTCTCTAGGCTTCTTGTATGTTCATGGACATCTCTTTCTGTAGGTTAGGGAAGTTCTCTTCTATAGTTTTGTTGAAGATATTTACTGGCCCTTTACGTTGGGAATCTTCACTCTCTTCTATACCTAGTATCCTTAGATTTCCTCTTCTTATTGTGTCCTGGATTTCCTAGATGTTTTGGATTAGGAGATTTTTGCTTTTTTGCATTTTCTTCGACTGTTGTGTCAATGTTTTCTCTGGTATCTTCTGCACCCATGATTCTCTCTTCTATCTCTTGTATTCTGCTTGTGATGCTTGCATCTATGACTCCTGACCTCTTTCCTAGGTTTTATGTCTCCAGGGTTGTCTCCTTTTGTGATTTCTTTATTGTTTCTATTTCCATTTTTAGATCCTAGATGGTTTTGTTTAATTCCTTCACCTGTTTAGTTGTGTTTTCCTCCAATTCTTTAAAGGATTGTTGTGTTTCCTCTTTAAGGGCTTCTAGCTGTTTACCTGTGTTCTCCTGTATTTCTTTAAGGGAGTTATTTATATCCTTCTTAAAGTCCTCTATCATCATCATGAGATGTGATTTTAAATCAGAGTCTTGCTTTTCTGGTGTGTTGGGGTATCCATGGTGCACTGTGGTGGGAGAACTGGGTTCTGATTGATGCCAAGTAGCCTTCATTGCTGTTGCTTATGTTCTTGCCCTTGCCTCTTACCATCTGGTTATCTCTAGTGTTAGATGGACTTGCTGACTGTGGTTTGTCCTTCCTGCAAGCATGTGTGTTAGTACTCCTGAGAAACCAGTTATCTCCAGGAGGAATTTGGGTATGGAGAGCTATGGCACAGGGTCAGTTCTAGGCTCAGATGGAAATCAGAAGATTCTCATAACTCTTCTATATAATTGAAATTTTCTGCTCTATTTAAATTGTGAGTGTTATTTTGATTAATTTTTTGTATGAATTTATCAACTTTCTGTAGATTTTTTAAATTAGTAGAATATAGACTTTTAGAGCATGTCCTTATGATTCTTTCAATTTCATTAGTGTTTGTTCTGATAACTCCCCCTCTGTCTCTATTTTTATTCATTCAGATCATCTCTCTTTTCTTTTCTTGAATTCTACAACTCTCTGGAGTTTTCAGCTTAGTTTGTTATATGTAACTTTTAGTTTGACAAGATATCCTACAGCTAACATATAGGGCATCAAGTATCTATTGCTCCCTTCAGATCACTTCATGACTGTTTTATGTATATTTGATGTTGAATGCATGTATATTTACTACTGTTGTATAAGTTGTCCCTTTATCATTGTATAATGATTTTTTTTTCAATTTTTAATCTAAGGACAATGTTTTTGTGGTATGATTACTACTGTTCTCTTCTGATTTCCACTGTGTGGGTTATCATATCCCTTTAATTTTAGTTAGTATGAGTGATTGCTTGTAAAGTTAATTCATGGAAGGATTTATTTTGACTATCTTTTCTTTTTTTTTCAAACAGAAATCCATTCAGACTGTGTTCTGTCCCAAAGGAAGAGAATAACGATCATCAATGGAAAATCGAAGTTACAGCAAAGCAATACCAGGAGCCAGCTTCATGTTCAGGAAGGAACTCTGCACTACTTCATGTCTCCCATTACTCTACACACTCAGAGAGAAACTTTTACAATAACGAACATTGACATTTTTTCTGAAAGTATAGTCATAAAAGTTTTGGGGTTAGGTGGGCAGATATTTAAATTTAATTTTAGGTTACCATACAACATGTTATTTTGTTATGACATTTTTAATCATATGTATCATTAGACTTGCTTCTGGCCACTTCTGTTCTCTAATTATCCACTCCTCATGACTGTGCTGATCTGGGATTGCTTGGAGTCTCAGCCCAGAGCTCAACATAACTTAAGACAGGCAACTAAACACTGGGCCCCAAAACCTGGTTTTACCAGAGTGGCTCCAGGCTGAGAATCAAATAGTTTTAAGCTGATCCACAACCTGATAAATTGGAGTAACAATAACGACTTGAAAAACCATGAAAGGTGTGATCAGATATCTACATCATAAATTCAGATGCCTCAATTCTATCATAAAAAAAGACAAACAAAAGCAATTAAAACAATTACCCCTTTCAGAAGCCAACCTTCTTATTGTAACATTCCCTGACAAAATCAATTTAACTGAGGCAGAAGACAAGGGCTTCAAACCTTAAAGAAGATATAAATAAATGCCCCAATGAAGACCAGGAAAATACAAATAGTTAAATTAAATATTGAAAAGCATTCAAGATATGAAAATAGAATTTAACAAAGAAATAAAACTGCTGAAGATAAATAAACTGAAATCAAACTTAAGATGAAAGCTTAAGAAGTCAAACTAAACATTCAGGTAAAAAGCCTCACAGACAGATTGGGTACAGTGAAAAAGAGAATTTCAGGTCTTGAAGACAAGGTAAGAGAAATGCATATCTCAGTCAAAGAAAATGTTAACTATTAAATAATCCAGTCACAAAACATTCTGGAAACATGGGACATTGTAAAAAGGCCAAACTTATGAATATTAGGTATAGAAGAAGAAGAAATCCGAATCAAAGGCACAGAAAGTATTTTTCACAAAATCATAGATTTCCCAAGTCTAAAGAAAGAGATGCCTATTGAGGTAAAAGAGGCATATAGAAAAGCAAATACATAGGACCAGACTATACAGAACAAATAAATGATGCTAAAAGCTGTAAGACAAAAAGAGCAAGTCACACATAAAGACAGGGTAGTTAGATTAACATCTGACTTCTCAATAGAGACTCTGAAAGACAAAAAGGTCTGGATTATGTTCTACAAGCTCTGAAGAGCCACAACTGACAATCTATACACAGGAAAACTATCAATTATCATAAAAAAGAAAAAAATAAATTATCAATAAAACATTTTTGTTCACAAATCCAGCTCTATAGAAGACACTGGAAAGCAAACTTCATCTGAAGTAGTTAATTATACCCAAGAGGAAGTGAAAAATAATTCCGGAATAGTTAACCAAAATGTCTAAAACAACAAGAATAGAGTAAAATAACAGATATTAATGCTCAATAGTAACTCTCACTGGTTCTACTGGTTTCCCCACTTTCTATTTTCATGTCACAAGTATCCTACTATGCTCTCTATTTCTCATCTATTAAGGTTTCTTCCTCTCTTGTATTAGTTTTTTTGTCTTGTTGCTGTGACAAAATACTTCACAAAAGCAATAAAAAGTGTTTGTTTGAGCTTACAGTTCCAGGGGATACAGTTCTTCATGGCTGGAACAGGAGGTGGTCACATGGCATCCACAGTGAGGAAGCAGAGTAAGGGATGCTATTATTGCTCAGCTCCTTTCTCCTCCTTATGACACCAGCCCATGGAATGATGACACCCAAAATTAGAATGGGTCTTTCCACCTTAATTAACCTGATCCATAAAACTCTTCACAGACCCACCCAGAGGCTTGTTTTCACGGTGATTCTATATCCTGCCAAGTTGTCAGTCAATACTAACCATCACATCTATTCTTATTACCCCTTTCATGATCATATACAAACTCACAACCACATTTACACAAATAATATTAAATGTAGGTCCCATATCCAATATAAAACGAGGTATTTATCATTCTAAGTCTGTTTTTCTCCTTTAACATAGTGATTTCCAGTTCTATCCATTTTCTTTTAAATGTAATGATTTTATTTTTATGAATGAATACAATTCTGTTGTGTGTACGTTTTCTTTATCCATTTACTTGTGGATTGCACATCTAAGCTGGTTTCATCCCCTAGCTATTGTGAATACTTCAGTAATAAAAATAGATGTGTAAATATATTTGTAGTATGTTGATTCAGAGTCTGCCGGGTATCTGTCTAAGAGTGGATCAAGTGGCACTTTTTTATTGTTTATTTATTTACAACCCAAATGTTGTCCTCCTCCTAGTACCTCCTTGCAGAGTTCCTCCCTTCTTCCCACATCCACTTCGATTCTGAGACAGCAGATCTCTGTATCCCCCAACCCAACTGCATCAAGTCTCTGCAGGATTAGATATGTACTCTCCCACTGAGGCCAGACAAGGCAGCCCTCGGCTATATATGTGTCAGAGGCCAAGGACCAGCCCATGTATGCTCTTTGATTGGTGGTTCAGTCCCTGGGAGCTCCCAGGGATCCAGGTTTGTTGACACTCTTGGTCTTCCTATTGAATTGCCATTCAATTCTTCCCTTAACTCTTCCACAGGGGTCCTTGTCCTCCATCTAAGGTTTGTCTGTGGGTATCTGCATCTGTCTCAGTCAGCTGCTAGGTAAAGTCTCTCAGAGGGCGCTATGTTAGGCTCCTGTCTGCAAGCACAATGTAACATCATTGATAATGTAAGGGATTTGTGCCTGCCCATGGGAAGTGTTTCAAAACAGGCTGGTCACTGGTCAGTCATTCCTTCAGTCTCTGTTTCAACCTTTTTCCTGCACTTTTTTTAGACAACCAATTTGGGGTCGAATGTTTTGTAAGTTAGTTAGTTGTCCCTATCCCTCCACTGTTGGTTCTGTCTGGCTATTGGAGGTGGTCTCTTCAGGTTCCATATCCCAACTGTAAGGCATTTCTACTAAGGTCACCTGAATTGACCCCTGGGAGCCCTGCTCATCCCAGGTCTCTGAGACTTCCTTGAGAAGTACCCCCCCCCCCATCTCCAATCCCTGGCAGCTGCATATTTCCATTCATACCCTTGACCCTCTGGGACTTTCTCCTGTCCCTCCCTATGCCTGATTACTGCCCCATGCTCCCTTACCCACCCCTTACACACCCAGGTTCCTATCTTCCTCTGCCTCCTGTGATTGTTTCCTTTCCACTTCTATATGGGATTCATACATCCTCCCTTGGATCTTCTTTCTTGTTTAATAGTCTGTGGGGTGTATCATGGGTATTGTATATTTTTGGCTAATATCCACTTATCAGTGAGTACATAAACTGCATGTACTTTAAGGACTGGATTACCTCATTCATGGTAAAATTTTCTGGTTCCATTCATTTATCTACAAAATTCATGATGTCCTTGTTTTTAATAGATGAATAGTGTTCCATTGTATAAATGTACCACATTCTCTGTAGCCACTCTTCAGTTAAGAGACATTTGGGTTGTTTCCAGGCTTTAGCTATTATAAATAAAGCTGTTATGAACATAGCATGTGTCCTTAGGATATGGTGGAACATATTTTTGGGTATATGCCCAGGAGCAATATAGCTAGGTCTTCAGGTAAAAGTATTTCAAGTTTTCTGAAAAACCGCCAGATTGATTTCCAGAGTGGTTTTACAAGTGTGCAATACCACCAGCAAAGGAGGAGTGTTCCCCTTTCTCCACATCCTCTTTAGCATGTGCTGTCACTTGACTTTTTGATCTTAGCAATTCTGATTGGTGTCTGAATGGAATCTCAGGGTCATTTTGATTTCCATTTCCCTAATCACTAAGGATGTTGAACATTTCTTCAAGTGCTCCTTGGCCATTCAAGATTCCTCTGTTGAGAATTCTCTGTTTAGTTCTGTACCCCATTTTTATTAAGGTTATTTATTTCTGTGGAGTTTTTTTGAGTTCTTTACATATTGGCCCTCTGTCAGATGAAGGGTAGTGAAGACCTTTTCCCAATCTGTAGGTTGCTGTTTTATCTGATTGACAGTGTCCTTTGCCTTACAGAAACTTTTCTGTTTCATGAGATCCCATTTATTAATTCTTGACCTTAGTTCCTGAGCCATTGGCGTTCTGTTCAGGAAATTGTCTCCTGTGCCAATGAGTTCAAGGCTGTTTCTTAATTTCTCTTCTATTAGATTCAGTGTGTCCGGTTTTACATTGAGGTTTTTTATTCATTTGGACTTGAGTTTTTTGTGAGGTGATAAATATGGATCTATTTGCATTCTTTTACATACAGACAACCAGCTAAACCAGCACCATTTGATGGAGATGCTCTCATTGTTTCATTGTATTGTTTTGGATTCTTTGTCAAAAATCAAGTGTATGGGTTTGTTTATGGGTCTTCAATTTGATTTCCATTGATCTGACTGTCTGTTTCCATATGAACTCCGTGCAGTTTTTTTTTTTATTAATATTGCTCTGTAGTAGAGCTTTAGGTCAGGGATGGTGATACCTCCAGAAGTTCTTTTACTGTTCAGGATTGTTTTGGCTCTCCTGAGGTTTTTGTTTTTCCATATGAAGTTGAGAGTTGATCTTTCAAGCTCTGTGAAGAATTGTGTTGAAATTTTGGTGGGGATTGTTTTGAATCTGTAGATTGCTTTTGGTAAGATGGCTCTTTCCACTATGTTAATCCTACCAATCCATGAACAAGGAAGATCTTTCCATCTTCTTATATCTTTCTTGATTTCTTTCTTTAGGGACTTGAAGTTCTTGTCATTCAGCTCTTTTACTTCCTTGGTTAGATTTATAGGAAGGTTTTTTGTTTTGTTTTGTTTTGTTTGTTATTTGTAGCTATTGTGAAGAGTACTGTTTCCCTAACTTATTTCTCAGCCCATTTATTGCTTGTATAGAGGAAGGCTATGAATTTCTTTAATTTTGTATCCAGTCACTTTGCTGAAAGTGTTTATCAGCTGTAAGAGATCTCTGGTAGAATATTTGAGGTCACTTATGTATACTATCGTATTATACTAGCTGATTTTATGTCAACTTGATACAAGCTGGAGTTATCACAGAGAAAGGAGTTTCAGTTGAGAAAATGCCTACATGAGATCCAGCTGTGAGGCATTTTCTCAATTAGTGATCAAGGGTGGTGGGCCCCTCATGGGTGGTACCATCTGTGGGCTGGTAGTCTTGGGCTCTATAAGAAAGCTAGCTGAGCGAGTCAGGAGTAGCAAGCAAGCCAGTAAGTCACATCCCTCCATGGCCTCTGCATCAGCTCCTACTTCCTGACCTGCTTGAGTTCCAGTCCTGACTTCCTTTCATGATGAACAGCAGCATGGAAGTGTAAGCTGAATAAACCCTTTCCTCCCCAACTTGCCTCTTGGTCATGATGTTTGTGCAGGAATAAAAACCCTGACTGAGACAAATTTGTACCAGAAGTGGGGTATTCCTGTGACAGTCTGATCATGTTTTGGGGAGGACTGTGGAAGGACTTTAGAACTTTGGGCTAGAAGATCCATTCGATGTTAAGAGCTCTGAGGGATGTTGTGTAGGAGCTTGGAAGATAATGTTGAGAACAGTGCAGAAGATGGAGGCCTGGCTTGTGAAATTTCAGAGGGAAGATTAAAGACTCTTATCAGGGTCACTGCTATTTTGATTGTGAGGATTCTGTGGTTTTGGTCGCCTGGGGCTGAAGAGTCAGCTGTGATTGACAGGATGCTAAAACTACTAAAGCAAGGACTTTACATTGCTGGGACTATTGATGCTGCTTGGCTGGAACTGGGAAATTGGTGGTGATTGGGAAGAGACCAGCATCACTGAGGTGAAATCTTCTGAGAAGTGTTTTCTGAGAGCACAGAGGCTGCGTTCCAGAGATAGCCAGGGTTGTACCTTGTGCTGTGGCTGGACTTGGTAGTGTGTAAGAGTCACCCAGGTGTTACTAGTTTTGAAGGTATGCAGGAGTTATGAAGAGCAGCTAAGGCCTGGGCATTGTGAGAGGCTGAGGAAGGCCACTGGTGAAGGTGCAGCCTCAGTTGCAATTGATGGCCCAGGACTGAAGGGGTCATGCAAAGGAGGTGAGGCTTGGCACCATGAAGAGAGCCTATGAGAGGCTGTTGGTAAAGCCTAGTTGCAGAGGAAGACAGCAGTGTTTTGGAGATGCCAGTACCATGAGATGACCACCAAGAACAACAGCAGCAGTGGAGTACAAGCATCTGGAGCCTAGAAGACAAGGTCTACAGCTCTGCTACAAAGGGCAGAGCTGGAGAAGTGACTCAAGCCCTTGGAGGAATCCAGAAGATCGTGAGTGGATCCCAGACATTGGATAGTTAGAGTTTGATATTGCTTTTGATTGTGACTGTGCCCTGATATATTTTCCCTCCTAAAGAAGGTATTTTAATGGAGTCCACAATTAAGAGACTTTTAATTGTAAAAAGACATTTGAAGTCATTTAGAGCTTGGGGATGAATAAGAAAGTAAGGGTTGAGGCTTAATAGTGATGTATTTGTGTGTCAAGGTGACCAGGGGTCAATTGTACTGGCTGGTTTTGTGTCATCTTGACACAAGCTGGAGTTTCACAGAGAAAGGAGACTCAGTTGAGAAAATGCCTCCATGAGATCCAGCTGTAAGGCATTTTCTCAATTAGTGATTAAGGGTGGTGGGCCCCTCGTGGGTGGTACCATCTGTGGGCTGGTAGTCTTGGGCTTTATAAGAAAGCCAGCTGAGCAAGCCAGGAGAAGCAAGCAAGCCAGTAAGTAACATCCCTCCATGGCCTCTGCATCAGCTTCTGATCCTTGACCTACTTGAGTTCCTGTATTGACTTCCTCTGGTGATGAACAGCAACGTGAAAGTGTGAGCCAAATAAACCCTTTCCTCCCCAACTTGCCTCTTGGTCATGATGTTTGTGCAGGAACAGAAACCCTGACTAAGGCACATATCATCTGTGAAAAGCAATACTTTTTGTCTTCTTCTTTTCCAATTTGTGTCCCCTTGATATCCTTTAGCTTTCTTATTGCCCTAGCCAGAATTTAAAGAACTACATTGAAGAGATATGGGGATATTGTTTTATCCCGAATTTTAGTGGAAATGTTTTAAGTTTCAGTCCATTTAATTTGATGTTGACTATTGACTTGCTGTATAGTGCCTTTATTGTGTTTAGATATGTCCCTTGTATCTCTGGCTTTCTTCAAGACTTCTTCATGAAGTGATGTTGGATTTTGTCAAATGCTAATTCAGCATCTGGTGAGATGATCATGTGATTTTTTCTTTCAGTTTGTTTATATGATGGATTTTGTATATTGAACCACCCCTGGATCCCTGGAATGAAGCTTACTTGATCATGGTGGATGATGCCTTTGATGTGTTCTTGGATTCAGTTTGTGAGTATTTTAATTGAGTATTTTTGCATCAATGTTAATAATGGAAATTGGTCTAAAATTCTCTTTGTTGAGTCTTTATATGGTTTAGGTATGACTTACTTCTGTTTCTATTGTGTGGAGTAATTTAAGGAGTATTGGCATTACCTCTTCTTTGAAATTCTAGTAGAATTCTGCTCTAAAGCCATCTGGCCCAGGGCTTTTTTAGGTTGGGAGACTTTTATGACTTTTTCTATTTTCTTAGGAGTTATACAATTATTCAGATGGTTTACCTAATCTTGATTTACCTTTATTTGATCTTGGTATCTGTCTAGAAAATCATCACTTTCATTTAGATTATCCAATTTTGTGGAGTACAGGCTTTTGAAGTAAGACCTAATCTTTCTTTGAATTCCCCATTGCCCACTATTATGTCTCCATTTTCATTTATGATTTTTGTTAATTTGAGTACTATACCTTTTAGTTAGTTTGGTTACGGGTTTGTCTATCTTATCAATTTTCTCAAAGAACCAGCTCTTGGTTTCATTGATTCTTTGTATTGTTCTCTTTGTTTCTAGTTGATTGATTTCAGTCTTGAGTTTGATTATTTCCTGTCATTTACTCCTCTTGAGTGTTTTTTGTTTCTTTTTGTTCTAGAGCTTTCAGGTGTGCTGTTAAGTTGGTAGTATAGGATCTCTCCAATTTCTTTATGAAGGCATTTAGTGCTATGTATTTTCTTACATTGTGTCCCATAAGTGTAGGCATATTGTACCTTCATTTTCATTGAGTTCTAGAAAACCTTTAATTTCTTTCTTTATTTCTTCCCTGACCAAGGAATCATTGAGTTGTTCAGTTTCCATGAATATGTGGGCTTTCTGTTGTTTCTGCTGTTGTTGAAGTCCAGCCTTAGTCTGTGTTACTCTGATAGAATGCAAGGGGTTATTTCAGTCTTCTTGTATCTGTTGAGGCTTGTTTTGTGTTCCATTATATTCTCAATTTTGGAGGCTCTGTCAGGTGCTGAGAAGAAGGTATATTCTTTTGGTTTTTTTCTGAACCAATTTGCTTGGTGTTCTGTAAACTTCTTCAACCGGGTAGGCATCTCTTTCTTTAGGTTAGGGAAATTTTCTTCTATCATTTTGTTGAAGATATTTTCTAGGCCATTGAGCTGGGAATCTTCCTCTTCCCCTCTCCTTCCCCTCCCCTTCTCCTCCCCCTCCACTCCCTTCCCTCTTCCCCTTCCCTTTTCCCTCCTCTTCTTCTTCCTCTTCCTCCTTCTCCTCCTCCTCCTCCTTTTTCTTCTATAGCTATTATTCTTATGTTTGGTCATTTCAAAGTGTCCCATATTTCTTGGAAGTTTTGTGTCATGAACTTTTTAATTTTTCATTTTCTTTGACAGATATATTGATTTCTTCTATCATAAGTTCTACATCTGACCTTCTTCCATCTCTTGCATTCTGTTGGAGTTGCTTGCATCTGTAGTTTCTGTTCTCTCTCTTATGTTTTCTATCTCCAAGATTGCCTCAGTTTACATTTTCTCTATTGCTTTCATTTCCCTTTTCAGGTCTTGGACAGTTTTATTCATATCCTTCATCTGTTTGGATGTAATTTCCTGTATTTCCTCAAGGGATTTATTCATGTGCTCTTTAAAAGTCTATATCATCTTTATAAGATTAGATTTAAGATACTCTTCTTGTGCTTCAGTTTCATTAGGAAATCCAGGGTTTGTTGTAGCAGGATAGCTTGGCTCTGATATTCGATATTGACATGGGTCTGATTGGTTGTATTCTTCTGCTGTATTTTATGCATCTGTTTTCCCTGGTGTTGGCTGGATAATCCTGATGACAACAGGACTTCTCAGGAAGGTGTGATGAGCTGTGGCCAGACATGGGGATCAGGGTACCCTACTTTGTTGGCTGTGCTTCAGGTAGACCCCACTCTGCAGGCTATGTCCCAGATGGACCCTACTCTGCAGGTTATGTCCCAGTCAGACCCAGCAAGGGTGGCAGACAGGTTCAACTCTGCTGGCTGTCCCAGGCTGACAGGTTGGGATGACAGTCAGATTCACCTAGGATGAGTGGTTAGGCAGGGTTCCAAGTTAGTTAGTTTTGTGGCCCCTGAAGGTTTCCACAGGGAGGTAGGATACTCTTGGGATCTCCACAAGGCTCCTCCAGACCGAAGAAGCTCAATCAATGAAGCTCCAGGGATGCATGCACCACTTTCCTCTGACGGCTCTTCTAGGTGGACCAGCTGGGGTGGCGAGTGGATCCAACTAGCCATGTGGAACCCTATATTTTATATTTTCAAAAAATAAAAGCCCAAAAGGGTTTCTGTAGTGTCTGCACCTGTTCACATTCAAGGGCATTTTTTGCACTCTGCATTGTTGATAATAAGCATTCTTTATACGGTAAGACAGATGACAAAGAAATTTTCATTTGCATGTCTCTGGTAACTTAGGAATTGAATTCTGTTCCAAGTATTTCCTGACCATTTGTGTTTCTTTGTAAGAAATAATTTAAATTTTTGTTTTGAAATTTTCATACATGTATACTATGAAATATGATCATATCTAACCCCCCTTTCCATTTCCAATTCTCCCAATATTTCCTCATCTTGTTCTTTTCCAACTTCATGCCTTTTCTTATAACTCACTAACTCAAGTTGGTGCTACCCATATGTGCATGGGTATAGGGTCTTCCACAGGAGCATGGGAAACCTACCAGGCACCATATCTAAACACAGAATGATCCTCCATCCTCCAGGAACTATATACTGCCAATAACATCTCAGGTAGGGGTGGGAACTAGGAAGCCCCTCATCCTTCCTTGCTGCATAATGACCTACTTAATCTTGAGTAGGCCTTCCATGATAACCACAACTGCTGTGAGTCAATGATTATGGTAACCACATTGTGTCCAGAGGCAGCATTTGTGTTTCTTCTATTGAAACTGCCTATTAGGTTCATTAGCCTGTTTATTATCAATTGAATAATTTTTTGGAGTCTAAATTGTTTAGTTCCTTGTGTATTCTAGATGTTAAGTCCTTGTCAGAATGTGTAGTTGACTAAGATTTTTCTCCTGTTCTGTAGCCTGTCTCTTGATTCTGCTAATCTGTCTCTCTTCTTCTCCTTCTTCTTCTTCTCCTTCTTCTTCTTCTCCTTCTTCCTCTTCTTCTTCTTCTTCTTCTTCTTCTTCTTCTTCTTCTTCTTCTTCTTCTTCTTCTTCTTCTTTCTCCTCCCCCTCCTCCTCCTCCTCCTCCTCCTCCTCCTCCTCATCCTCCTCCTTCTCTTTAGTAAGCTTTGTTAGTTTATAGACTTTTCAAACAGGCACTAATATAAATGCTCAATTCTATGTGTTCCCCACTCTTTTCTGTCCTATTCTCATCATTTTTTGGTATCTACTGCTTTAAGGTTTGACGTGATCTTTATTCTGAGGGTCTGAGCTGCATCCTTTTGTTATTTATTTGAGAGCTCTTTGCTTTTTGCTTTGTGTTTTTGAATGTTGACTATAATATGTCAAGAAGAAGTTTTGCTCTGGTCATGTTTCATTGAGTATCTAAATGCCTCTTTTATTTGGAGATCTATTTTGCTAGATTTGGAGAAATTTCTTCCATAATTTCAATGAGTAAATTGTTTATACTTTGAATATTTACCCCAGTTCCTTCTTCCAGTGCATGGATTTTTAAGTTTGGTCTCTATGCTATCATGGAGTTTTTGGTACTTTGCCCACACATAGTTTTTTTTTCAATTTTTAAAATTTTTATTATTTTTTATACTTTATTTACATTTCAAATGTTTTCTCTTTTCCATGTCTTCCCTTTGGAAATCCCCTATCCCATCCCCCATCCCCTGCCTCTATGAGGGTATTCCCCCATCCACCTACCCATTCCCGACTTCCCTCTTGTCATTTCCCTATACTGGGGCATCTAACACTCTCAGACCCAAGGGCCTCTCCTCCCTCTGATGGCCAACAAGGCCTTCCTCTGCCACATACATGGCTAGCACCATGGGTCTCTCCATATGCATTCTTTGGTTGGTGGTCCAGTCTCTGGGAGAACTGGGGAGCCTGACCAGTAGACATTGTTGCTCCCTTTCCATGGGGCTGCAAGCTCCCTCAGCTATTTCAGTCCCTTCTCCAATTCCTCCACCTGGGACCGAACACTCAGTCAAACAGTTGCTGTGAATTGAATTATGGATGGTCTGAACTTTTGGGCTAATATCCCCTTATCAGTGAGTATATACCGTGTTCATTCTTTTGTGACTGAGTTGCCTCACTCAGGATGATATTTTCAAGTTCCATCCATTTGCCTGCTGTCTTAGTCAGGATTTCTATTCCTGCACAAACATCATGACCAAGATGCAAATTGGGGAGGAAAGAGCTTATTGAGCTTACACTTCCATGCTGCTGTTCATCATGAAAGGAAGTCAGGACTGGAATTCAAGCAGGTCAGGAAGCAGGAGCTGATGCAGAGGCCATGGAGGGATATGACTTACTGGCTTGCTTGACTCTCCTGGCTTGCTCAGCTTGCTTGCTTTCTTTCTTTCTTTCTTTCTTTCTTTCTTTCTTTCTTTCTTTTTCCTACTTTATTTACATTTCAAATGTTTTCCCCTTTTCAGAACTCCCCTTTGGAACCTCCCTATTCCCTTCCCCCTCCCCTGCCTCTATGGAGGTATTCCCCCACCCACCCACCCACTCTTGTCTTCCCTCCTTGGCATTCTCCTATACTGGGGGACCTAATACCCTCAGGCCCAAGGGCCTCTCCTCCCCCTGATGTCTAACAAGACCCTCCTCTGCTGCATATGTGGCCAGCACCATGGGTCACTCCATGTGTATTCTTTGGTTGGTGAATCAGTCTTCAGGAGTAGTGGGGGGTCAGGCAAGTTGCCACTGTTGCTGCCTTTCTGGGGATGCAAACTCCCTCAGCTCCTCGACAAATGGATGGATCTTGAAAATATCATCCTGAGCAAGGTAACACAGTCAAAAAAGAATGAACATGGTATGTACCCACTGTTAAGTGGTTATTAGCCCAAAAGTTCGAAATACCCAAGAGTCACTTCACAGCAACAGTAGCGTGGAGTGTGAGATCCCAGCTAGCTTTCTTATAAAGCCCAAGACTGCCAGCCCACAAATGGTACCACTCAAAAGGGGGTCTCCTCCCATGATCACTAACTGAGAAAATACCTTACTGCTGGATCTCATGGAGGCATTTTCTCAACTGAGTCTCCTTTCTCTGTAACTAACTCCAACTTCTGTCAAGTTGACACACAAAACTAGCCAGTACACCTGCCAATTTCATGAAGTCATTGTTTTTAACAGCTGAGTAGTATTCCATTGTGTAAATGTACCGAATTTTCTGTAACCATCCCTCTGTTGAGAGACATCTGGGTTGTTTCCAGCTTCTGGCTATTATAAATATGGCTGCTATGAACATAGTGGAGCATGTGTCCTTATTAGATGTTGGAGCATCTTCTGGATATATGCCCAGGAGTGGTATAGCTGGGTCCTCAGGTAGTATTATGTCCAATTTTCGAGGGTCCACCAAACTGATTTCCAGAGTGATTGTACCAGGTTACAATCCCACCAGCAATGGAGGAATGTTCCTCTTTCTTCACATCCTCACCAGTGTCTGCTGTCTCCTGAAATTTTGATTTAGCCATTCTGTCTGGGGTGAGGTGGAATGTCAGGGTTGTTTTGATTTGCATTTCCCTGATGACTAAGGATGTTGAACATTTCTTTAGGTGCTTCTCAGCCATTCAAGTTTCCTCAGTTGAGAATTCTCTGTTTAGCTCTGTTCCCCATTTTTTGATAGGGTTATTTGGTTCTCTGGAGTCTAGCTTCTTGAGTTCTTTGTATATATATCATATTAACCCTCTATTGGATGTAGGATTGGTAAAGATCTTTTCCCAATCTGTAGGTTGCCATTTTGTCCTATTTATAGTGTCCTTTGCCTTACAGAAGCTTTGTAATTGTATGAGGTCCCATCTGTTGATTCTTGATCTTAGAGCACAAGCCATTGGTGTTTTCTTCAGGAACTTTCCCCCTGTGGCCACGTGTTCGAGACTTTTCCCCACTTTCTCTTCTATTAGATTTAGTGTATCTGGCTTTATGTGTAGGTCCTTGATCCACTTGGACTTGAGCTTTGTACAGGGAGATAGGAATGGATCAATTTGCATTCTTCTACATGTAGACCACCAGTTGAAACAGTACCATTTGTTGAAGATGCTGTCTTCTTTCCACTGGAGGGTTTTAGCTCCTTTGGCAAAGATCAAGTGACCGTAAGTGTGTGGGTTCATTTCTGGGTCTTCAGTTCTATTCCATTTACCTACCTGCTTGTCACTGTACCATTACCATGCAGTTTTTTACCACTACTGCTCTGTAGTACAGCTTGAGGTCAGGGATGCTGATTACCCCAAAAGTTCTTTTGTTGTTGAGAATAGTTTTTGCTACCCTGGGTTTTTTATTATTCCAAATGAATTTGAGAATTTCTCTTTATAAGTCTATGAAGAATTAGGTTTGAATTTTGATGGGGTTTGCATTGAATCTGTAGATTGCTTTCAGCAAGATGGCCATTTTTACTATGTTAATCCTGCGAATCCATGAGCACAGGAGATCTTTCCATCTTCTTAGGACTTCTTCGATTTCTTTCTTCAGAGACTTGAAGTTCTTGTCATACAGATCTTCCACTTGTTTCGTTAGAGTCACACCAAGATATTTTATATTGTTTGTAACAATTGTGAAGGGTGTCATTTCCCTAATTTCTTTCTCACCCTGTTTATCCTTCAAGTATAGGAAGGCTACTGATTTGTTTGTGTTAAATTTATATCCCACCACTTTGCTGAAGTTGTTTATCAGCTATTGCAGTTCTCTGGTGGAGGTTTTCGGATCACTTAAGTATACAATCATATCATCTGCAAATAGTGATATTTTGATTTCTTCCTTTCCAATTTGTATCCTTTTGAGCTCATTTTGTTGTCTAATTGCTCTAGCTAGAACTTCAAGTACTATATTCAATAGATAGGGAGAGAGTGGACAGCCTTGTCTAGTCCCTGATTTTATTGAGAATGCTTCAAGTTTTTCTCCATTTTGTTTGATGTTGGCTACTGGTTTGCTGTATATTGCTTTTACTATGGTTAGGTATGCTCCTTGAATTCCTGATCTTTCCAAGACTTTTATCATGAAGGGATGTTCAATTTTGTAAAATGCTTTTTCAGCATCTAATGAAATGACCATGAGATTTTTTTCTTTGAGTTTGTTTATGTAGTGGATTACATTGATGGATTTCCAGGTATTGATCCATCCTGCATCCCTGGGATGAAGTCTACTTGATCATGATGAATGATCATTTTGATGTGTTCTTGGATTTGGTTTGCACGAATTTTAGTGAGTATTTTTTCATAGATATTCATCTGAAGTTTTCTTTCTTTGTTGGGTCTTTGTGAGGTTTTGGTATCAGTGTAATTGTGGCCTCATAGAATGAATTGGGTAATGTTCCTTCCGTTTCTATTTTGTGGAGTAGTTTGAAGAGTATTGGTATTAGGTCTTCTTAGAAGTTCTGATAGAATTCTATACTAAATCCATCTGGTCCTGGGCTTTTTTGGTTGGGAGACTTTTAATGACTGCTTATATTTCTTTAGGCATTATGGAACTGTTTAGATGGTTTATCTGATCCTGATTTAACTTTGGTATTTGGTATCTGTCTAGAAAATTGTTCATTTCATCCAGATTTTCCAGTATTGTTGAGTATAGGCTTTTGTTCTAGGATCTGATGATTTTTTTAATTTCCTTAGATTCTGTTGTTATGTCTCCCTTTTATTTTCTAATTTTGTTAATTTGGATACTGTTTCTGTGCCCTCTGGTTAGTCTGGCTAAGGGTTTATCTATCTTGTTGATTTTCTCAAAGAACCAGCTCCTGGTTTTGTTGATTTCTTTTTTTTTCTACTTGGTTGATTTCAGCCCTGAGTTTGATTATTTCTTGTCTTCTATTCCTCTTGAGTGTATTAGCTTCTTTTTGTTCTAGAGTTTTCAGGTGTGCTGTTAAGCTGCTAGTGTATGCTCTCTCCAGTTTCTTTTTGGAGGCATTCAGAGCTATGAGTTTTCCTCTTAACACTGCTTTCATTGTGTCGCATAGGTTTGGGTATTTTGTACTTTCATTTTCATTAAATTCTAGGAAGTCTTTAATTTCTTTCTTTATTTCTTCACTGACCAAGTTATCATTGACCAGAGCAATGTTCAGCTTCCATGTGTATGTGGGCTTTCTGTTGTTTTTGTTGCCATTGAAGACCAGCCTTAATCAACAGTGATCTGATAGGAGGCATAGGATTATTTCAATCTTCTTATATCTGTTGAGATTTGTTTTGTGACCAATTACATGGTTAATTTTGGAGAAAGTAACATGAGGTGCTGAGAAGAAAGTATATTCTTTTGTTTTAGGATGAAGTGTTCTATAAATATCTGTTAAATCTGTTTGGTCCATAACTTCTGTTAGTTTCACTGTGTCTCTGTTTAGATTGTGTTTCCAAGATCTGTCCATTGATGAGAGTGGGGTGTTGAAGTCTCCCACTATTATTGTGTGAGGTGCAATGTGTGCTTTGAACTTTAGTAAAGTTCTTTTATGAATGTGGGTGCCCTTTCATTTGGAGCATAGATGTTCAGAATTGAGAGTTCTTCATGGTTGATTTTTCCTTTGATGAGGATGAAGTGTCCTTCCTTATCTTTTTTGATGACTTTTGGTTGAAAGTCAACTTTATCCGATATTAGAATGGCTACTCCAGTCTGTTTCTTGAGACCATTTGCCTGAAAAATTGTTTTCCATCCCTTTACTCTGAGGTAATGTTTGTCTTTAACACTGAGATGCCTTTCTTGTATGCAGCTTGTATGCAGCAAAATGCTGGGTCCTATTTATGTATCTAGTCTGTTAGTCTATGTCTTTTTATTGGGGAATTGAATCCATTGATGTTAAGAGATATTAAGGAATAGTGATTGTTGCTTCCTATTATTTTTGGTTATTTTTATGTTTGTGTGGCTACCTTCTTTTGAGTTTGTTGAAAAATTACTTTCTTGCTTTTCCTAGGGTGTAGTTTCCCTCCTTGTGTTGGCGTTTCCCATCTATTATCCTTTGTCAGGCTGGGTTTGTGGAAAAATACTGTATAAATTTGGTTTTATCATGGAATATCTTTGTTTCACCATCTGTGGTAACTGAGAGTCTTGCTGGGTATAGCAACCTGGGCTGGCACTTGTGTTCTCTTAGGGTCTGTATGAGATCTGTCCAGGATCTTCTAGCTTTCATAGTCTCTGGTCAGAAGCCTGGTGTAATTCTGATAGGTCTACCTTTATATGTGACTTTACCTTTTTCCCTTACTGCTTTTAATATTCTTTCCTTATTTTGTGCTTTTGGTGTTTTGACTATTATGTGATGGAAGGAGTTTCTATTCTGGTCCAATCTATTTGGAGTTCTGTAGGCTTCTTGAATGTTTATGTTCATCCCCTTCTTTAGGTTAGGGAAGTTTTCTTCTATAATTTTGTTGAAGATATTCACAGACCCTTTAAGTTGGGAATTTTCACTCTCTTCTATACCTATTATTTTTAGGTTTGGTCTTCTCATTGTGTCCTGGATTTCTGGATGTTTTGGGTTAGGAGTTTTTTCTATTTTGCATTTTCTTTGACTGTTGTGTCACTGTTTTCTATGGTATCTTCTGCACCTGAGATTCTCTTTTCTCTTGTAATCTGTTGGTGATGCTTGCATCTATGATTCCTGATTTCTTTCCTAGGATTTCTATCTCCAGGGTTGTCTCCCTTTGTGATTTCCTTATTGTTTCTATTTCTATTCTTAGATCTTGGATGGTTTTGTTCATTTCCTTTGCCTGTTTGATTGTGTTTTCCTGTATTTTCTCTTTAAGGTCTTCTAGCTGTTTACCTGTGTTCTCTTGTATTTCTTTAAGGGAGTTATTTATTTCCTTCTTAAAGTCTTCTATCATCATCATGAGAAATGATTTTAAATCTGAGTCTTGCTTTTCTGGTGTGTTGGGGTATCCAGTGCTCTCTGGGGTGGGATAACTTGGTTCAGATGATGCCAAGTTGCTTTGGTTTCTTTTCCTTATGTTCTTGCCCTTGTATTTTGCCATCTGGTTATCTCTGGTGCTAGCTTGTCTTGCTCTCTCTGAATGTGGCTTGGCCCTCCTACAAGCCTTTGTTTCAGTACTCTTTGGAGACCAGCTCTCTCTGAAAGGAATTTGGGTTTGGAGAGCTATGGTACAGAGTCAGCTGTGAGGTGCAGACAGAAACCAGGTGGATCCT
Source organism: Rhynchomys soricoides (assembly GCA_019843965.1). Classification (NCBI taxonomy): domain Eukaryota; kingdom Metazoa; phylum Chordata; class Mammalia; order Rodentia; family Muridae; genus Rhynchomys; species Rhynchomys soricoides. Next base: position 114,625 of record JADRCH010000080.1, on the reverse strand, counting down.
GTCTCTAACTGTTCCTTATCTTGATGGCTCTGCGAGGGTCCCTCTTGATAGAGAAATTTGAATAGAAGTGATGGTCTTCCTGTTCTTGAAGGTGTGTTGGCACTCCTGGGAGACCAGCTGTCTCCTGGCACTGAGTATGGAGCCTTGTGTCACAGGATCAGCTCCCTGGCTGCTGAAGGAAACTGTATGTTTATATATTTTTATACTTACTGATATTTGAATATAGCATTTCCTTGACTCTCTTCTCTATCTCTGACATTCTTTCTTCTTCATAGGTGAGTATATTTCCATTGCTTTTACTGTTCTTTTTGATTCATTGAAATTTTCATTTTCAGAATGTCTATTTGTTTTTAATTTATTTGCTGCTGGATCTTTGTTATTTGCTTACTATTCTCTCTGGGTTGCTGACTTCTGGCCCTATATTTGAATTCACCTATTTTTTTACCCATTTTAAAGTCATTGATTTTTTATAGGCAAATATTTAAAATTTGAATTCTGAATTTTATCTTTTATTGCTGTTGGTTCTGTAGTTAGGTTGTGAGTTTTTAAAAAAAACATATTGCCTTCCTTTTTCATGTTTCTTGTGAATTTATGTTGCAATTTGGATGACCCTTCTGGTTTTATTTGGGAAATTATCTCATTGAGACGCATACTCTTGGAAGCTGTATCCCCAGTACCTCATAGACAGAAGAAAACAAATTGCTGCAATTGAACCAACATAAAAGCATAAAAGATGTAGTTATAAAATTGAAATTATTATAACCAATGACCATAAATCAGAAAATGAGAAAATGAAGTCAAAGCTAACTGTAGCAATAATAAATGAATGTGGTAAATAGAAGAGGCAGAGAGAAAGAGAGAGAGAGAGAGAGAGAGAGAGAGAGAGAGAGAGAGAAGTAGAGATGAAACAAGATTAAATTAAAAAAGGAAAATGGAAGGAAGACTGGTTTAAATGAAGCAAAAAGAGGATAAAGAGTTTTATCAATGATAAAAAAAAACTCCAAAGCCAAAATTAGATAAATGTATTATGGGGAATGAAAATTAAGAGCATGTGTAAGCATTGAAAAAGAAAACCAGTAAGGTAAAGTCAAAATACCACTAAAAATGTAGTAGAAAGAGAAAAGGTATACAATGAAGGGGATAGATTAAGGAAAAGAAGACACATTTCCTACAATGAAAAAAAAATACTGCTAAAAATTAAATGCATGAAACCAAACAAAAATATAAATATGAAAAATTTAAATATATTAGAGTATATGTATTGCTGGAACTGAGATGACAAGAGAGGAGAGTCATAAAGATCAAAAAATGAAGTATTATAGTGTCTTCTTTATAGGTCTTTAATTTGGAGACTGCCAGAGTATGGTGTCAGCTGAGCTTGCACTCTTCTCTTCTCTAAGGTTGTACTCATGCTGCCCTGAGCCTAGTGTCTATCAGAACCATCTTCACTCAAGTACCTTCTCAGTGCATCAGGGGCTTTGGGCCACACTCAGCTATGCAGACTGAGCTTGGCAAATTCTTCCACCTTCATGAGACACACCAGACCATCCTCCTGGCCAATGTTCTACTTTTTGGCATTTCCCAAATATGTTGAAATGTGGAAAGCAACCATAGTATGCAAATACTATGTAGATCCTGTAAGAGGACCTGTCTCTGTGACTTTAAGATGGGAGTATCCTTCCTGACAGATGCAGCTGTGTATATCAAGCATCCTTTTAGAATGGTGTCCTTAGGTTCTGTAGTAGTGAATGGCATCTGGAGGGCTTCAGAGGTTTATCACCTGTTGCTCATAGAATTAGTCCCTCAAACTCAAGGCTTACTAGTTACTAAAGTATACTCTTGTCCACTGACAGTAGGGCTATTCTTCCTTGTGCCACCAAGATGTACTTTCAGTGCCTGCATCCTTTGACATGTGGTGGTATTTCTCTCTACTACAAGGATTACTGTTTCACCAGAAAACACAAATAGACTTGAGGTTTGTGAAGGCTGTGGGATTTTCCTGAGGCATAGGACTATTTCTCATCTGATTTATTTTTAGAAAAAGGTTTTTACTTCTTCCCACTGCATAGAAAGCTGTATAGATGATGTGTCCAGTTTAAGTTTTGTGGGTTTTATAACTTTTTCTTTGCTGTGACAAAATGCCTGACAAAATCAAATTAAGGAAGGATTTGTTTTGGCTCATTGTGGTGAGAAGCCACATTATCAGGAGCATAAGTTGGTTGGTCACACTGAGTCCAAAGCCAAGAAATAGAGAGAAATGAGTATTAGGTCATTCCTTCCATTTATTCATTCCAGGCCCCCAGCCCATGAGATGATGCCAACCACATTCAGAGTAGATTTTCCCTCCTTATTTAACCTTCCTAGAAACATCCCCTGTGGATATTCCCAGAGGTCTGTCTCCTAGGTAATGTAAGATCCAATCAGGTGGACATGCAGATTAACTGTCCTATCTGTCTTGCTTGCCAGGTAACCTTCTGTTCCCCTTGTGGGTCTCTAATGCATTTTCTCTCTTTCTCTTGACTACACTTATTTTTTGAGCCTAACTCTCTCCTCTACTGGGTCAGTCAGTGACAACTTCCAGACTGCAATTGTACCTGGAAACGTCTGCCTTTGAGTAAAGAATTTAATCAATTAAATTAGTATAGTGACTGATAAAGATTTGCTTGCATAATTTTAAAATGTGTTTTCCCTCTGCCTTGTAAATGCTTTGTGGTTTCTTTTCTCTCTAACACTAGTTTCCCCTGTGATAGTTCTCTTTAGAGGGATGGTTTGAGTTCTTCTCTTTTAATTTTGCAAACACTAGACAATGTTGCTTAGTATACTACGTGGCTTACACGAAACATTTACTCACAGCAATCAGTGGTAATACGATCTTTCATCACATATGCAAACATTACGCTGTGGCTTCTCATGCTATTGCCAATGTCAAAATTAATACAGTTTTATGATTTGTATCTTGTAAGAATTTGTTGTATCTGCCATTGCTTTTAATAGTTTTCTCTTTAACTTTATGGCAGAGACAACATTCCTTTGTTCTCTGTTTACAATATTGCAATATTCTAAGTGCAATCATCAACTATACATTATTCATATTTAACTTCATATGATTTATGTTCCTAATTAGCAGCCTTTTAATACATATTAAGGAATTTTCTATAGTGTTATCTGTAAGGCAGACCCAATTATATTGAACTTCCTTAGCTTTAGCTGTCTAGGCATGTTTATTTCTTTCTCATTTCTGAAGGAGAGCAGTGATAGGTGAAGTATTCCATTTGTCAAAATATTCATTGTTTTCTTTTGACTAGCACTTTTAATATAGACTTTCCACTTAGTAGCAGGGATGAAATCTGAGAAAGCTGTCTTTACTCTGTCACTGCACAAATGTCATGGAGTGTTCTTACACAAACGTTAACCCCAATGCCATTGGCAAAATAATCTCTTGGCATCATTATCATCTGTGCAGCCTCTGTGACATTGTGGTCCCAATGATCTGATGGATTCTTTTGCTGAGAACCTGCTGACAGCTGTGTGAGGATTCCCTAGAACATAGGATGGGATTTTTATCTTTTCCTGTCTTAAGAATCTTTCTTGGTGTTTGACTTTGGGTAGTAATTTAAGCAATGTCTTGGTGAACTCTTTTATGTTGAATTTCACTGATGATGGCTAAGCGTCCTATTTCTAGGCATCCTATTTCCCAGGCATGGGAATTTCAACTAATTGTTTCCTTCATGTGTCTTTCTGGAACTTTTTCTCTGTCCTATCGTTTGTAAAGTCCCATTTTACAGAAGTTAGGTCTCTTAATGGCATCTCACAGCCACTGAAAATGCACAGAGACAGATGCTACACATCTGTGGATTTACAGTTGCCTTTGATCTTTGTTAGGACTTCAGCAGAGCACTTACACTTGATGCCTGGTATACATATATATTGAAGGGCTATTCTTTAGCATGTCCTATCATTCCTGAGTCTCTGAAGACTCTTACTATGCTATGTGAATGCTACACAGCTGTGAGAAACTACACATAGTCTCTAGGGTGTGTGCCAAGTGGAGGAAGACTTGAGTTTGTGAAGTGCTTAAAGGATGTATGTTATTGATTGTAGCTGCTCATCCCAAGGACCAAAACCTCAGCTCCATGGAAAAATAGCAAAGCCTTCTCCAGGCTGGGCTCTAGAAAATGGCAAGACTTCCCTCTTGGTCTGAGTATGACTAATGATAGTGAGTGCAGAAAATGGTCATTTTAGCATTTTCGCTCCACCCATGTTTATGTCCTGAAGACTGCTCCCCTACAGAGACTGCTCCTACTCAGATTAACTGCTTCTTGATCCAGCTGTATACCATAAAAACTGCCTCCTTGTTTATCGGTATGTAATAACCCTACCTCTGTATTCAATTGCATGTAATAAACACACTGAACTTCCAGCATGCTATGACTTCATCATCAGAAATCCCAGACCAGCCCATTTTGGCTTGTCTGTGTCCATGTGTCTGTAATTCTTCATTCCTTACCAGCCGTAGTGAAAGTTCCAAGCCCCAAGTCATTTAAAAGCCACAGGAAGAATTTGTTCTTCTGGGCCATTGCACAATTTTGTCTTTCTTGTTGATGCCTTGTCCACTGACTATTTCCTGCCACATTCCAAACCTTTCTGGGTTCATTAGGCAATGCTTCCCTGACCTTAAGGACTAGGTTCTATCCTGTTTTGATTGACTCATCCCTTGCACATGTGCCTGTCTCTTTTTTTCATATTTTCTTATCATTTCTGACCATAGGTGCCTTGTTACTAGATTCTGTGCTCTAGTGTCTAGGACGTATCTCTCAAAAAAAGAGTTTCATCAAGTCTGCATCAAAGGACAGCAAACTATGGTTCATGTACCAAATCCTACCCTCTGCCTGTTTTGGGAAATAGTTTTGTTGGCCCACAGCCATGTTCATTTATGCCTGGATTATCTGTGGCTGTCTTTTCACTACAGTGAAAACATTGAACAGTGACAGTAGATGTGATATAGCTTGCAAATTGTAAAATAATCAGTATAAGGTGCATTTCTAAGGAAAGTTTGCCAATCACTTATCTAGAGGACAAACCAAAAATCAAGCAAAGCATAAACGGTACTTAACTTATTTGGTATAATTCGTTTCTCATAGCTTTTATTTATTTTTATTTTATTATATGAGTGTTTGTTTGTGTGCAGGTTAACTGAATGAAAGCTAGTGCCCATGGAGGCAGAAAGAGGGTACCAGGACACCTGGAACTAGAGTTAGCAATGGCTTGTAAGCTACCATGTTTGGGTGCTGGGAACTGAACCTAGTCTTCTGCAAGATGGCAAATGCTCTCAACTACTGAGCCATGCCTCCAGCTCCAAATTTCTTCAAATCTTCAATCAGGCTCCAGTGAGCAAAGTAGTACATACATTTTTGTACACATCTACAATTATTCCTTTAGAATAATTTATAAAACTCAAACTTCTAGAATCAAGCTTGTCTATGATTTCCATGCTTTGAACATATTGTCAAATTGTCTTCCAGAAAGGAAAAAAAGTGTCCTGATTTAAATCTCTTCCAACAGTGTGTGGGGCAGTACATCCCTGTGCCCTTGCAAGGAACTGCTATTTCAAAACATTTTCTGATTCTCATTTTCTCATCTATGATAATAATACTTAGTACATTAAAAATGTCTCTTAGTAAATAAGTTCATTCATTTAATACATATCACCCTGAATAATCAAATAAGCCGTTTCCTGTTTCGTATTTTCCTTTAAAATAACAACAACAAAAACAAAACCAAAACCAAAACCCAGAACTTTAAGTAAAGATGGTAAAATTACCGATGTTCCTGGCTGAGTTAGTGTCAAGAACTCTGAAATGCCTTCTCCTGCCCACCCCTACTGTAAGGAACTCAGCCAGGAAAAAGAAGAATACCCCCTCAGGCATCAGTACTGGGCAATTTGTTACTTGGTGTCAGCTATAGGGAACTACAATGGACAAAAAACAGTTATAAAAAGCTAAAACTCTCTCTATATTTTGTATATGAAGAACAGGGTGAATTGTCCACCTCATTCAAATAATCTGATTTACTGATTTTGTTTTTCATTTCTAGGAGTGGATTTATTGACCTGCTATGGGTCAGAGCTAATGGATGCAAATGGAACTTTCAAACAAATAATTAAGAAATGAGTGTTGTGTCTGCAGGTGATCTGCTATACTTTATAAGCAGAACTTTATTTATGGTAGAATAATTGATCACTGTTTTTCAGGACTCTCAATTTTTTATCTTTTTGCTGTGAATCCAATTCCCCCATACCCACTCCACATAGTCTTCTATAGGGTATTCCTCACCATTGCTCATTGATCTCCACTTTTTAGCTTTCTCTTTTTATGTGACTTGCCATAAAAGTCAAGGTTAGAATTGAGTCTGGACATTGTGTTCAGTTGTAGAGCTTATTACCAGAGCCTTTGTTTCAGACCAGTCAAAATCTATTGCATATGATACTAATCTTGTAAATATATGAATTATGCATTCACCCAAACTTTTTGACTGTACACCACCATGATTGGTCTCTATCTCGAAATAGGAGCTTGGGATAATTGTAACATGCATAAACAGGGAATATTAACACTAGGAGGTGCTGTACATATGTATAGGTATGTGCAGGAAATCTCTCTACCTTCTCAATTCTTGTGAACCTAAAAATTACTCTAAAAAAACAAAGCTTATTTTAAAAACAAACAATCCCTGAACCCCACTTCAGGCACAAATAAGATTTCCTTTCTTCGATATTTACCACCATCAAGTGCCTCTGGGGCTTATTTCTATATCAGAATCTTGAGAATCCCTGGCTAACAGCCTCAGTTTTCATTAGCTCTTAGGGACAGGAGTGATGTATTTTTATTTATTTTACTCTCTATTTCCCTAAAAGGCACATTTACTCTCCCTTAAGATCTCCCTTAAGACAGAAAAAATTATTCTTTCCTAGAAGAGAAAGGAGTTATTCCACAGGTGAGTTAAATATAGCAGTCATATTAAGTGTTCATGTCTAAGAATTTTTCACTTTTAGGGACATGATCCCCCCCCCCATTTGTGTTCACGACATGTTGATTTGTGTTCAATTTTCTACTTCAATATTTATTTTTAAATCAATTGTCTTTCAAAAAATATTTTGATTGAACTTTCTGAATTGTTGTCTGGAATTAACACTAACACTTAATTTGAATGAATGTGCTGTTACAAGGGGCGGATGTGTCCTTAAGCTTGAGGAAGCTCTGTCCTCGTTGCTTCCCTTTAATAATGAAGTGAACTGATAGTTCCCTTCCAGGGGGAAGATGGCTTTCCTTTCAGTGACAACTGTGTGGATTTCAAATGTGATAACTAGAGCTTGGAAACTGTGGCCTCTGCTTTAGTCTATATCTCCAGGAGGAAAAAAAACTCAGGCTTATTATAATGCCACACTCTTTTAAATTGCTGGGGGTTCCATTAAATTTTCAACTGCTGCATAATAACCTTTACCTGGACACCATGTTACTTACATACTCTCCGAGCTTTCAAAGGTGATCTATCACTCTTCATGAATATAACAGCTGACAAGGTACAGAGTACTGCATTTGATCTTAATGGGAGTTGAAAGATATTCATCAGACTGGAGTCTTACGAAGGTTCAGCAGCAGATAACCAAATTGTGAAATGTTTCATTTGAAAAAAAACAGAGATTGACAAGCTCCCAGATAATCCCATTTTCTTGGTTTAGAGGACATTTGGTATTACTCTGATGGAAACATCTCTGCAAATGAGGATATCATAAACGCTCTGCCTAATAAGCTGTAATGTTTCCAGACCCTCAGGTCAGACTGAAGCACTATAGTTTCTGTTGCCATATGAATGCGATGAGCTGTGGTGGAGCCTCAGTTTCATTCCTGAGCTATAAACTCATCCTTGCTAAACAGATTCTGCTATGTGTCTGTGCTGTGGGATATATATGGTCATTAGGACAGCATTGGATGAGAACAAAGACATGAAGTACTGTTGAAATCAAGTGTGCTTTAGGAATGCTAGAATATTTCTAACTTGTGATATGCTAAGTGTGTGGTGCTGGGTATGTACGTGGAATCATTTAAAAATATAGACATCTAATACTAACCAATATCTTTTTGAGCTTCCCGTAGGAATAAAAAGATTTTATGGTTGTCCTTTCTCAAATAATGTACACATTGAGGATTTTATTAATCCTAGCCATCGACTGTTAGAAAATGGGGAGGAAATAGTGCTTTAGTGTATATATTCAGAAATAAAATTGAATGGGGAGTTTTTATCATTTTATGTGACTGAAAGAAATCAGGAAGTGAGAAGTGGGTGTGGTGGTGCCTAAGAACTTAAAACTCTGATTCCTTTCAATACCCTGGGTGTAATAGTGTAGCATATCCCCAACAGCAAGCACCCTAGAGCATTAAGCAATGATGTAAGTAACTCTCAACTACAAACCCAAAGGGACTTGACACATTGGATGTTGAACCAAGACCACCAGAATTTAATTTAGCAGGATTTAAAACCCTTTGTGTGATTAGTTTTTAATTCTCTACTTGACACAATGTAGAAACACTTGGAAAGAGAGTCTCTGTGGGAGATTGTCTGGAACAGTTTTGCCTGTCCAGGGTTGTCTCTCTTGTGTTGATGGAAGACAAAGACCTTCTCATTATGGATAGCACCATTCCCTAGGTTACAATAGGCATGAGGCACTTGTTTCTCACTACTCTTGAGTGTGGATGTGATAAGACTACCTGATTTAAGTTCTTGTTGCCTTGGCTTCCCTAATGTGATGGACATAACCTGGAGTTGTGAGCTACAATAAATCCTTTTTCTCTAAATTTCTTTTTGTTGAGGTATTCTATCACAGCAACTGAAAGGAAAGTAGAACACTATGTCTGTCTGTTTGTTTGTTTGTTTGTTTTAAAGCAACTACACAAATATAAACTAGGAGAACTGACTAGAATACAGGTTATTAGAAGACTATCTGAGACTGGTAGTTTGCTGTTTCGACACGCTCTAATGTTAAAACTGATTTAAAGCAATGTATAACTCTGTGGTAGATTATGGCTGACAATACACTCACACATCGATTGTCTCGTTTATTTTCCCAAGTATACTGAGATAAGTGTTTTAATTTCTAAGTATGAATAATGGGAATATGGAATGGTGAGATAGCTCTGAGGGAACAGGCGTGTAGTCAAGGCTCCTGACCTGAGTTTGATCCACAGGACACACTCAATAGAAAGGGAAAACTGTACTGTTGAAGGAACTGTAAAATAGTTCAAACACTCTAAAAATGATATGGAAGTCCCTAGAAAATAAAAATAGCATCACTATGTGGTTCAATAATTCCCATTTTGTGCATTTATTAGAAGAATTAAAATTATTTTAAAAAGAAAAAGAGAGAGAAAACAATTTTGGGGGTTGTTCTCTGACCTCTACAGACACACTGTGGCACATGCATGCCCATATACAAATAATAAATAAATATAATTTTTAATTTAAAAAGTAAATATTCATAATACTAAAATTAGAGAAGGTTAGGATCCTACTTCTGAAAACTGTGTCTGGAAACTGTATAGAAGACAGAACGCATAACTAAATTTACTAACCACTTACATATGCAATTGTAACTACTATCTCATTTAAACTTGCAAATAATACTAAAGTGGTAATGGTTGATTCTTAATTACAGATGGAAAACTGAGGCTTCATGAGTGTAAAATATTAGCAATAAGAATCTAAAGCTTGTTAAACTATATCTATTAGGTTCTTGTCTCATTTGTAGAGCCCATGTAGAAATAACTGTTATGGATTTTGAGACACAGAGATAATCCTAGTGCGTTGTGGTGGCCACATACAACCACAACTGTCCATACTGGGGAGAGACAGAGGCCTTGGAAATATACACCCAGAGAAGGTGGTATGAAACCTGCAATGGGAGATGCAATCACCCTCCAAGAAGACCAGCAGCCCCTCAACTTGAGCAAGATCCTCCCAGAGCCTCTTTACAATACAGCCCAGCCCGTTCACACCTTGATTTCAAACTTCTGGCCTCTTAAACTTCAAGATAGACAATTTACATTGTCTTAAGTCACCCCATTTTTATAAAGCAGATTGTATAAAGATGGCTATCATCCAACCTGCTTTTATGCAAGCATTCAAGGAAATTAATAAGCTGCACACCAAGTTAAAAACCCATGTATAGGAGAATCTAAAGTCTACATTCTTCACATTCTGACAGTGATGAGAAAAGATTATGAAAAGGAAGAGAGGTTAAGGAACAAGGTTGAAAAAGTGATGCTCAGGACCAAAACTAGAACTGTGAAAGGGGTCTTAAAAGTTCTCCTAGACTATTAATACCTTAAAACCGTAACTGTGGAGAGAAACAAGACCTAGAAGGATGCGCATCACACACAGTGAATGTGGATTCAACAGATGAGCATAATTTTAAAAGGAAGGACAAGAGTAGGTTAACAAGAACCAAGAGAAGGTACTCAATAATAAAGTGAAACTCACAGTCAAGCTAAACTCATGTACCCATAGTTCAAGTGGAGACCAAAGGAAAAGGAGGAACTCTAAATATACAAGCCACTGTGCTTAAAGTTGTTATAAATGCTGAGACTGCTGCAGAGGAATAAGAATATCACTTGCAAGATCACCTTCAAAGGAGGGAGGTTTAATGTAGAGAGGTCCTAGCACAGCCACTCCAACTTGGGGCCAGATCTCACAAACTGATGCTAATATAAGAAAAGTTGATTCTCTTTCAGAATTATTTAAGTTTTTAATTTAACTTTATTTATGTATATCTGTATTACTTGCATGTGAATACTAGTGCCTTCAGAGGCTATGAGAGGGTCCCCTAAGCTAGAGTTACAGTGGTTATGAGCTGCCTTGCAGGTGCTGGGAACCAAACTCTAATCCTGGCACTCTTAACCCATAAGCCCTACTTTCAGGATTATTTAAATGAGGAAAGAAGTCCATGCTGAAACACATAATTAAACTTGAGTTATTTCTGAAGGTCTCAACCACACTAATGAGAAGGAGATTATAGGAAATCCATCTGTCTCAATGAGAGGAAGACATTTTAAACAACCAGAGTTTATGAGCTCTTTCTCGTAAGAGCAACCTCCAAGTTGTAAGCTCATGGAGCTGAGGCTATGCACATGTCGGCACATATGTTAGGCATGGCAACACTGGCTATGGGGATTTTAGCACATATGCTATACATGTGATTTTTAGCATCTTTCGATTTGAAGTTCACTTCCAACTCTAGGGATCTGTTATCTACAGAGAAAGAAATTAAATATAAAAATGAAAACTCAACAAAAATGTTTGAAGGACACTGATTTTGATCTCTTCAAAGAGAAGGTATGATTTTGGTATAAATGTTTCATTTACTTTAAAGCACAATGGCAGCAAATTACAGTTCTAAAGTGAGTATGTAACTGACATACTTCAATTAAAATGTAGTGTGTAGGGAGAGTTCACATTTTACCAAGGTCTTAAAAGTTATCTGTACATAGTATTCTCAACATTTGAGAACATCAGAAAGAAGTAGAAATGGTTGGGATTTTGGAGACAGAATTCTAAATTATGAGCCAGAGGTACCATTTCATTACTTTGGCTCCTGATGATGCATTCAACCATCTTAAGATCCTATGTCTTTGGTGTGATATAGGAGATAACAATTCACATTCTAACTTACCAGAGACTGTAAGAAACTCATAATAAAGTGCTGAATAAATAGCAATAAGTACATATGATTAGTATGATGTGGAAGCAGATTCTCAAAGAAATTTGGGTACAAATTTGGATACTTCTTTGAATGCAGATCTTAGGAAGGTCTACCAGGAAAGTGAAAGCAAGATACAGAAAGAAAGTGAAATTAATCCAGAGAGAGTATGTATGCTGCAAGTAGCTGAAGTGCAGTCATTCTGAGAGATGATGGGAGGATGCATAGAGCACATCTGGGGGGATGAGAAAGCTTCACTAATCCCCACAGTATTCAGCTGCATCTATTAACACGGCAGTAGTTTACCACACATTTAACCACCCTGATACAGCATGATTATGACCAATAATCAAACAAAGTCTTCAGACAGCATGTCGTGGGAATTTACAGATGGCTTTTTGCACTTCTATGTGGAAGTCCAGGAAGACATGCATAAGATACCCATCAACACCGTTATCTTTATAGTCAAATTTTTATTTGCAGAAAACTGAAGTTCAAAGTAGTAGAAAGATTTGGCTATACATACACAATTTCTAATAAAAAACAAAATCTGAATTCAACTAAAAGAACTATTCATTTATAAGAACTTAAGTTCATCTTAACAATTCATCAGCTATTTGTAAAACCCCTTCTTAAATCCCATAGAATGTGTACAAGCAAACTTCTATGCATGTGTATAAAAGCTGAGTATATTTTTTTTCTCTCTCAAAAAAACAAAAAAACAAAACCAAAAACTTTTAAAACCAATAAGACAAAAATAGCAATGAAACAAAAAGCACACAAAAGCATGGGGTTCATATCAAAAATGAAGTTGGGTAGGTAAAATCTAGGAGAAATTAGGGAAAAGAAAAGATTATGCTCAAAATATAGTGTATAAAATTTAATTGAAAAATAAGCATATAATAATGCTTTGGTATCATTAAGAAATATGGAAATAAGAAAAGTATAAGAAGACAAAATTGAAACATAGTGGTAGAGAACAGTGAATGTTTGCAAGAAAGGTAAGAGGGTGTTAATGGTCAACAAGATGTCTACTGACCAAGATTTCCTATGTTTGCTTTTCTCCATATTTTGGTAATAGGCTGTGGTAGATTAAATGAGAAATGTTTTCCATTGGGCCAGGCACTTGAACACAGGTGGTGCTATTTTGGGGAGGCTTGGCCTTGTTGGAGGAATTGGGTCAGTGTGGATGAGTTTGACCTATCTCTGGTTTACTCTGCGTTGTGTTTATAGTAAAAATGCTATGATGCCTCCAGCTTCCTATTCCTGCTGCTGTGCCTGTCACTTACTGCTATATCTCCCTCCATGATGGACTCTTAGCACTCTGAATAAACTCCTCTTCTTCCACAAATTGCTTTGATTCATGGTATTTGATGGCAACAACAGGAAAGTCATTAATACAAAAGTTGGTATCAGAAAGTGCTCTTCCTGCATAGATCCTGCACATGTTGGTCTTTGGAAGAATGTAGAGGAATTTGGAACTCTTAGCTAGAAAAGAGACTGAAAACTTATCAGGCTATTAGAAATGGAAGGCAGTAGTGCTTAGACCAGTTGGGGCTGTAGAAGCCCAAATCAGGAGGTTTCTGAGAGAAGTGAGGACTCTAACAGCTATTGGGATAGAGGCTATCCCTATGATATTTTGGTAAAAGAACTAGTTATCTTCTGGAACAGTAAGCCAAATAGACTTTTCCCATAAAGCTACCTTTGGTTATGGTGTTTTATCACAGCAACAGAAATGTAATATATATGAGACCTTTGGATATCATAGAAAATTTCAACCATGTCTGTTCCATCCTCTTCTGGGTACCTCTTATACCACATGATCCTGAAATGATAGTTTTCTCACTATCAAGGTGCTTGCCATGACTTTCATGAGATAGCATGCTATTCTGTTATCTCAGCTGTAAAGTGTGATCTATTACATCCCTGGCTGTCAGTCAGCCTTCTTAGAAATTTTAAGAAACAGCTCAGTAATCTATAGTGAGGTCTGGGACCTGGGAGCCCCTTCCTTCTGAATGTTTTATGACATTGACTTCCAGTGTGGCCTCTGAGCAAGTCATTTAACCTCCTTGGCTCAGTTAACCATATGGAAAATGAACATGATAATATCTCACAAGGGTATTGTGGGATTACTCAATGTTTATAAAGTGCTCGGGAAATGAACCATCCAGGATGTGCTCGGTGGTATCATTAATCATTTGACCAGTTGAATTCAGACATCTGGAATGCACAGAATTCTAGACTTCTTAGACAATTTCACTGTAATACCTCACATATCACAAAGCTTAAATTTATGAGAATTTAGATAAATTCCGTAACATGGTGAAGCACTCAGAATTTTTTCACATGTTCCCTTTTGTATCTCTTTTTCTCAAACTGTTTCTTCCTTTCTCAGAGCAGAAAATTACTCCCCCATGGTTTGATGGCAAGAGCTATACTTCTTAAGGACAGTGATCCCTCCTGGTCTTCATTATCTACCTTGCTTTCTTTCTTAGTTGGTCATTCAACAAGCAATCACTGGACCCAAGCTATATTCCAGGTATTCTGTCCAGTAGGAAAATACAAATAAGGCCTAGTGCTGTCTTAGGAACTTCTAGTCTAGAAGTAGATTCAGACATAGCACCAAATAGTCCCAAGGAACATGAGCTCCAAGGAGCTGTGGAAACTGGTCAAACTTTCAGATAATGTATGAGGTGGTGAGTGAACTTAAGATCCCAGGATGAGTCTATTCTTTTATCCAAGACTCCTCCTTGGATTTCTCTAAACTGCACCCTCTGTCCTTATTCAGTTCAGATATTACTGTTATTTTTTTCACTGATAGCTTTTTCCCTTTAATGCCTTAAATGTGGGTGTTACCCTATCCTATACTTGTTTTCTTCTACCTTCCTTCCCCGACCTCCTTACACACATTGTCTGAGAATCATGATGGCTACACATATGTAGTTCTAAGGCTTACCTTCCTCTTTAGTTTCAGATTTATCTAAAGATACTCAAACTCAGTGTGTACAACCTATTCACAACATTCCCATTGATACTGCTTGATCTCAAATTATGTTAATGGTTCCATAATTTCACTTCTAAATAGGCTTTAAGCCTGAATCACATGGTATCATGTATTACTATTCATTTTCACATCAATAAGACTATTACATCCTCTGTTGTGATTCTTCAAGATTCCTCAGATACATGCTTGCTTCTAGAGCCTCCCATTTAGACTATAGCAAGTCTTCTATCTCCTGCCTCTACTGAGAAGTTCCTCTTTTATGCAGTCCATACATGGACAGTTCAGATGTTCATTCATAATGCACTTCTATTGATACTATTTGTCTGATAACAGATATTGATTGCTCCTACTGTCTACTAATTTAAGTCAAAGTTCCTCATTCTGTGAGTTGACTCAGGATCTTTTATATTCTCCCACCACACCCTCACACTGAGCATTAGATGAAGCCAGGTAGAGATCCTGTTAGTCACATCTAATCTTTACATATACTTCCCTGTCATGCCTGAAGTATGCTTTTGTTGGTCCATGTCTAGTATGTCAAAGTCATTATAAACTATCATCACTTCTAAACAACACCTCTTCCTATACCCCAGCTGCTCTTGGCAGATTCTTGTTTTAAACTCCTGAATTCTTTTTGCTTACCTCTGCTGTTGTGAGCTACTATGCTACTGTGTTTACCATTTATCTTACTTTCTTCCAGACTGAAAGAACCATGAGATAGAATACATCTTATTCCCTCTTCAAAATTTCCCCATCACTTACAATAATACTTGATCAGTACTTGGTCAAATATAATTAATCTTTAAAAATTACCAGTCTTAGCTACTTTTCATTTACATAAATAAACTTAAATACAATAGCTTGTCTCATTGATGTAAAAACAATCAACAAAACCAGTTTGCTTTAGAAATATTTTTATTCTATATTTTCCATTTCTAACCATCAAATGAACATTTAAAACCAGTAGATCTGTGTTCTCTTTTTGGTACTCTTACATAGATGTAAGTGTCTTAGTCAGGGATTCTATTCCTGCACAAACATCATGACCAAGATGCAAGTTGGGGAGGAAAGAGTTTATTCAGCTTACACTTCCAATTGCTGTTCATCATGAAAGGAAGTCAGGACTGGAACTAAGGCAGATCAAGGAGCAGGAGCTGATGCAGAGGCCATGGAGGAATGTTTCTTACTGGCTTGCTTGCTTCTCCTGGCTTGTTCAGCCTGCTTTTTTATAGAACCCAAGACTACCAGCCCAAAGATAGTACCACCCACAAGGGGCCCTCCCCCTTGATCACTAATTGAGAAAATGCCTTACACCTGGATTTCATAGAGACATTTTCTCAACTGAAGCTCCTTTCTCTGTGATAACTCCAACTTGTGTCAAGTTGGCACACAAAACCAGCCAGTACAGTAAGTAAGGCTTAATCCATGCCCACACAGAACTCATGGATAACTCAAGGAAATAAACCTATAAGGAAGTGCATTGCAGCAACTGGCAGTAAGTATGGAATTAAAAATTTTACAAGATGGAGAATAGAGACAGACCCTTAATCTGGGGATCATAAATGTGTGACAGAAAATCAAAGGAGGTGGATATGAGGCACAGGCTGCTGTTCTTTGCCTTTTCAGAGGCCTGAGTCAGAAAATAACACATTGGCATAGCAGAAGCTGCAGCATAAAATGTATCTGGAGGGTGTCAACAGAATAAGGAGGGAAAATTGACAGCTGTATTGCAAACAGTCATTTGTGTCTTACTGAGCAGTTAAGATGATTTTCCTGTGGATGAAAGGAAGCTGGGAAAGGTTGCAAGGAAGGCTAATGGGCTGACTTTCCTAGTTTTCTTGTCAATTTATAATGTGTGTGTGTGTGTGTGTGTGTGTGTGTGTGTGTGTGTGTCTATCCAGTGGTTAGGAAAAAGAGGCCAAGACAAGATCTCAAAAAGAAAAAAAAATGTACTGTGCTTTCTGAGGAGTAAATGTGCTTAGACTTCTACTAAAAATCATAGGTAAAGGACTATCCCCATTTGCTTTCTGTTGCTGTAATAAAATATTGCTTCAAAGCAACTTGAAGAAGAAAATATTTATTTTGTCTTATAGTCCATCACCAAGGGAAACCAACACAGGAACTCAGGACAGAGACCTGAAGGCCGGAACTGAAGCAGAAACCATAGAGGAATGGGCTTACTGAATTGCTTCCTCTATTATTAAAAATGTATCAGCTACCTATCTTTCTTATATAGTTCAGGCTAGTTAGCCCAGGGATGGAACTGTCCTCAGTAAAGTGGACCTAACTTCACCTATTAGCAAGCAAGCAAGAAATGTCCCAAAGACATCCACTATCCAGTTTGATAGAATTAATCATTCCAGTGAGATTCCCTTTTACCAGTTGACTATAGTTTGCATCAAGTTGACAAAAGCAACCATACAAGTTGACACACAAATACAGCACTCTCAAGCCATACCCTTTTCATTTATTTTTACTCAAGATCTCACGTTAATATTATAATATAAACACAGTCCAACTTATTAAAAGTTTCATAGTCTTAAAATTTTTCCACACTTAAAAGCTTCATAACTGTGGGCTCCTATAAAATAAAATATAAGTTATATACTTTATTATTTTAAAAGTAAAAAACAGGGGACAGTTACAATTGGATCAGAGAAAGATTGAACTCCAATAGTGTAAATAGCTTAGTATCCAACATATGGGACTCATTAGGGATCCACAAGGGCTCTCTACTTCTGCCATTCATAGCACACACAGCTTGACTCATAAGTTCAGGATGATTCCACTCAATGGTTGAAACTGTCTGTGGCAGTATTCTTACAGTCCTGCCATCTCCTATTTACTGGAGTGTCCACTATAACTGAGGCTGGATTTACTGCTTTCCTTTCCTGGCCTCTCACAGTGCCCTGCCTCAGTTATCTTTACTTCTTCCCAAACAAATACCAAGTGGGTGATGCTATCAATCGACAAGTTCAGCTTGAGCTACAGCCTTCCTCACTTTGGACCACACTTTCTGTATACTGACACTGAGGAAATACTTCCTAAAAGTGCCACTCAATAATGCTCATGTTTTCTTAATCACATGATCTTTCAGCCCCAGCTATCCAGGATCCACTGTCCTAAGTAAAGCACCAAATGCTTCCCTTCTACTTAAAGTATCACATGGATGGCACTGAAGGAGCCACTGAGGGAGCCTTCCACCCAGCTATGAAACTTCACAAGCTGGGCCTCCATTGTCTGCATATATCTCAGCATTCTCTTCTCTTCTAAGTTCCTCCAGCAGCTAATTAAGCTCTGAGCACTCAAAGGTCTCTTCAGTCCAAAACTACTAAATCCTTCACTGTCCTTTCACAAAACAGTTCAAGTCATCGAAGGTCCATCCAAGCAGCACCTCATTCCTGGTACCCCAGTTCTCTAAAGGAACAGAACCAACTGACATTGTATGTATGTATGTATGTATGTACGTACGTACGTGTGTATATATGTGCATGTAATTAAATATATTAAAATTTGTTAAATCATCATGTTAAAATACAATAGCAACTGTTGCACATCTGAGAGACTGAGAAGCTGTTTCTCAGTCCTAAAGGCTGGGTTCCTTAGCTGCTAGAGAGGTCCTACTGTGGCTCTCTTACACTGGGGAAAAGTATGACAATATGGAAATTGCTTAGGCCACAAGGCTGGGTGACTCTGAAGTCCTAGTCTGGCACTGAAAATCTGGAGGGTCCTGCAGAACCACCTTAGTCAATGATGGAAGCCTGGAGATACTGTTCTGGTGCCATCAAAATTTGCTGCAACAGCACAAGTCCATTTGGTGGCTGAAGGAAAGCCAAGAGAGCAAAGGGTGAATGATTATCCTGCTGCCTTGCTTGTTTCGACCTGAACTGCCATTAAAATGTGCTACCCACTCCACTCCTGGGATAG
>JADRCH010000080.1:67901-95935 GCA_019843965.1 Rhynchomys soricoides | reverse complement strand
TGGAGGTAAAATGGTCTGAATAGGCAACTCATGGGCAAGGAAGCACACTAGGATGGTCACCTTGTGGTGCCACATGAGTTCTTGCACCTTTCTAATGTGTATCTAGAAGTGAGGGTCTAGGGAAAATCCAAGCTGACAACTGGAAAACTCTTCCACCTCCTAAAAAGTGACAGTGAAGAAAACTCCACTACTAGAGTGGAGATGACCACGGAGGAGCTTGAAGGTGGAGTCCTGGGTCTCAGGAAGGCACCTGGGTACAGATGAGGGCCCTCAAGGCCAAGGAGTGCCTCACTCAGTTATGGATCATGGGGTTAGACAGAAATTTGCTAAAACCAAAATTACTCACTATATATTTTAAGAAAATGAAAGTCTATACAGACTAGAAAAGGAAAAGAGTAACCAGAAGTGAAGGAGGCTGCAATAATCAATAGAGTGGACATCAATGCTAGGTGTCCAATGGGAAGCACCCTTTGTACCCCTTAAGGCATGGTCAGCACTCCTGGGTGACCGCAGTGGATGCCAAAACATGTTAGTTTCAAGTCATTGAATGTGACCTAGTCACAATGATGTAAGAGGCCCTGACATAGAGGTCCGAGTTCATTCATAGCATTAAACAGCCTAGTGACCCAGCCAAGGACAAAACGGTCTTTGATTGGCAACCAATTTATCATGTCTGCCTCCCAACTGTCTCAGTGTCTCCACCATGTCCTTAGAGGAACTGCCGCTGTTAAACCAGTGATCACTGCAGACTTTACAAACACTGGTGTGTTTGCCTATATGAATTCCAGCACAAGCAGAGACAGGGAGACTGACAACTTTGTGTAACACATTCTCATTCCCAGCACTCAGAAAGCCAAGACCGTGCTGTGTGCCTAAGCACCGAAAGGCCAGGTCTAATCCTCCAGGGAAACTCAAGCGCAATGGTGAACAGATTTGTTACTACCCACAATCAATCCTTTGTCATTTACTAGGGACTTAGAAACACAGCTTTGGTAAATTGAATCTAGAGTTAATCTGAAACATTTTATAAGCCAGCAGTTACAAATATGTATGGGCAAAATCCTTTCTAAGGGCTGTTTTGATAAAGTTAAGTTTCTTCTACCCTCCATCTATTTCATGCCCTTCAAGAAAATGAGCTAATGAATTAAGCAAACGCCTGATAAAGAGAAGGTGAAAGGCAAGTATTGGCTCTCTTCTAAAAAGAAAAGTCTGTTACCACTTCCTTCTAGAACTTGAAAAGTAATTATAGCTATTTTTAAGAAGGGTCAATTAGTTCAGAACAGTGTCAATCAATGAAAATGTACTGAGGACCCAAGGGTGCCAAGTACTTTAGAGACAGGCTACCTGATGCTGCAGGATCATCATCACTGTCTCAGCCAAGCGCACACTGTGAAGGCTTATTTTTTAATATGCAGCCTGGCCCATCTCAGCATCTCTGTGGATGCGCAGTGAGGTGACAGGGGTCCCCACCCCAACCCTTGTTACATTCCTGCTGTGGACTTAATGCCAACACATATTCTCAAGGTTATGTCCTCAGGATAATTAGAGCTGACGGTGTGATCCCTCCTAGAAATAGGACAATGTGAAATGAGGAAAATTACCAGACCACCCTAGACAAAGCTAGAACAATGGACTGAACTTAGTATTTTTTGACTTGTGGCTGTTAATTTGCACAGCCACAACTGCTGAGCATAGCTGCAACAATTACAATAGAAAGGAGAAAATGACAAAAGGCTTGTTAGGAGCTCCACTCCTCCTCGCTCAGTATGCCCCCAGGGTTACCTTAGGGGAGAAGTTAGTGGGTAACACAGGAGCCATATTCATCCACTCCCCTACTCAGCACTGTGGGACTGGTGCCCCATGCCCCAGCAGATCTTTGTGGCATCCTCCTCCTCTTCTTCCTCCTCCTCTTCCTCCCCCTCCTCCCCCCTCCTCCTCCTCCTTTCTCTTCCTCTTCCTTTTCCTCCTCTTCCTCCTCTTCCTCCCCCTCCTCCCCCTCCCCCTCCTCCTCCTCCTCCTCCTCCTCCTCCTCCTCCTCCTCCTCCTCTTCTTCTTCTTCTTCTTCGACACAGTTCCTCTGTATGCCCTTGGCTGTCCTAGACCTCTCTCTGTGTAGACCACGTGACATCATTCTTAATAGTAGTGTTGAGATAGTTTCACACTCCATTCACTATAAAAGTCATTTCATCTTAATCAAGTCCATACTCAGTTGCCATGTCTTTGTAATAGCTTTGTGATGTCAGGCCGCATTTCCTGCTATTCTGACATCAAACCCCAGGCGTAGCCACTACTGCTTCCACCGAATTCTAGTTATTTCATTTTGAAAGATGCCACCCATAGACAGGTTCACAGGGAACCTCACTTTGAAGTGAGGACTTTTCTAAATCATGCTGGCTTTAAATCCCAGGGAATTCGTTTTTATAGAAAAGTTCCTAGGGTGTTTTTACACAAATGAAAAACTAAAATGACTGTGTACGGTATTCAATGGATGTCCCTGGAAGATTTGGGTTGGGAAGAAAGACACAACCATGAAATTTCCATCTATCGTAGCTGTGTGATACTTCCCTTTCCCACTCCTGTGCCCACATAAGCAACCCTCAAACCTCAGATTTGAAGCATCTTTCCTGCATTCATTATTTGGACATATGCATTTTATTAAATTTTCTTTCAAATCTCTTTTGTTCAGACACTCTTTTACAAGCTTTAGGTTAATTTTTTGAAAGGTGACAAATCAATGGCACAAAACTAAAACTTACAGAATGGGGTAGAGATAAAGTAGGCATTTGCACATCTCTGTTGTACACTCCTAGTCCCGAGAGGCAGCCACTGCCATAGTTTTATGCCTCTAAATAAAACAGTCATATATGTAAATGTAGATGTTTTATACAAATGTTATATAGAAGGTGGTCCAAACCCAGCCAGAGTGTTGTTATTTAGCAGTATAGCTTAGAGAGCATTCCAAATCAGTATCCTGGGATTTTGCTTGCTTGCTTGTTTTTGTGGTGTGTGTGTGTGTGTGTGTGTGTGTGTGTGTGTGTAGCATAGTGTTATATGGGAGCAGTACAGTACCTACACAGGCAGAGATCAGAGGAGGACATGGCATTGGCAGGGGTGGGAGTCCTGCTCTATCACCTTTTCATTTGAGTCAGGGAATGTCATTGAATCTAAGGTTCACTGCTTGACTAGGATGGCAGACCAGGGAGCTCCTGGAATCTACCTGTCTTTTCTCCCAATGCTGTTTACAGACAAATGTGGTCATGATCAGCTTGTGCTCCCCCTCTCTGTCTCTCTGTCTTTCTCTCTGTTTGTCTCTGTCACTCTGTGTCTTTCTCTGTCTCTCCCTCCTCCCTCTCCCTCTCCCGCTCCTCTCTTCTCCTCTCCTCTTCTTTCATGTGGTTGCCAGAGATTCTAATACAAGTCCTCATGTTTCTACAGCAGTTCTCTTTATCACTGAGCACCTCTATGGTTTATATGTTGATTTTAATTACTGCAGAACATGCCATCCCAGTTCAATTAATGGATAATTTTTTAATTTATGAATAAAAAAATTAGAATTTCCCAATCCTGTAGTAATCCAAGCAATACTGTCATAAGTAAGCTATTTACTGGAAGATGGGCTTCTCCATAGATGAGTGGGTTGGCTGAGAGGAAGTTTTCTTCAGTGGAATGCCACTGGCTAAAGCAATCACACTCTGGGGCAGTCCATGCTCAGGAGCAGCTGACCAACACAAACTATACTCTGTGAATATCAGCTGCTATTTTTCATTTTCTTTCTTTTAGAGTAGGAATGAACAGAAAATTGGGCAAGGAGGAAAGGGTTTGGGGAGAGTTGGAGGATGGGAAAAACAGGATAAAAATATACAGATGAAATCCTCAGAAAATAACATTCTAAAAAATAAATATTTAGAAGTAAAATTGATGGGTCAAAGAATGTTTTTGCCTTTTTAAAATTTTAATAAATACTGCAGCTGGAAGCAAGGAGGCTAAACAACATGCCTACTGTCCTTCCTGAGCCATCAAAATGTTTCTGTGGTGTGACAAGTGGGAAGAGGTCTTGGCACGTTTATTTTGTGGTTTTGGTTGGTTGGTTTGTTTTGTGCTTAAGCGAATCCCCTCTGTGTTAGACTTCCTCTTGTCCACTGCCATCCTGCCCTCACATTAATGGATTTCGAATCTTTCTCTTACTGATATATTACTCTTCACATATTAGGAGGATCAAATTTATAGACAGGCTTTTAAAAATGTCAATAATCTCCTGGTTCTGGCCATAAAT
The DNA here is from genome assembly GCA_019843965.1 of Rhynchomys soricoides. Classification (NCBI taxonomy): domain Eukaryota; kingdom Metazoa; phylum Chordata; class Mammalia; order Rodentia; family Muridae; genus Rhynchomys; species Rhynchomys soricoides. Next base: position 91,662 of record JADRCH010000080.1, on the reverse strand, counting down.
TGATGTGTTTTTTTAAAATATGATTTTAGAACTACCCTAAATGCTTCTAAAGTTCTGATTAAAATAATTTTAACTATCATAGGCCTGATCTGCATCTTCTTAGACAAAAAAAAAAAGTAAAATTTTATATCAGCTCTAATTGAAATGTTCTTGGCTGCACATCAAATTGCCACATATTTAGCCATTTAAAACAACACCTGCTTGTCTCAAATTTTCTCTGGAGTCTGAATGTGGCTCAGCTGGATACTCTAAAAAAGTCCTCATCCACACTGCGATTAAGATATGGACTAGGTAGGCCTGGGTGTGACCTGTGCACAGGGCAAGGTAAAGGCCTACCTCCATGCTCGGGCAGGTATGAGGAGAAGTCACTTCTGGGAAGCTATAGGATTCAGGATAGCTATCTTTAAACCAGCAAGGAACGGGGAAAATCTAGAGCCAGCCTTTTTAAAGAGACATTTATTTATACTGAACACGATCATGTGAACAACATTCTGCTACTTCCATCAATTTCTGACAGTAGAAGCAAATCGTGACCCCTCCCCCACCCACAATGGCCGGAAGGGATGAGATCAAAGGAGCATGGATACCATAGGACAGGGATCAGTATCCAGTATCGGGTAGTCTTATGTTTGATTGGTCAGGGGCCAAAAGAGAAAAAAACAGCTGGAAAGGATTCCTTAGGAAACTTAAATCTCAGTAGCAAAGACTGAAATAGTTTTAACATGAGACATAGTGTGGTATCTTTTATCAAAGTCCCACAAAATAAAATACTGTGACAGTTTAAAAAGAAGAAACCTGAAATTTTCCTTAAAGAGGTGACATCTGATTTGAGATTTTAGTGGTTGTTGTCATTGCTACCTTTATTGTTTACTAGCCAAGCACTTGCTAAGTACAGACTCTATACCAAGCAAGATGTTGTATACATGGGAATCCTCACTGTTCCTCCCAAAACAAACCCACTTGAAAAAAAAACCCCAAAAAACAAAAAAACAATTTTATATAGTTTACATTCATTTAGGATTTTTCCTTCACCAATGAGTTTGTTGCTGAGAGACAAATGTTGTCCATTGGGAGGCACTGGGGTGGTGTTTTGTGGAGGATGATTCCAATACAGTTCCAGACTGACTTCAAGATCTGCAGATAGGCTAGAGGTCTGTGCAGTGACATCCACTTCACTATTGAGCTGGTGGCAGGAAGCATGCCCCTCATCTGATCCCAACCTTGACTTACTCATTAGGGAAATGGGTTGCCCTGAAGTGCGTAGGAATAGACGTGGAACTAAATCAGTGTTCTTGACTCAAGTGTTTGGGAAAAAGGAGACAGACTGTCCTCAGCATCTAGCACTGGGCCTGATGGTAAGTGCCAGGGATGTGGCTCTGGAGGGAAGGGTAGGAGAGTACAGAGCCTGTGGCAGGTTTAACTTCCCTGCGGCTCTCCTGGAAGCCTCTATCTAACATAATTATAGAGAGTAACTATTACTTCAGACCCACAGCTTTTATCTCCCCTTCGTTTGATAATAGCCACTGACTGTTTGAAATGGCTATGGGTGTTATGACTTTTCAGATTTACTTTGTCAGTTTTATCTCTAACTTGCCATTCTTTCACCTCGAGATCTCTGCACTGTTCACCTGTGCGGCCTGGAGCATCTCCAGGGAGGAAGAGCAGGAGAAGAGGGAACAGACTCCATGCCCTCAGCTACGGCAGCTTTTCTTGGTTTGATCTGCTTAAAATTCTTTTTAAGACTGATTGATTCAAGAAAGAGTTTCTTCATGTTGAAAACAGGAATCAGGGCAGAGGAGATAGTTTTCTGATGCTCCCCTTCTACTGCAAAGACCAATCTCGGGCAGGGTTTCCTCATAGAGCCCCCATCTCATCCTCAGCTCAAGTCTTGTCTCCCAGTGTGTCTTTTTGTCCCAACAGACAGTGTAGGGTCTGTGTGTTGTGAATGACAAAGGTGTCTTATCATCACCCAGCACACAGTGTTTGCTGCACAAGCATGGTGACCTGACTCCAGATTCACAGCACCCATGTGAAAAGCTGGCTCAAGAGCACACATCTGTAACCCCAATTTTGGGGAGGTAGACACAAGCAAATCCCTAAGGTTTGCTGGCCAGTTAGACATGTCTGAAGGTAAATTTAAGTTCAGTGAGCAATGTGGTCTCAGAAAACAAGATGGAGATTAAATGCCTGACCTCATCGTATTGTCTGAACTTACACACACACATACACACACACACACACACACACACAACCAATATATACATATGCATACACAGCAATATCCCAGGTGTCCACACATACACACAAACCCCAATCCATATCCACACATGCACATCCATATTCCACCCGTGCATTTCCACATATACACACATGCCCACTTCCAAACATGTGAAAACACACATGCAAGCATATATCCACACATGTCCACACACATACATGCCCATGTACGAACTTCTACACATGCACACATACCTACATCAATACACTTGCATACATACATGACTATGCATCAGTGTTTGCTACCACTACCATCTTATTACCATATCATATCAGTCTAACTGATACGATTTTGGTTGTATTAATGTTTGGTTTCCCTGATTTTTCATTAGATTTTGTTAGATGTTTCAAAAACTTTGCTGCTTTTTTAAAAAAGTTCAACTCTTTGCAAGCAGGTAAGGGTCAGGTGTTATTTCAAGAATCAGCTGTAGAGTGTAGTCTCTCAAGAAAAATCTAGCCATGGAAGTCATGTGCAGTAGATATACTCTCTTTGAAATAAAAATGCAACTCTTTAATGCTTTGATAGACTAAAACAGTAATAAGAGGAAGAAAATCCTAAGAAAATCTACATTCTTTAGAGTTCATACTCATAATTTTATGATTAGGAAGAAATCATCAGTGATAGACTTGGATTTGAATGAAGAAACACCAACACTGGCGTATGGACACGGACCATCTCAAGCCAGCTGTGGGACCTGTGTGTTAGTCAGATCCTCATTACTCTAACAAAGTCCTACTGGTACCCTTGGCATATGGTTCTTTTCGTTTACTTAAAGATCAAGTAACCTCATTGCTTTGGACATCTGGAGAAAATGGTAATCAAAGCAGGAGCTTGTGGTGGAGTAAACCACCCACCTTATCAACAAGAAAAGAATAACAGTAAGAGACAATAGGCTGGGATCCCACAAACTACTTCAAGTTCCCTCATAAGGCCACACCTCCTTAAGATCCACCCCATCTTCCAGAAGGATCTATATGAACCAAGGCTTTTTTATTAAATTATTTTATTTATTTACATCCCAAATGCTGCCCCCTTTCAGACCTTGTTAGCAGAGTTCTTTTCCCCCATCTTCCATCCCCCCTCCCATTCACCTCTGAGAGGGTGAATCCCCTTGGATTCAAGTCTCTACAGGATTAGGCACATGCTTTCCCACTGAGGCCAGACAAGGCAGTCATCTGCTACATATGTCCCATGGGACATGGACCAGCCAGTGTGTGCTCTTTGGTTGGCGACTCAGTCTCGGGGAGCTCCCCAGGTTCCAGGTTAGTTGACACTGTTGATCTTCCTGTGAGATTGCCATACCCTTCCATTCCTTCAATCCATCCCTTAACTCTTCTACAGAGGTTCCTGACCTCCATCTAATGCTTCGCTGTGGGTATCTGCATCTGTCTCAGTCAGCTGTTGGGTAGAGCCTCTCAGAGGACAGCTGTGCCAGGCTCATGTCTGCAAGCACAGCATAGCATCAGTAATAGTGAAAAGGTGCCAACCCATGGGATGAATCCCAAGGGGGTTGGTTGGTGGTCAGCCATTCCTTCAGTCTCTGCTCCATTTTTAGATATAAATTAACTCGAAGAAATCAGTACCTCTCCTTTATACAAATGATAAATGGGCTGAGGATGAAATTAGGGAAACAACACCCTTTACAATAGCCACAAATAATATAAAATATCTTGGTGTAGCTCTAACCAAGGAAGTGAAAGATATGTATGACAATAACTTCAACTCCCTGAAGAAAGATATCCCATCGAAGATCTCAGAAGATAGAAATATCTCCCCTGCTCATAGATTGGTAGGATTAACACAGTAAAAATGGCCATCTTAACGAAAGCAATCTATAGATTGAATGCAATTCTCATCAAATTCCAACACAATTTTTTACAGACCTTGAAAAAGCAATTATCAACTTCATATGGAAAAACAAAAACAAACAAACAACCCAGGACAGCCAAAATAATTCTGAAAACTGAAAGAACTTCTGGAAGATTCGCCATTCCTGACCTCAAGCTGTACTACAGAGCAATAGTGATAGAACCTGTATGGTATTGGTACAGAGATAGACAGGTTGATCAGTGGAATAAAACTGAAGACCCAGAAATAAAACCAAACACTTATGGACACTTGATTTTTGACAAAGAATCCAAAACCATACAGTGGAAAAAAAGAAAGCACCTTCAAAAATAGTGCTGGTCTAACTGGCAATCTGCATGTAGAAGAATGCAAATAGATCCATTTTTATCACGCTGTACAAAGCACAAATCTAAATGGATCAAGGACCTCTACATAGAACTAGATAAACTAAATCTAATAGAAGAGAAAGTGAGAAATAGACTTGAAGGCATTGGCACAGGGGGAAATTTCCTGATTGGAATCAAGGCGTTTTGGCACATGAACCTATGAATAACATTTTCTCTTTCTATACATGGGAACTAATTTTCACAAACTGTCTACTATATTTGTATGTTTTCAGTTGTAGTTCCATTTGGTTAGGAAAACATATTCCTGCATCAGGTTCTCTGCATATATATCATAGCTTTTAGTTTTGTATATTTTGGGACTCCTGAATGTGAGAATGTGTGTGTCTGTGATTCTTTTGCTTGCTCTTGGGACTTTCTCTTAGGTTGAGTTTCCTTGTCCGATTTTGATATGGTAGATCTTTCTTTATCTTGTCATATTTTATGTTTCTGTGCTTGGTTGCTATTTCTTAGAGGCCTGTTCTTTTCTAAGGAGAGAAAAAAGGAGTAGATCCAGAGAGAAAAGAAGAACAACCATGAGGAGTAAAAGGAAAGCAAACTATAACTAGGGTACATTGTATGAGAAAATAATCTATTTTTAAATAAGAGGGTTGAAATGAAAAAAATCAAAAACAGAAAATAAAAACTATAAAGTTCTGGTTTCCAAACCATCACGGAAATTACACCCAGATAAGGCAAGCTTCCATACTTTTTCTTCTGTGTGACTGACCAGAGAGTAAACAAGTAGGATGAATCAAAAGTTTGGTCCACCAATTCAGACATGAGCAAGCCAGCATTTTATAAAACTCCCCTTCTGTTTTAAAGAGCAGTTGTAAGCAGTGTTCCATCATTAAAACCTTGCTCGTCCTCAGCCCACGTGAGCCTTATCTCCTAAAGCATTGGTTTCTCCCAACAGACATTGTAGGGTCTCTGTGTAATGAGGGGACAATAGTGTCTTGATGTTCATCACCTGTCATAGCCAGACAGAAAGTGGTATCATATCCGTCAGGACTGTATACAGTCTACACACACCCATCTTTACCTCAAAATATATTAAAAGGCATGGATAAAGAAGATGAAAGCTTCCACTGCAATCATACAGAAGCAACTGTCAGACAGAACCCGTATAGGAGGTCAGGTGATCTGGCTCCATAGGTAAGAGCCTTTGCCACACAAGCTTCAGATTCAACCTCTGGAATCCAAGGAAAGAGGACAGAAACTATTCCTAAAAGACATCTTCTAACTTCTGTGAATAGGCAAAATTTTATCATCATAATAAAAACAAACAAAATGTTTTACAAAAAAGGAACTGTACTTCAAATTTTGAATGCTAACCTTTTCCAGGCTGTTGATAAGTTATACCATTAGGGTCACCCAATACCAGGCAACAACCTACCAGCTGCAGCTCCCATCAGTCACAGGATGACAGCATAAACGACCAAGACACCTCAGTGCATGGACCATAACCATCATCAGTCAGGGAGCATCTGTAATGAATACCGCAGAAGGAACATTTCTAAAATAGAAATGCAAATAAAAGGTTTATTCTCCAAGAATAGCAATAACATTTATAAAACGCTCACCAGAGCCATCAGGAAAACAATAACACACAAATTTCAGAAAAGTCATATTACTATGGCTTCTATGAGTACTTTTTTTTAAAACTAAGAAAATATTATCAATACATTTATTCATAATAAATCAATAGTTTAGCAGGTTACCCATGATCTCTCAGAGCAAACCCAAGAAGAAATTCATATCTACATAGCTCTCTATTAAAAAATTGAGTTTGTAGCTTATAAAAAATTTCCAAAGAAAAACTTTGGGATAAGATGAAAATTTTATTCATGGCAAATTTTGCCAAACTTTTAAGGAAGGAATACAAATATCCACAACCATTCCAATAAAATAAAAGCAGAAAGATATATGCCAATAATTTTGTAAGATTAGCATTATTTTAATAACAATCAGATAAACATTACAAGAAAACTACTGACCAGTATCCCTTATACTTTTGCATAACAAAAGTTTAAATGTTACCAAATCAGCTCAACAATATATAACAAGAAAAATGTGTTATGGCACACCATACTATATATCAGGAATATAAGGCTGGTTTATCATTAAGAACAGATCATACACTAAAGATGTAGTCCACAGGATATTTACCCTATTTTGTGCAAAGCCCTGGTTCTGAACCCCAGCACAACACACACACACACACACACACATACGCACACACACACACACTGGTGAGGAATTTTCTTTATTTTTTTTTTTTTTGGCAAACATATTATTAACTCTAATTTTTCACCTAGATATTTGTTAACTATTATCCATTGTTTGAATTTTGCTCTTTCCAGGTTCTTTTTCAACATAGATAATATTATTTTTCATTAGCTCTAATCCATTTAATTTTTGTTATAAATTTTAACTGGCTTTAATCTATATTTTAGTTTAAACTTTTCTGGCTATGATTGACATTTTTTAAATGTTTATACTATTACTTAGTACCTCAAATAATTATATTTTATATAACTTATTATACATTAATATGTAAGACATAATATATTCAATTGCTACATATATATATACATATATATATATATGTATATATATATATATATATCCTTATTCCATTAGAGAAAATAAGCACCCATGTTAAAGGCTAATTATTTTAAATTTATGGGTCTATTCACTGAAACTAAGTCTCCCACTGATTAAAAGACCTCAGGAAAATTCAGCTGAGACATAGCTGTCAGTAATACAGGTGAAATAGCACAGAGCAATTTTATGAATGCTTAGCAGAAGGACAAAAACTTAAAAGCAAGTGAAAATAAAATTTTCAAAGAGAAAGATCAATACGACCATTTCTTAAAATGTGTGTGTGTGTGTGTGTGTGTGAGAGAGAGAGAGAGAGAGAGAGAGAGAGAGAGAGAGAATATTATATTAACAGCCATTCCTGAACAACAACAAAAATGGCCTGGGTATATAAGCCAATTATCTTAGCCTGATGAAGGGTTAATTAACATCTTCCATAATAATAAAAGACTAAATGACTTCCTTTAAAATCAGCATCAAGGCATTATACATCAAAAGAAAGAATTGATACCCAGGGTTTCATTAAAATTAATAACTTCTGCTCTTCAAAAGATGATTTTCAAAGAATTAAAACACAGATTGGGAAAAAACATAGCTAATCACACAAGCAATAAACAATACGTTGAATGAACTCCCAATATTCAATTAAAGAAATGTATCAGGAAAAATACCTAACCAGACATTTCACCATCAAGAAACGTACTAATGACAAGGAAATGTACAAAGGGCCACTCATCACCATTGATCGCTAGGGAGATGCAAATGAAAACCGTAATGAGATGACACTTCAAACTATCAGGTCTGCAATTAAAACTGACCATACTAATCATAGCAAAGATATGAGACAGCCAGTGCTCACATAAACTCTGCTTTTAAAATCCAATCTCAGAACGAATCGAGATATCTATATATATTATTTGTTGCACTCATGTACACATGGGCATGTGGAACCAGAGATAAATGGCAGGCATCTTCTTCTTCTTACTCCCCACCTTATTTTTGAGACAAGGTCTCTCACTGAACCTGACGTTCATCAACTCGGCAAGTCTAACTGCCCAGTGAATTCCAGAAATGCGCATGCCTCTGCCTCCCCAGCTGTTGTAGGCTTACAGGCACATGCCTCCACTCCTGGCTTCCTATGTGAGAAAGAGGGATGGGAGCTCTGGTCTTCTGGCATTTTTAGCAAGCACTTGAGACATCTCCCCAGCTCCGGATATACTTCTAGTGGGCTATGAATTGGCATTGTTTAAAAAACAATTGGCTTTTGTTTGTTGTTGTTGGTTTGGTTTGGGTTGGGTTGGGTTGGGTATTTTTTGTTTTTGTTTTGTTTTGGGTTTTTTGTAGTGTTTTTCTCTTAGCTCTTTCAGGTTCAACTGTATATTTAGCAAACAATAAAACTGACAAATGTGTACAAACACAATGGAAATAGTCCAAAAATTTAACCAAGAATTCTGTGTAGAATCACTGTCATCCTAGACTAATGGCAATGAGGCTTTGAAATAACTTTGTCTCTAGGCTGTTATCAGCTATCCAAATTGCTTTTAAAATCACCTAAAAATTTATAATATTTTTATCCATGACCACATTTGGTATTTGATTTTAAAAAGTACCACACACTTACTCTGTGACTTTGTGTTTTCACAAGAGGAATTAAAGACTTGGACTCAAATATTTATCCTTGCCGCTGTGATAAAGTACCATGACACAGCAACGTGAAAGAAAAATGGTTGTTCCAGAGGAATCTGTCCAACATGCTGGGGAAGACATGGCAGGAAAGGAACGATCTCAAGAGAAGGAGGCTGTCTGGTCACACTGCATCCACACTCAGGAAGGAGGGCAAGCACAGGACATAGAGGCTGACTTTAGAACCTCAAGGACCATCCCCAACAACACCCTCCCTCCATTACCTCTTAAAGGTTCCACTGCCTTTCCACATAGCACATCCAACTAGGAACCAAGCGATCAAACAGATGAGCCTATGTGGGACATTTCAAGTTCAAACCTCAGCAGACACTTTATACTGCTATTGTGGTAGTGTGAAATACTACTCAGCAATTCAAAAGTATGAACTATTGATATAGCATCCTGGATACATCTCAAAATAATAGTGCTGAGGGGAAGAAGCCAAAAAGATTAAATATAATTTGATTTACATAAAATCTATAATTGTGTAAGATGTCGTTAGTGAAAGAATGTAGCTAAGAGCTACTTAGGAAAACAAAGCAGGCTGGAGGGATGCAGGAGGGAATACAAAGGGCCTAGGGCAATTTTGGTTTCCCATGTTTATTGCCTTAATTGTGCTGACATTTCTTAGGCATACACATAAGCACAAATCTACAACTGTCCTAGTCTGCTTTCTGTTGCTGTTATGAACACCATGACCAAACACTACTTGGAGAGAAAATGATTTAACTAAGCTTATACTTCCCAGTGCATTGTGAAGAAGGGAAAAATGGGTCAGAAACTCAAGGCATCCACTCTGAGGAGGACCCTAGAGGTGGAATTCCTCCTGCTGGAAGCAAAGCCATGGAAGAACACTGCTTCCTGACCTTCTCCCTATGACTTGCTTTTTGCTTTATTATAGAACCTATATATATATATATAGAACCTGCGCAGGAGTGTCATCATCCACATCCATCAGTAATCAAGAAAATCTCTTATAGGCTTGCCTACATGCCAATCTGATGTAGGTACTCTCACCTGAGGTTCCTTCTTCCCAGGTGATCTTAGCGGGGGAGAAACAATACAGTACAGTGATATTATTTGCTTTATGTATCATTTATATTGCACCACTAAAGCTGTTTCCAACACCTTGACTCTGGAAATGTTTTCTCCTTCCTTTGCTCTATCAATTCCTCAGGGTCTCAAGCAATAGGTTTCACCAAAGGAGTGATGCAAGGTCCAAGTCTGAGAACGTATTCACAGGGAGGCAAAGCCTCCTTTAACATCTCAGCACCTAATTTTCTGTTACACTCCTTCCTCTCAGATCCTCACTTCAGTAAAGACCCTACAAAGCTTATTCTAGCAATTTACCCCCTGGCATTCTGGAAGATGCTAGTAAGTCACATGATAAGTTTAGGCCAATTAAGACATTAGTAACTCAGTACAAATCCCTCTGTGTGAAATGATGCTTAAAAGCATAGAAAAAGGAGCCAGATTTCTTGGGTCAAATCCCAGTTCCATTACCTATTAACTGTGTGACCTTGGACATGTCAGCCACTCAGAACCTCACTAGTTTGGTCTGAATATAAGCATTACTTTACCTGATTTATAAATTAGTTATGAGAAATAAATGAGTTAATATTTATAAAAGACTTAGAGCAGTGTCTTAGTTAGGATTAACTGCCATGACCAAGGAAGCTCTTATAAAGACATTTAATTGGGGCTGGCTTATAGGTTCAGAGGTACAGTCCATTATCATCAAGACAGGAGCATGGCAGTGTCCAGGCAGGCATGGGGCTGGAGGAGCTGAGAGTTCTACATTTTCCTCTGAAGACCACTAGAAGACGAGTTCCCACGAGGTTAAGAGGAGGGTCTCATTGCCCACTCAACAGACAGTGATGCACTTCCTCCAACAAGGCCACACCTCCTAATAGTGCCACTCTGTGGGCCATGCATATTCAAACCACTTTAGGCAGTATTGGGCACATAGCACAAACATGCTTCTGTGAAACTTCAATCCTACTGCCCAAGGACTATTTTTGCAAAATGACAAAGAACATTTGCTCCAAGAAAACTAAGTCTTCACAATCTATCAGAGAACATTTAACAACACCCCTCTGGTTCATCTCCATAACCCTTACCTCAGTACCTGCCACTTTCTTTCTCTACATCTATGTTAAAGAGAGTATTCAATATCCAATTATAAACACATGGATATATAACATTACTCTTCCTGACTGGGGCCACCAGGGCAGCCCTGCTGGTGCTGTGATGTTCACAGCCAGCTGGGTCTCTTGAGCCATTTACCTGCTTCTGCAAGACATAAGAAGACACTACTGTAGATCCCAGTAGGAATGAGCACCTTTACCAATGCAGCTACACAGCCCATAAGTAAGGTTTTAACTCTCTTAAGTATGTGTTAACTCAGACTAAGGCACTGAGTTAAAACATTCAGAGTTCATTGCTGAGGCTTGAAAAGGCAGAGGAGTTTGGAGATACATTGATGGGAACCCAAACTTTCCCTGAGTCTTATTTACTCTTATAGAACCTAACACCCAGTGTCCAAATTACTTTTTTGTTGCTGTGACAAAACATCATGACCAAAAATTGGGGAGGACAGGGTGTGTTTCAGCTTATAGCTTATAGTTCATCATGAAGGGAAATCCAGGGAAATCAAGGCAAGAACCTGGAGACAGCAACTGAAGAAGTCATGGAGTAACATTGCTCACTGGCTTTCTCTCCGGGCTCACATTCAGAATCCATCTTTATAAAGCCCAGGACCTCTTGGCCAGAGGTGGTACCACTCAGAGTGGGCTGCACTCTCACACATCCATCAAAAAAATACCCCATAGATTGGTCTACATGCCAAACTGACAGAGGCATTTTCTCAGTTGAGATTTTATGTTTCCAGACAACTCTACCTTGTGTCAAGTTGAGAGAAGAAAAAATAAGAAGACAAAACAAAACCCTAACCAACACACTCAGCATTGGCATGAGGATATGACACCAACCATTATACATGTCATTAGGAGAGCCTTCAGACTCCTGCTTAGGGATGCATTGCTACACTTGAGGACAGCAAGCTTGGTTTACATGAGTCAATGTCCATCTGGAGTCTGAGACCACAGGGATAGCTTCACTCGGCATCTTCCACAGTCCTCTGTGAGCATCAGCTTTTGGTATGACACTAAAGGGGGTCTGATGACATTTACAGCACGATCTCTGTTCATAGAGAGTATAGTGACCATGTTTAGAGGTAATTTCTCCTCATTTCTCCACTCTTAAAACTCCTATTAGAAGGCATAATCCTATTTTTGTAATATAGAAAACCCAAGAACTAAGGATTCAAACATGGTAGACTTAATCCTAATCCAACCCTTGTAATGGCCCAGCTAGTGTTTCATCTCATTTTCCCCACAAGAATTAGAGTTGGCAGGAACTGCTCTGGAAGTATTCTTGGAGTACTTTGACCTGTGCTGGTCAGTACAGGCCATGTGCATGCAAGGCAGTAACGATAGGAGGGGTCCGTACAATCTGTAAAGCTAAGTAGATGTGGTTCCAGAAGTTGCCATACCGTCTCTAAGAACTCTCTCAGATTTGTACCTAGATGATGATATCACTAATGATGACAGTTGGTAAGCCTAAGTGTTTTCTGTTCCTACCAAACAGCTTATGACTAAAACTCACAAGCCTTAGGGTTGATGTATTTAGTTCACACTATGGCCAGGAGCAAAGCATACATAGATTGCTACTCATTGCATGCAGCAAATATCTTAGTTCACACCAAACCCCTCATTCCTGGAGAGATGCCTTGGCAGTGAAGAACACATACTGCTTTTGCTGATAGATAACCTGACTTCAGATTCCAATACCCACATCATGCAGATCTCAGCTATTCTAGCTCCAGTGGGAACACAAAGCCTCAGTCTCTGCTCTGTGGGCACCAGCATACATGGGCATATACTCCTACAGAGCCACACATACATACACACATTTCTTAAAAAAAAAAATTTTCTAAAATGGAAACATCAGTGCTCCCTGGGAAAGATTTGCCTTAAAGAAAAAAAAAAAAAAGGATAGAAAAAGGTCAATTCAAAAGCAATAGCCAGCAGAGAGTGGATGCAGAATATATTCATAAAGCAAGATACCTGACTGAAATAAAAGGCTTGTTCAAATAAATAAATAAATAAATAAATAAATAAATAAATAAATAAAAGCAAATACAAAAAAGACAGGCTCCCTGGTTTTTAAGCAAGTGAGTGGCAGTAATTGTTTTTATCCTAGTAATTGAGTTATCCTTTACAAGTAAGGAAGGAATTCTACATTGCTCCCTAGCATAAAACTTCACACAGTTAAGAGGGTCAGTGTTCTTAGCAGAAGCAGTTAAAGCCTCTCCTTCCCATACACAGACATCTCCAGACCAGTCTACAGACTAGAGTTAGCACTGGCAGGTCTCCCTAGCCGTGGCAGGCATGACCACCACGAAAGAGACCATCAGAGAAAGAGAGAAGACAACATGGCAGCTGAGAGCACATGACCCATAAATGTGCACAAGATATCCCAGAAGCCCTCAGAGCCAAGAGACTATGGAAAGAGTCTTAAATATTCTGTATTGCTGGTAGGTGCCAGAGGCAGACAGATGTGCTGTGCTGCAATTATGACAACTCTCTTCCATCTCCCCATTTGTGTGGCCACAAAGCAAGGGTCATCTGTGGGAAGCTCTTTTCTCAAGCCTTGATGAGCTGAGACACATAAATGCTGGATCACATTAGCTTTTCTATTGTCGATAGTCATATTTTCTCTTTAGGGATTGACATATCCTGTACTTTTCTTCATCTTTAAAAGAATTTTTCCTCTATTAGATCACGCTATTGATATATACCAGCACAACTCCTGTAAAATTGGGTTTTATTAGTACCTTTTAAAAGTTTCTATCTAGCTAAGAGTAATGGCTCCTGCCTGAAATCTATAATCTCAGCAGTCAGGAAGTTGAGACAGGAGGATTGCCATGAATTTGAGGCCCAGTTGGGTTACTTAATGAGTTCCAGGTCAGCCTGGACCACAAAGTGAGGCCCTATCTCAAAAAAAAAAAAAAAAATAGTTTAAAGGTTTTATTTCCTGAAGAGACACACGTCTGTAAAGCAACAGGGTAAGAAAAAAATCTTCAATTAAGCTGTACAGTTAAACTCAAATGTGCTTCTCAGCATAGTTAACAATCTATTTGCCTGGCAACTACAATTAATTCAGGCCAGCTCTGATTTTCTATGCTAAGCACAGAGCACCAATGTGAAATCAGCATAGTACTCTAAAGGAATAAAGCCTTTTGAAGAAATTCTTTAGTTACAACAATCCTCTGCCTGGAGGAGACAGGAAGTACTCAATCTGGGATCTACCTCCATAAATGTTAAATCATTTGTATATTTATAGGAAATCTATAGGAATAGGAGGACCCCTGAACATAAATGCAGTGAAAGAAGAACTGAGACCAAGGCTGAGATTATCCATCCCCAAGGTAATGAGGAAGCCAGTAGAGAACACTATCTCTCTTAGAGTTTCATTTCCGTGGAGGGACACCATGACCAAGGCAACTCTTATAAAGGAAAACATTTACCTGGAGCTGGATTACAGTTTCAGAGGTTCAGTCCATTATCATCATGACAGGAAGCATGGCAGCATTCAGGCAGACATGGTACCAGAGGAGAGTTTCACATCTTGATCTGAAGGTAGCCAGAAGACTTTCCTCTGCAGGCAGTCATGAGGAGACTATCATCCACACTGGGCAGAGTCTGAGCATAGAAGTAGACCTCAAAGGCCACCCCCCACAGTGACACACTTCCTCTAACAAGGCCACATATCCTAACAGAACCACTCACCATAGGCCAAGCATTCAAACATATGAGTCTATAGGGGCCAAACTTACTCAGACCAGCACACGGTCCAGGTCAAGACCATAGGGTGAAGAGGAACAAGTATGGTTTTCTTGCTGAGCTGACAAAATGTTCAGCATAGCTACAGCTATGGGGCAATGTGGAGAAACAGTGCAGTGTGACAGAATAAGAGGAAATGGAGGAGGACCACAGTGGAGGCCACACTAATGCAGGCGGAGCATGGGGTTGGAGGCAGATGAAACCAGAGTGTGAAGAACTCTGAATACCCTTAGGAACAAAGAGTGAGCTTAACTTGGCAAGCCACTGGAAGTGTTGAAAGTTTCAGAATAAGGTGTTGGGGTGCTATAGCTAATCTTAGGAGAGCTAACCTGGAAGGGCTGGAGAGATGGTTCAGTGGGAAAAGTGTCTGCAGGCATGAAGACTTGAATTCCGAGTTCAGGTAAGAGCTGGGTGTGATCTGTAACCTCAGTGCTGTGAGGAAGCAGAGACAAATGGATCCTGGAAGCTCACTCACCAGTCAGTCTAGACAAAGCAAGCTCCAGGATCAAATGCACATGCTTAGGTCAAGTACAACTGCACACACACACACACACACACACCATTCAAAGAAAACAACCTGGGCACAGTAACAGAAATCTTAAAGAGAGAATAAGACCAGGGGAACAATAAAGATTTAGCCAAGAACTGGGATTTGAATTTGAAATCTTATCTTCTGATCTTCCCACTGACACCCCATCTTCTGGCAAACACCTACAGAGACATGGATGGTTCAGAAGCTTTAGTGTCAGGGACTCCTAAAAGCCAAAGAGTGCAGGACAAGAATCAGAGCCATTTCTGTGTATGTAAAGCCTTCAGCACAGTGATGGCTCCAACTGAGCTGCCTTGAGTGGTTAATCCACATCCTTGGAGATTAGGTATGCCCTGGACAGTCAATCCTAGGAAGCTTACAGCTCGATTTTCTACCCTACTCTTAAATTTCTCATTTGTTATTTTGAGGTGTTTTAGTGACAGTAAACTAAATGTGGGGGGTGGTATTATTACATAGCCTAGCCTTCTCTTGAGTCCTGAGCCCTGCCCCAGCCTCCTGCATTCTGGGACAGCAGACATGCACCACTTAACTTAAATTAACTAACTTAAATTTCTTGGCATTACTTTTCTTTGTACCAATGAATTAGCTGACTCACTTTCCTCATATAGATGACATAGTCCAAGTAATAGTCCAAGTAATACTACTTAGTTTTTCAAATATTTGCATAGTCCTGCATGTCAGGCATGGTGCCACAAACAGTTACATCACAGTGAATAGGCAGGCTCTAAATGTCCCACCTGCTCACTCGGGGCCTGTGGACTGGATATAGTCCATAGGATTCTACTATTCAGTTCAACATTTTTGGCTTTTTTTTTTTTTTTTAAGATTTATTTATTTTTAGTTTATCTGAAGGGTTTTTTGCTTACATGTATATACTTGTGTTATGTGCATGTATGTATTTGTATCATGTATTGATGGAAGTCAGAAGAAGATGCCAGATCCCCTCAAACTGGAATCCAGAGGGTTCTGAGCTGTCATGTGGGTGCTGGAAACCTGGGTCTTTTGCAAGAACAGAAATTGTTCTTAACTTCTGAGCCATCTCTCTAGCTCTCTGCTGAATTTCCTTAACACAGGAGATTCTGTTCAGCAAACCCAGACAGGCTGTACTCAACACAGACCTGATTGCCTTTCTTTGTTCATATTTTAGAGGAAACTGTCCTTTACCTAGTAGGGCACTTAGCAGTAATTTTTATATCTACTTAACCATGCTGATATGCTGATAGTATATTTTTCTGCCTCAGTCATGACAAACAAAAATGTCTCCAGACATTGCAAAATGTCACTTGGGGAAGGGGCAGACAAATTTGTCTGTGGCTGAGAACCACCAGTAAGGAGTATGGTCTACATCTATAGCACCAAGTTCTATGGGTTTCCTAACCATCTGGACGGGGTAAGATACAAGGAACCCTATGCTCCACAAATGATTCGGCTTGCTCTCCAGGCCCTGCCGAAGAAAGCCTTGGAATAAAGATGAACAGAGGAAAGATGCTATCTCGATGTCCTGACCCACACCAGGTCTTGAGGAATGATGCCTTCATTAGAAGATAGTCAGAGATCGTCCTTCCTCTCCTCCTGGTTGGACTCTACCACTCAGTGCTCTATTTCCTCTCACTTTCACAGTAAGTGGAGGCAGTGTTTCTCTCCAAGGAGGCCCTGACTTCTGTTACTGCTCTTGAAAGATGAAGGAGATGTCAGCTTCAAGATACTCTCCTCCACCGAAGATCTTGTGGCAGACCAGGAGAGCCCAGTGCTCCCTCTTAGTTGGCTCCAAAGCAAAAGTGAAGCAGTGAGGATAAGGACAGCATGTCCTGAAAAGTAACTGCAGTCCCCTGACCCCACATCTGCAGATGTGTATGGAAGGCAGAGGAAAAAATGTCAGTGCTTTGCTTCACTGAGAAACCAAAGCCCAGGATTTTGATTTCCCCTCATCTTTCAGACGGAAAGAAAAAAAAAAAACAAAACATTTTTCAGTGCTTCTGTAGTGAATGAAATGCAGGAAGACTAGCTTAAACAAACCAAACTCACCAGAGACAGATATGTGAACCAGGCTGACATATTTATTCATATTCAGATCAAATAAGACATGAGGGCCTGGAGTAGTGTACACTTGGCTCTCCATATTACCTCTTTCTTAACCTCAAATTTCCTAAGAGTCTTTAAATATAAATTTGTCTGACAAGTTTTGATCAAGCATCATCTACATGACAAGTATTATGTGAGCAGACAATATAGGGATGAGCTTTGCAGTCTTAAAATCTTAATGAGGTTGAATTAGTAATTGCAAGCTTCCTTGCTGGCTAGTAAGTCAGAGGAAAGAGGACTGTGTGGTTTTAAAGCAGATATGCAGGGCGTAGGAAATGCTGATATGCTGTTTTTAAACCTGCAACAGAAAAGGAAGTTGCCTGCTTTCTGTCAACCATGCTGCTCAACCACTTAATAGACCCTGGCTTTGTCAGTTGCTTAAGACTGAGATCTCGGTAACTTCCTATAGCAACCCCTTCAATGACGCCTAAACATTTCCTGTCTTCTTTAGCTCAAAGCTGTTAGAATGAAAAAACCATGGAGAGGTGCTTTGTGCTGTTGAAGCAGCTGGTGGCCAGAGTATCTAGTTGTGTTCTTTAATTCCATTCATTTAAGCAAATTCTCTGTGTCTAGCCAGGGTGTTAAGAGAAGGAAATAGGGCTGATTGTTTCCTGCTGAAAATCTACACTTCCCAGATTCCCTTGCAGACTATAGAGGTTGTTTCAGCCCAGCCCCTGTAAGGGACTGTATCCCATCTTCTTCTGTAGACATTTTGGCCATTTGCATATATGGATGACAGAAGTGCTCCGTTACAGTGAATAAACATGGTCCTGCCGAAGGTCAGACCAAGATTCTTTCTTTCGGCCTTCTGACTCTCTACAGCGGCCTTTTACTAACCTAACATATGGTGCTGAAAACCAGAATGGGAAACCTGAGCCTCTAGCAGCTCAAGCTCACCACAGACATACTCTTGCCCAGGGTTGGAGAGCCAGGACGTTCCGCCATTGTCTCTTGGGCAGCCTTTTCTCTTTACTCTGTTTCTGCTCTTTCCCTGTCACCTTACTGCCTCACTCTGACCTTCTAGGTGTGAGACCACACTATATTCACATTCTACAAACACACATGCATCATAGCAAAACACCAGGACAAGGTAATTCATTGGACCTAACTGAGAGGCTCCATAGTCGTTCTGAGAGCTCGCTGGAGATTCTTTCTGCTTTAAGACCCTCAGGTCCAAGGCACCAGAGACTTTCCACTGGCATTGAGAACCACTCGGTCAGCTGAAAGCCCTGAGAACCTTCAACAGGCCTTGTGATTTTTTTTTAACACTAGGATTATAATGGTAAGGGGTACCTCTTTACTTTCTAGGCATGTCTGGTCATTTTGAGACTTAGAGGATGTTCTAAGTGACTGGGTATGGACCCCTGACTTTGTCCCTCATCTGTTCCAAATTTTCAGAATTGAAGCACGTGACTCCTTTTCACCTTGCAATGAAAATCTGGCCTCAATGTACCCTGGACAAATGGCTACTACTGGACCAAAATCAGAACCTTTGATTTTTAATATCTAAGCTGACTTAGGTCACTATGGCCATATGGTCCAAGCCCTTTTCCCTAAAAAATTCCCAGATCACTTAAATCTTTCTCAAAGATCTAATATACACCAACACTCAGAGCCAGAATGTTCCCAGTTTCTGCTGGGCCTCAAACTTCTATTCTTGACCCAGCACAGAACTCTTTGTCTTATGCATTTGACCTACTTGGGTTTCTGCATCTCCCAGCCTGGAAAATCTTGCTCTCGTCTTTAACAGCTGAGAGGTAAATGTGTTTCAGGCTGTCTGCTCCCATCTGCAAACACACACAAGCCGGTCATGGGTATATAGATTTCTGGGTTCAGCCTTACAAAGATTCAAATGTCCTGTAGGTATAGAAAACATTGAAAATCTGTTTCACCTGTTCCACTCCACTGAGAAGGCTGGCTCTGATACAGAGTTTGGCCTATCTGCTCAGACCAAATTATGTCTGTCTAAAAGTTTCCTCCAAAGTTTCTCTCTTGGGTCAAGCTGGCCATCTGATTCTGTGACAGAGAGAACAAAAGAGAACAGCCCAGGAAAAGACACTTGGAGCTTGAGGACATCTAAAAATATTTAAGCCATTTCCCACAGATGCTACAAATGGCAAGATGTTTAGTTCTCTGAAAATTACCCCAGTCTTTGGTTTTGTTTACTATCTTTAAGACTTTTCTTTGGCTGAAGCTTTAGCTTCTGTGTTTTAGGATTTATAAGTTCATTGGTGTTGTTTTTAAAACCTAAACTCTAAAAAAACTCTAAAACAAAATTTAGCTTAAAATTTATAACCAAAAGGATTAATATTTTTAAAATTTATATGTAGGTAATCTTAATTTGCTACTGCATACTTGTATGTAATTTGGATATTTTCCTCAGCTCTTGTTTAAATAAATAGACTTTTAAAATAAAAAACAAAACAAAAAACAAAAAACAAACAAACAAACAAACAAAAACCTAGTTGCCACCATCTTGGCTTAAAAGGCTTAAAAGATCTGACTTAAAGAAAGGCCATGCCGTACTGTTGCTGCCGTCTTGGTTTAGGTGACTGTGTGGTATAAGTCAACCTGTGGCAGCAGCCGTAGACCAGTGGACCCACTGAGGCCTCTGGTGATCCTTACATCTCCCTGTTATTAGACTAAGGAGTAGCACCAGGTCTCCAACATGATTTGTTTTATTTACTTTCCCTAATTTAGGAAGCAGCAGCTTACCTCTAAGAGAGTTTGGATTAGAATGGATTTTGTATGATGATCTTGTCCTGAGAGTGTAAACAGCCAGATGAAGGCAAAGCCATGAGCAAGGACTTATGCAATGCACATTTGCATAACATTTACAAATTAACTTATAACACTTAGAGATGTACAAAATTAACACATAAATTCCTAAAGTCATATTGGTCTATTCAAGCCAACAGAAACTGACCCAAGGGTGTACTGTTTGATCACCTATATCTTTGCTAATTTTTTAAGCTTTAGTTATTTGGTGAGACCAAGTTATATAAAAATACTGGTATTTCATAAAAGTATACTAAACAGGGGTCAGGAAAGTGAAGTTCCCGTCTCTGTGCACTGTATTTGAGATTTAAAGTTGATTTTGATACTAAAGAATCTTTAATTCAAGAATTTTTTAAGAATCAGATTAACGGGGATAAAACTACAAAATCTTAATCTTATAAAAAAAATACCAACTTATTGTAAACTTTTAAAGATAATTAAGATATCTAAGTTAATAGTCAGTCATTATCAACACAAATGCAATTTCTTTAAGAGAAAAATCTTTGACTGAGAAACTAGTTTTTATCTACCTTCATATAGTATTCTGTATATGTTCTCAAAATTAAGCCTAAAACAAGTAAAGTAAAACAAATTTAAATTCAACTTAAAGTCTGTTTAATTTAAAAAGAAATATTCAAAGTCAGATATATAAAGTGGCTCTGAAATATTGAAAGGTTGAGTAAAATATATTATATTTACATTATACTTACATGAAAGAAACCTCAGGCTCAAATAGTTCCCTTAAATGGAGTACCATCCCACCAGAATAAGTTGCAGGACAAGGATTCATGGGAAATACAACCTGTCAGAAGTCTGATGCTTCTGCCTCCAGCTGCATAGACCTGACCACCTCTGGCAGCATAGACCTGATCTTTTCTTTCTAATACAGGCCTGACTAATAATAATAATAATAACAATAATAATAATAATAATAATAATAATAATAATAATAATAATGACAATAATTTTACCTAAAGATGAATTACTCATGGCTCACATGACAGGGGATGGATTCTCTTGCCCAGTGCAAGATCCCAGAGTCTATATCCATGTCTTAAATGTCTCAAACCACAGAGAGGCAAATAGCAATTACTCTACCCTCAATTGTCTTCCAAACTGACATATCAAGGATGTTGTGAACAGGAACGTTGTACATTAGCCTGCCGCTCAACTTCTATGGGAGCTCCATGCTAGCTAAATTAGTCATGACCTTTACAGTGGCATTCAGTTCTTCCTCTTAGCAGAAGTTAATTTCAGGGTCCACACCATAACCATCTGTGTGGCCTGTTTAAAGGAGGCTGCCAGATACCCTGCCATTGAACTCATAGTTTTGGGAAGTTATTCAGAATATCCAGGCATTATCTTTGACTGTTGGCCTTGTATCTGTAAAATCAACTAATAATTCTAGTAAGTGATATCCCAAGCCTTCGGATTCCTCAAGAGGAATGACTTAAATGAAGGAGAGTCCCTTTAACCTGGGCTTACCTGTGGTACTTTGAGAATGTAATTTAGTCTTTGCCCAGATAGAGAGTTCCAGAGCCAGCACATATACCCATAAGCCTGCAAATATATATGCTTTTGAAAGTGATACTTTGGGTGTTTTCTAAGAAATTCCCAAAGCCAATTTTTGTTTAAGCTCATCTAATTTGGATATCTTGCTTTACAAATTATGGCTTTGAGTGATCAATCTATTTTTAAATAGAACAATGTTAAGTAACATGCTCACCACTGTCAGTATGCAGTAGCCTAGAGATTTGTCCATTGACAAAAGGGCTAAAGAGTTGGCTTTAACATTCTTTGCTACTTCAGTCCATTATGTAATAATTGATATGTAAATTATGGCAGATTTGACATGACTGACTTCTTTCATCTTTCATCTATTGGCTGAATCTATGGAATGTGAGTGTAGGAATATTTTTAAAGGTCTGTTACTAGAGTAAATTTTACAAAAACAATCTGATTGTTCAGTGTATACTTTGTAAAATGAATTATTTACTCTTGACACAGCAATCACTGGCTCAGGCAGTAACTTAAGGTGTTCTATAGTGTTCTGGAGAGGTGCCTGTTGAGGAGAAAGCAAGGCAGTCACTGTCTCTGGGAGTATTTTTAAATTGAAAATTAACAATAATTTCTTTCAGGGGAATACTATTGAATCGTCTCTTTACATAACCTGACAATATAAAATAGTCATATTCTATATACATATAAAATTTGGTGTTAACAAATGTGTATTAAGGCATTTTTAAAATACTAGATATTATTATTTAAGGTAATAACTCCATTTTTAAAAATTTCACCTAATAAGCTAAACAAAATAATTTTACTTGAAATGCTGTGTTTTTGTTCAATAAATAATAGTTGATATTGTTAATATTTAAAGCAAACATACACAGTTCAACAAATATGAAAGCAGAAAATATCAGATACTTTCTGTTCAAATTCTTATCTTAGGTGCTAAGTTTACCTGGCTTCTTTCACAAAGCTTCTAGGTGTTTGTTCCTTAAGCAGCAGTCTGAAGTAAACACACAGCTAATTACAGTTACCTTAGCCCTCTACAGAGCTCTGGAACCTGCTCCAACCAGTTACACAGTTGCATTTAACTCGTCTTCTTAAACTTTACGTGAAAGTTTTCCTCACATCTCTTGAAGTTCCCGCACAAAATAGACAGCTCCCTCCTGACTTCCGTTCTGGCCCTTTTCCAGCTGTTGAGCTTTATCTCTAGCCTCTCCGAGGCACTGAGGCACTCCAGCGGCTGCTCCCTTCACTGCCCTACCTCCAGCCTGAAGTATTAAGATCAGTGCTCCCAAATCCCTGAAGCAGGGGAGGACCTAAACCAAGCTGGACTGAGACCTCCTTTGCATCAATTAATCTCTGTCTCATCAACTCAGATCAGCTTAGCACCCTTCAGGACCAGCCCAACTCCTTGACTAGATCTGACTACTACTGAGGATGGGACCTATGCCCTCCTCCTCAAACGATCTCCATTCCACACCAATTAAGTTCCAACTGGTTTGAAATGGGGCCTAAAAGCAGAGGGGCCAGACAGTAATTTCACCACAAAGCTCTTCCTATGTTTGGGCTCTGGTTCCTTCTGACTCTGGCTTCTCTCCGTGATCTCTTTCCCTTCCTTACTAACGTGTACTTTTGTTTTTACAGATTCTTTTTAATGTTTTACTTACTGAACGTCACTCTCTACCCAAACAAAACGATCCGTGCAAGCTCTGCCAATGGCTCTCACCCCACAACATCTGTTTGTTCTTGATAATCTGCATAAAGGCTTTTTAGATGCTGAAGAGAAACTGACTAAAAAGGACCATTATTGCTTTCACCCTAGGCTACATGCAGTTCTTTACATTATCCTCTATCTTCTCCTGTTCCCTTCCGTGGATGCTCCGCATCTCCCGGGTACTCCTGCAAGCTCTTTTCAGTGAAGCATCCTGGCAGTGGGACTGACTCGTAACTGATACCCTAAATCAGCCCTGTGTCCTCTCCCTCTCACGGTGCGTTCACTCTCTTCCCTCGGTCCCTTTCTGTTTCCCAGCCTTCCCAGAAACCCCTCAGTTTTACTCTGTAACCAAACCGTCTGCTTGTAGCCCTATAATGATTATTTTCTGAGTCTCTTTGGGAATATAGAACAGCAACCACCTGATCC
>JADRCH010000080.1:52129-67891 GCA_019843965.1 Rhynchomys soricoides | reverse complement strand
TGTGTGTGTGTGTGTGTGTGTAATAATAGTTTCCTTGCAGACATGGAAGTCATTTCTGTCCCTATAAAAGGCTGCATTCCATCTTCTGTGTGTATTTTTACTACACATGCACAAAAGCGCGCGTGCACACACACACACACACACATGGCATGCGCATGCACACGTACACACAATGACAAAAGTGTTCCCTCACAGCGAATAAACATTGTCCTGCCTAGGGTGACACCACGCCTTTCTTTCTGCCTCTCTCTCTTCACAGATGCCTTTTATTAATCTAACAGGTAGTTACTATAGTCAAGCAATGTTTCGAGATTCTGTCACATAAATCAGAGGAAGAATTTACCATAAAAATGGGTGGGATTTTTTATTTATTCATTTATTTATTCACTTTACATCCTGGTCGCAGCTCCCACCCTCCCTCCTCTCTTCCCAGTCTCACCCTTAAACCCTCCCCCATTACTACCTCCCCTCTCCTCAGAGAAGGGGAAGTCTCCCATGAGTATCACCCCACCCTGGGACATCTAGTCACAACAGAACTAAGTGCATCCTCTCCCGCTAAGGCAGGACAAGGCAGTCCAGTTAGCTGCTGTGAACATTGTTGAGCAAGTGTCCTTGTGGTATAGTAGGGTATATTTTGGGTATATGCCTAGGAGTGGTATACCTGGGTCTTGAGGTAGAACTAGTCCCGACTTTCTGAGATACTGCCACATTGATTTCCAAAGTGGTTGTACAAGTTCGCATTACCACCAGAAGTGGAGGAGTGGTCCCCTTGATCCACATCCGCGCCAGCATGAGCTGCCACTTGTGTTTTTGATTTTACCCATCCTGATGGGTAGAAGATGGAATCTCAGAGTCATTTTGGTTTGCATTTCCCTGATGACATTGGACATTTAAGTGCTTCTCGGATATTAGAGATTTCTCTATTTAACCATGTACCCTATTTTTCAATCGGGTTATTTGGTTAATGGTGTCTAATTTCTTGTGTTCTTTATATATTTGGATATTAGTCCTTTGTCAGATAAAGGGGTGGAGAAGATCTTTCCCCATCTTCTTTTTTAGTTTCTTTCCCAGAGACTTGACGTTCTTGTCACACAGGTCTTTCATTTGCTTGGTTAGAAGTATACCAGAATAATTTATATTATTTATGGCTATTGTAAGTGTGTTGTCTCCCTAACTTCTTTCTCAATTGCTTATTGTTTGTATAAAGAAGGGCTATGTTTTTAGTTATTTTTGTACCCACGCACTCTGCTGAAGGTGTTTATCAGCTGTAGGACTTTTCTGGTAGAGCCCTCGGGGCCATGAATGTATACTACCATATCATCTGCGGATAGCAGTATTTTAACTTCTTTCTCTCTGGTTTGTATCACCTTGTTCTCCTTTAGTTGTCTTATTTCAATAGCTAGAATTTCAAGTATTATGTTGAATAGATAGGGAGTAAGTGGAGATAGCCTTCTCTTGTCCCTGATTTTAGAGGGATTGCTTTAAGTTTCTCTCCATTTAATTTGATGTTAGCTATTGGCGTGTTGTATATTGCTTTTATTTATGTTTAGGTGTGCACTTTGTATCCCTGGTCTCTCCAATACTTTTAACATGAAGGGGTGCTGGATTTTCTCAGAGGTTTTTTGTAGTAACTAATGAGATGTTCATGTGATTTTTTTTTTCCTTTTAGTTGGTTTATATGGTGGCTTACATTGACAGATTTTTCTTATACTGAACCATCCCTGCACCCCTGGAATGAAGCCTATTTGGTCATGGTGGATGATATTTTTGATGTGTTCTTGGATTCCATTTGCCAGTATTTTATTGAGTATTTTTGCATCAGTTGGTCCAAAATTCTCTGTCTTTGTTGAGTTTTTAATGTGGTTTAGGTATCAGGGTGATTGGCCTCATAAAATCAGTTTGGCAATGTTCCTTCTATTTCTATTTTGGGAACTAGTTTGAGGAGTAATGGGATTAGCTCGTCTTTGAAATTCTGGTAGGATTCTGAGCTAAAGGCTCTTTTGGTTGGGAGACTTTTGGTGACTGTTTCTTTTTTCTTAGAGGTTATAGGACTATTTAAATAGTTTACCTGATCTTGTTTTTACTTTGGTAAGTGGTATCTATTTAGAAAATCATACATTTCATTTAGATTCTCCAATTATGTGGAGTACAGGTTTTTGGTTTTTGGTTTTTCATAACTTTATTTTTATTCATCTTAAGAATTTGTAGGGGCTGGAAAGATGTGGTTAAGACTGCATGTTGCTTTTCCAGAGGACTAGAGTCAAATTTTAGCATGCAAGGATGGCAGCTCACAACTGCAGCTCCTCCAGCTCCAGGGAATCCAGTGTTCATATATATGTGCATGTATGTGCACGTGCGCACACACACTCACACACACGTGCACACACATGCACACATACACAAATACATTCATTTTTTAAATAAAAAATTACAAAATAGTTAAAAGAATTTATAAGCACAATAACTGGGTTTCTTGGTCAAGTACAGGTTTTTGAAGACCTAAGTACTCATTGAATTCCCTCAGTGTCTGTTGTTATGCCTCCCTTTTCATTTCTGATTTTGTTAATTTGGGTACTATCTGTCTATTACTAAGTTTGGGTAAGGGTTTGTCTATCTTGTTGATTTTGTCAAAGATCCAGCTCTTGGTTTTGTTAATTTTTTTGCATTATTCTCCTGTTTCTAATTTGTTAAACTCAGACTTGAGTTTGCTAATTTCCTGCTGTCTATGCCTCTTAAGTGTATTTGCTTCTTTTTTTTCTAGAGCTTTCAGTGTAGTTTTAAATAGCTAGTAAGAGAATTCTCCAATCTTTCCTCTTAGCACTGCTTTCATTGTGTCCCATAAGTTTGGATATTTTCTGTTTTCATTTCCATTGAGTTCTTGAAAGTCTTTAATATTTTTCTTTATTTCCCTGTGTCCCGTGCTACGGTCTCGCCAGCAAGAACGACGCGGCACACATAGGATCCTTCTGCAGTAAAGCTTTAATGCCTCTTGAGAGGGAGAGCATAAGCTTGCCACGAGTGGAGACTCAGAACAATAGAACACTCGCCCTTTATATGGGTCACAGCGCTTGCCTGGGACATGGAGCTTCCCCATTGGCTCCCGCACACCAGGCCAGATGCCGCCACGAGAGAGGCTGAGACTCTGAGGTGGAAAATTACCAGGTGCATGCGCACTAGCCTGTTTACAACTTGTCCTCGGCCGAATGTAGGCGCCATCTTGTAATGGCGGATGTGGGTGCTCAGGCGGCTCCCAACATCTCCCCCTTTTTATTTCTGTAAGCAAAGTAGGACACTCTTAAGAGGGTGGAGACAGAGGTCAAATCCCCTGACCAAAAGCTTGGGCCTTGTACAGGAGAAGACCCCTAAGCTCATGCGCGCCCGAGGTTTTCCTGACCCGCCCAGTGCCGTTTTTTAGAGGGAGGGAAACTAGGGCACTTAACCCTCATGCAGATGACATATCTCCCAAGGTGGCCCACAATGATGACCGCCTTGTGCGATGCTTTGCTCGACATCCCTCAAGAGCTGCTCAGACCAAACATTCTACCCAGTGCAATGAGACTAGACTCGCGGGTGTGCAAGAACTGTCTGGCTGGCGACCTACTGCTATTGTTTAAGCATGGACAGCCAAACACCGGCCGGGGCTCTTTGTTCTAAGGCAACAAACCACCTTGTCTCTTTTAGTCTGGGCCCTGAGTTTGCAGATGAGCCATAGGAGGAACACCAACCCACAGCAAAGCACTGCTCCAAACAATCCCACCCCCACCCATTCCTTGAAATAAGAAATTGCCGAGGAAATCCATGAAGAGAGGCCCTCGGGTCAAGGACAGGTCAAGACGGGTGGAGTTGATCTGAATAATTGCTGTCGGCAGTTCCCGCAGGGTTTCATCAAATTTAAGGGTCCAATTCTGTAACATATACTGTGAAAGACTTTTAGACAGGTTAGCTGCTTTTGTAAATCTGTCATATTGTATGGAAGTAACACAGAGTCCTGGCAACTTTTGTTCACAGCCCAATTGCGCTAGCTGTCAAAGGACATCCAGTTGTTCTTGAATAAGATCAATGCGCTGGTTAACTAGCATTAGGTCCCTCTGGACTTGAGTATTGGCGGATACCTGTCTGTCTAGAGCTAAGGTGGCAGCTGCAGACAACTCATTAATGGTATTGGCGGTCTGCATCGTTCCAGAGAGCGCAAGGGCCGACGCAGTGACGGCCCCTGTAACCGCAGCCGCTGCCACCACACCTATGATAAATGGCAGAGATACCAAAGTCTCTTTTCTGCCTGAATACGGTCTGATCCGCCGCAAAAGGACCTTGGCCAGTTAACATATCAAAGGTCCAATCTCTCTGTCTAGGGGTTGGTGCCGTAGCATTGGCTCTGGCTTGAGCTTGTGCAGCTTCATGCCATAAAGCCTTCCACTCCATATATTGGCCCATTGTAGGGAGAGCAGCCTTGGCCAGCATCTGCCAATCGGCGGGAGTCATGGACGCCCCGGCAAATCTCTCTAACATTACTATAGTAAAATTAGCATTTACCCCATACTTTTGGACCGCTTCAGCCAGGTCTTTAATTTGGCTGTACTCTACAGGGGCATGAACTCGCCCTCCACCATCTACCTCGAAAACTGGAAAAGCGGCTTGTACCTTTCTCCTAACCTTGTCAGAGAGAAAAGAAAAGGAGTTGGGGCACATCTCATAAGGGGGAGGAGCGGAAGGCACAGTCCGAGTAGGGGCCAAAGAAGGCGGCCGCTTCATCTGCCCATTACAGGGCGGCCAATCTTCCTCATACCGTGCCGCTTCCTCTTCTAGCTCTGACTTCTCACTAGAGCTAAGGGGGTCAGTGTCTGAAGTTTCCAATGGAAGAGCCTCAAGGTCTTGAACTGGGTAGAGGCTCTCCCCCTTTCTTTTTGCTTTTTTCTTGGGTATGAGAATTGTTTTTTTGCCCACATTCCTGTCAGGGGGACAGTTTCCTATTTTATCTTTAATCTCTCCCTCGTCTTTCGACTCACCAGGAGGTCCATTTCCCTTGCTGAGATCTCTTTTATTTTGGGTACCCCTCCTCTCACTCCGTCCGGTTTCTGACATGGTGTCCTGGACCCTATCAGGGGTGATTTGCCCCTCCCTTACAGCATCTACACAGGCCCTACCTTGTTCGCCGCAATACAAAGACAGTAAAACCAAAATGAGGGCACTTAACACAATTAGCAAAACTTCAACAGCGTTAGACCAAAAAGGGGGCAACCCCAAATCAAGATCCAGGGTCAACATGCCTATCCAAACCTACCTCCCTGCAGTTCTGAATCCTCCCTGTTTCCAGGGGGTCTCCAAAGGTGCTTGATGATGACAAAGTTTCCCGGGTTTCGGCACCAGATGTCCCGCGCTACGGTCTCGCCAGCAAGAATGACGCGGCACACATAGGATCCTTCTGCAGTAAAGCTTTAATGCCTCTTGAGAGGGAGAGCATAAGCTTGCCACGAGTGGAGACTCAGAACAATAGAACACTCGCCCTTTATATGGGTCACAGCGCTTGCCTGGGACATGGAGCTTCCCCATTGGCTCCCGCACACCAGGCCAGATGCTGCCACGAGAGAGGCTGAGATTCTGAAGTGGAAAATTACCAGGTGCATGCGCACTAGCCTGTTTACAACTTGTCCTCGGCTGAATGTAGGCGCCATCTTGTAATGGCGGATGTGGGTGCTCAGGTGGCTCCCAACACCCTGACCCAGAGATTATTGAGTAGAGAATTGCTCAGTTTCCATGAATTGTAGACTTCCTGTTATTGTTAAAGTCCAGCTTTAATCCATGATGGTCAGATAAGATACAAGAAGTTATTTCAATTTTCTTGTATTTGTTGAGGCTTGCTTTCTGACTGTCTATATGGTCAATTATGGAGAAGGTCCCATGATGAGCTAAGAAGAAGGTATATTCTTTTGTATCTGGGTGAAAGGTTTTATAGATATATATCTGTTAGGTCTATTTGATTCATAACCTCTGGTTAGTTTCTTTATTTCTCTGTTTAGTTTCTGTTTCGATGACCTGTCCATTGGTAAGAGTGGGTTTTTGAAGTCTCCCAGTACGAATATGTGGAATTCAGTGTGCATTTTAAGCACTAGAAATGTTGCTTTTACAAAAGTGGGTACCCCTTGATTTGGGGTTCACAATTGAGACATCGTCTTGGTGGATTTTTCCTTTTATGAGTATGAAGTGTTTTTCACCATCACTTTTGATTAATTTTAGTTGAAAGCCTATCTTATTAGATATTACAATGGCTACTCAAGCTTTTTGGGGGGTCTGTTTGCTTGAAAAGCTTTTTCTAGTCCTTAAATCTGAGGTAATATCTATCTTTGTTGCTGAAGTGTATTTCTTGTAGCAGAATGAAGGATCCTGTTTTTTAATGCATTCTGTTAGCCTGGGTCTTTTTATTGAGGAATTGAGTCCATTGATGTTGAGAGATATTAATGACTAATGATTGCTAATTCCTGTTATACTGCTGTTGGTGGTGGGGATGTGTGTGGTAATTGTGTGCCTCTCTCTCTCTCTCTCTCTCTCTCTCTCTCTCTCTCTGTGTGTGTGTCTGTTATTTTCTGATGTGAAATTATTTATTTCCTGTGTTTTCTTTGGTTGGAGTTTTTCTTTCAGTATTTTCTGTAGGGCTAGATTTGTGGATAGATAAGTGTTTAAATTTGGTTTTCTCCACCTATGGTGATTGAGATTTTTGCTGGATATAGTAATCTAGTTTGGCATCTGTGGTTTCTTAGATGTTGTAAGACATCTGTCCAGGCCCTTTTAGCTTTTAGAGTCTCTGTTCAGAAGGTGGGTGTAATTCTAATAGATTTGCCTTTGCATGTTACTTGGCCTTTTTCCCTTGTAGCTTTCAATAATCATTCTTTGCTTTGTAGATTTTGTGTTTTGAGTCTTATGTGGCAAGAGGATTTTCTTTTCTGGTCCAATCTAATTGGCGTTCTGTAAGCTTCTTGTATGTTTACAGACATCTCTTTATTTAGGATGGGGAAATTTTCTTCTATGATTTTGTTGAAAATATTTTCTGGGCCTTGGAGCTGGGACTTTTCAACTTCTATTCTATTAGGTTAGGTATTTTCAAAGTGACCCAAATTTCCTGATTGTGTTTGTGTCCAGAATGTTTCAGATTAAACATTTTCTTTAACTGACGTATCGATTTCTTCTGTCCTATCATCTCTACCTGAGATTCTCACTTCTATCTCTTATATTCTTGGTCATGCTTACATCTGTTGTTTCTGTTCTCCTCCCTAGGTTTTCTATCTCCAGGTTTTCCTTAGATTTGTTTTCTTTATTGCTTCTATTTTTATTTTCATGTCTTGAGCAGTTTATTTATTTTGTTCACCTGTTTAATTGTAGACTTCTGTATTTCTATAAAGAATTTATTAGCTTAGTCTTTAAAGGCCTCTACTTGTTTGATTGTATTTTCCTGTATTCCCTTAAGGGATTTATTAATTTTCTCTTTAAAGGCATCTATCATCTTTATAAGATTGGATTTAAGGTCATATAAGATTTGTGCTTCAATTGCGCTAAAATATCCAAGGCTTGCTATAGTGGAATAGTTGTGCTCTAAAGGTGCCTTATTGCCCTGGCTCCTGTTTATTGTGTTCTTAAGTTGACCTTTAACCATCTGATTGTCCATGGATGTTCCTGGTGTAGCAGGTATGGGGAAGGTAGGCAGAACCTGGATGTTCCTGATACAACAGGCCTCCAATGGGTGGCCTTGGGCTGGACAATAGAGCTCTCAGGGCACACTGCATATCTCCTAGAAGCTAGGTAAGTCCCAGGTGGCCTGGCAGGCAAAGGATTGGGGACAGGGGAAGGGGCTTCCCTGAATGTTCTTGGAGGAGGCTAGTCGAGCAGTAGCTGGAAGATGGAGCTAACATGCAGCTCCAGAAATGCATATTTTAACCCAAAGACTTGAGTGTGAGGGTACCACGTATCTACCTGTAGTAGTGAATTAGAAAAGTTGGGGGTTGTTTTCATCAATCAAATAAAAAGCCTCCATCTTGCTGCCTGTACATTCCTTTATTGGTTATGGCTGATAAACAGCTAATTACATACAACATTCTGTTGTGGCAGTATTCCTTTGTTCTTCACCAAGAGTAATGGGGAAAAAAAACAAACAGAAAAAGAGAAAATGTTTAAGTAAATAAGACCCTTTCTCTTTTCAAATCCAATATTTTCAAAGGAATATTATTAAACCAGAAAGTCTTATAGCATTGTCTTCTATCAAATTTCAAAGATCCACTAAGTGCCATTTTGCTACATTGAGAGGCAATGTGGAAAGCACTAATTCAAGACTGACAGAGCCTTGAAAGAAGTATTATTTGTCAATGCTATGCTTTTTTTCTATGAGACACGACTCATATTGTGCTGGAGAGATGGCTTAGTTAGAAGAGTTATTGATGTCTACTTTTGAAGTTCTGACCTGAGTTCATATCCCAGAACCAACACAAAAATGGCAGTTCTTGTCTGTAATCCCAGAGCTGGAGAGGCAAAACTCGTGGATTTCTGGAACTCACTAGCTGATGATTCAGTAAGAGAGCTGCCTCAAAAAAGATGATCAGCTTCTAACCTGCACTTGCCACACACAGACCTAAGACATATGGACAGACACACATACACATACAGAGAGAGAGAGAGAGAGAGAGACCCCATCCATACAGCCTCATACACACATACACACATACAGCCCTATACACACATACACACACACAGAGCCCACATGCACACACACACACATGCACCCCTTATGCACATACCTTACATGTACACACAGCTACCCAACACATAAAAAATCCCCTACACACCACATACATACACATACACACACACACACACACACACACACACATACACACACACACCATACATACCACATACATATAGAATCAACACATGCACACCCATTATAGAAGCTACTGCTGGGACTCTAGCCCTTCATTTTCTTCTCCTGAGTAAGGAAAACACCCTCATGTTGAACAAGATGTAGTTAAGTCCCAATGACCTAAAAGAGATGCTGGTCACACTGTGAATACTGTAAAGCCACCTACAGCTATTAGCCTCAGAGTAAATACTGTGATCTCTCTCTAACTCACAAGCTCCTCACAACTAGGTCACTTGGAAAAGAAGGATATCAGACCAGGTGGGGACATGGATTGTGCGTCATGCTTTAGTATGTGAAGACATATTTTTATTGTCGAGTTGTCTCAACTCTTGTGGTGAGTACATTCCACATCTACATAGTACAAGTCAGAGATTCTGCTAATTGACCTATAATGGATGCTGAAGACAGCTCCCTAAACCCAGAGTTATCCAACCTTAAATATATGCCAAGCAGAGACAGAGAAGCCCTGCTATACTAGAGTTCTTTCTATTTTTCTTATCTCAAGCACTTCCTGCCTGATAATCATCTCATTGATTGTTTTGTATAGTCCATTGAACTCAAGGTAGCCATGTCAGACCCTTTCAAATAACAGGCACTTAAAATTGTCTATTCTTTCTCCCTCACCCCCATGCCTGGTTCATCCTTTATTCATCTTGGGTGGAAGCACACGTTCCATCAAATGGCACCATTGAGCCATCAGCTCACATAAAGGAAGGAAAGAATGTTGCTGTAATCATGCTGTCTGGGCAGCAGTCCAGTCCAAGTTGAGTATTCTGCATGGCATTCTCAGTGCCTTCCTTTGCCAGGCATCACGGAGTTGCAATAAAAAAAAAAATCTCTCCATGTGAAAGGAGTCACGAAAAACTAGATGATGTAAATTGGCTGTCTGTTAGTAAAGAGAGTAAGAATGCCTGCCAGAGATGTAAGCCTACGGCGGATGAGAAGGACCTGATGAAAGGGTGCCTATGACAAATGATGGCATCAAGACATGTGATAGACCACGGTGCTGCTGTGACATCTGGAGCAGTTGCGGTCATCTTCCAGAGTAGTTTACATTTTCTCCCACGAAACTTTAATCTATTCATCGTGCCCTTCTGTTGCTCATCATGCATCTATCTTTATTTTGGCATGTCTGCATGCACGTGATTTGGATGAGAACAATGGCTTGCCTGGCACCTTCCTCTAGATAACAGAGCAAGTTTGTTTCAGTTCTGAGTTTCATCTAGCCAGACAAATGCTCTCATTGTAGACCATGGTTGTTGATGAGAAGGGGAGCCTATCCAACACCCAGCCAGCTCTCTACTGTTTCAGTCTGTAGACTGGATACCCAGATGTTTTCAGCAGCTTTACCTCCAGGAAATTGTGCTTCCTGGCAATTTCCAGATAAACAACAGGCCTCTTTCCTCTTCAGCACATTCTGCCTGCATGGTATGTTTCATTCTGCTTCTTGTTGATATCTTCAGAGAGGAACAGGGTTGCACTGCTGCTGGTTTATTTACTTGGGAAATCTGAGCATTGTAGGACAGAGTTTTTGAAGAGCAACCTGTGTAGCTCTAGCCATCCTTCCTGTGCCAACTCTCCTCACAGCATACTTGTATTCATGGAGACTTACTAGTTCAGAGAACGTTTATCCTGTAATGTTTCTCTCCAGCATTATTATCAGGACTGGGTGAATGCCTATGAGCAAGTTTACCTATTTATGTCCATCCTCCTATATTCAGTCTATATTAACATCATAGGGTGAGGGGCTCAGCGGTACTGTTTGCCTTTTATTTTCCTGGGAATTAGGGGTTTGGATCTCATCTGGAGAACACTAATTTTGAGAAACAGCCAGGAGGAATGGAAACAGACCAACCCTGGCTGAGTCCTGACTACGTAATTGACTCCTGGGGATGTTGGGTAAGTGTATTGATCTCTTGGTGAGATAGAGATATCTTAAGCTTTTATATAGCTCTCTTGAGCTGAGTGAGCTTCACTACACATATCAAATATCTACCCCAGGGCTGGGAGACTAGGACAAAGTCATTGAAACCTTGACCTTCCTCTTCATTCTGTTTGATTGAGGATGCTTTCTTTGAGTTGAGTCTGTCTCTCTCTTTGTCCTTGCCCCTGCCTACCCTTCCCCCTCAGATTCTCCAAGTGTTTACATACCTGCTTTACTATTGACACAGGTAGCTGGCCAATAGCTAAATAATTAGTGATAGAGTAATGATGTGAACCCTAGGGTGACTTATGCAGTCACAGGGTAACTGTCCACTTTGGTAGGATAGTTGTGGTCTGTCTCTGAAGACAAGAGTCTCAGGCCCCTGTGACATACTGATGGAGCTCATGGGAATTCTAGGTTCCCCAACAGATGACCAGTGAACTTTCTTGCCTGTAAGAAAAACACAGGTTTGAAATTCAGAATATGTCCTAATTGTACCTTAAATGGTCCAGCAAGTTACCTATCTAGGTTTCCTTGTAACATGGACTCAACAAATAGAATAAGTATATCCCTTGTGCCAGGCATTGTTCTAGATCCTGAAAACAAAACAATGAATTTAATAAATTTTTTCTCCTATAGCACTTTCAGTCTGTGGAGAATTGAGTCCATAAACAAGTAAGACAATGGTTCCAGAGAATTATAAACCGTTTTGAAGACAGTAAACAAGGTATGTGATACAGAAGTATGCGCAGTATAAATCACTGTTTTGCTAGCATGGCTATCTCTGAGTAGGATGCATTTCAGTTGAAAACTGGGTGTAAGAAGACAGACTTTAAAAACTCAGCAGAAGGTTTTTTACAGAGGGCACGACCAGTGTAAAGGTCCTGGTACAAGAGCAAAGTGAGACCTTCAAAACTAGAAAGATCAATATGGATAAAGTCTAGAAAGCAGAGTGGGCAAAGTAAAGAGCAATATAAAATGCCATAGGCCTGTGAGCTAATGTTAAGAATAATGCTTGGAGCCGAGATGTCTCTGTGGGTAAAAGAACTGTTGTGACAGCTAGCTGGCCAGAGTCAAAGCCCTGGCACTTACATCAAATCTGGGCATGGTCACAAGGGCCTGTTACCTCACCATTGAGGGGAGGGGGAAGACAGACAAAGGAATTTGTTGGCCAGGAAGTCGAGCTCAAACAAAGAGCTTCGGGATTAGTGGAAGACTCTGTCTAAAACTAAATAAGTATTCATTTGTGGAAGGAAATAGAAAGGTAGAGAGATGTAGAAGACACCCAACATCCTCCTGTGCCCTCCACATGTTCATATATGGGCTTGTGCATCCACACATAATACGTGTACATGCACACTAACATAAAGAAAAATAATAAAATAAAGAATGATGCTTTGTTCCCTGGCCTGACATCGATTCAAAAGCTCAAATCTAATGTAGCTACAGTTGGAGATTCACATCCTCAACTTGAGTACTCACACCCTGAGCCCTGTCAGTCTGTCCCATGGTCCCTGTTTGTGGTGATTATGTGTCGTTTTTATTACATCTTGTTTACCCTGGGGCTTCTCTGAGGATGAGATTGTTCAGCCAGGGATAGTTGGCCCATTCTTTGCCTGTTTTCTGAAGCGCTTGGCTGTCACTCTCCAGGCCCCATTATAAGAAGAAAAGGAACAAAAGTAGGGATCAATCAATCAATTTACAGTAAGGTCTTTAGGTACCGTGAGTTTCAGAACGCTGCTTGCTGAAGTCAAGAGACAGACTACATATACTATTCTTGGTGTTTTGTTATTTGTGCTTAGTAATTTGGGGGGGGGGTGGAAATATCTTTTGAAAGATGATAACTTCTCCATGTCCTGTCATGAAAACAGACAAATTGCCCTCTGTATCCAAAGCAGAACCTAGGCTACTAAGGAAAGTCAGCAAAGCTCTGGGGATGGGAGATTCATTAAAGATGCAAAATAGATGCAATAAATTGAATGTGATTGTCTTTGGGGCATTTTGCTTATGGCCTCATATGTGTTGGAAAATAGCACTGCTAATGTCATCATTATTTTAAGGTAGAAAATTATTTAAATTGTCTAATGAATGCAGACCCTGACACAGTCTGCATAAATCTGGATTTATTCCTGCGCTCGCTCAGGCAGGCAATAGGGGTTTGGATGCAGTTGTATTCATTAGCAGCATTAACACCTCTCTCCCTCAGCCCACTCTAAGACATGCTGCTCTGAACTGCTTGATCATCTAGAGTTATAAGTATACTTCTACATGCATTAGCCTAATTATTTCTGTAATCGATGTGGGTGTCTTACCCCAAATCACATGACCTAAAAGAAATGGCATACCAACTTGAACTGGGGTGTTCTCTGACCAAATCCTCTCTCTACTCTTTTACTACAGCAGACCACTGCTGTACCGCATGGTCCTGTTAGAAGAAAGACTCAGCATTTCAGCTGAATGTCCTGCAGTTTCCAGATGAAAGGGGAATGCTTAGAAGAGGAAGATCCATGCAAAAAGCTTTTGATTATTCTTCTGTATGTCAGCTGTTTCCTACTGGCACCTGAGCCTGCCACTGTCTCCCTGCTGCCTTCAGCTTCCTCTCCAAAGGGCAGCAGGTTTCTTGAAGAGAAGAGAATTCCGTAACTTTCGTTCTCTCTCAGGTCCATTCAGTTTGCAGCTTCCTGCATGGGTGTCTTTGCCACCTCTGCTTTCTCTCTGGGAAACCTTGGACCATATTTTCCTCTATTTCATAATCGTTAACCTATCACTAATGTTTACTAAGTATCTGCCAAACTTGATAGGAAATAGACTTCGGACTTTTTTTCTAGCTTGTTCTTTGGAGCTCTACCATCAGTCTGAGTTCAAAGGATGGAAGTATTGTAACCAATGGCGATGCTGAGATAAGGGGAATCCTGGTAGCCTGCATGAGGTTCCAGCCCCAACTGTTGAACAAGCAAGCCATGGCAAGTTCTGACCGTTCTGATCACACCCAGTGCAATCTAGGAGTCTAGATCCTCTTTGTCATTTGAGATCAGTTTGGAGAAGCCAAGATTAATGCCAATCCTAGTTGCAGAGAGCGGATTGAAGAAGAACAGGAAACTAAGTGACACCTGATTCCTGAAGAGACTTCATAACTTCTCTTACTCATGTGCAATGATTTCTAGCAGCCGTCCCTGTTCTCTGGCTGCTAAGGACCTGCTGCTTCTCTAGCATTGCCCCTGCAGGAGGAAGGATCTGATACTTACTATATTCCTGTGATACTTGGACAAGAAGCCATGTAAAAAGAGGATGGAAAGCATACACACACACACACACACACACACACACACACACACCCTTAGTGAATTTCTCTATCTTGGCAACCTGTGTAAGGAAGACTTCTATCTGGTATTCATTTATGACATTGCAAAGGTTGATCCTCGAGTAGTTTTACTTACCCCTCTTTCTCTACAAATCACACTACTTTCTATTTTGAATAAGATTTAACTTTTAACCCTCAATTTATATTCCTTTATATACCCACCTACACAAGATCAAGCTGGCAGAAATCCCATTATGGATGGGGGAAGGGTTATGAAGTCCCACCCAAGAGGAGAAGCCACTGGTAACTTATGGCTACTAAGGAGTGGAAAGTCAGCTTTCTTCAGGAATGTGGCCCCAGTATATGATCACACACCACACACTAAGTGGAGTCAGTGGGTTTTTAAGAAGAACACATGGGGTAGGAAAGTTGGGAGCAGGGAGGTCTTAAAGGGGAGAGCATGAGAGGTGAGGTTTGATAAAAACCTCATTATCAAACATTATATCATATCATAACATTATATGCCTATCTTTAGTAAGCACTACAAAAGATACAAATGATAAAAAATTAAGGGCCACAGTGGAACTTTTGCTTCTGTTTACAAATATCTAAGATGACAGATTTTAAAATGTACCCTTGAATATCTCAGGTCAACCCAATAACCATACATTAAAGCTGTGTTACGTTCTGAGACTAGCTATCTCACACTCTCACTGTGCCCTGAGCAACACAAAGGCTAACAAAGACACATAACAAGTTTCCTGGGGGAAATCACATTCCACTGGAAGGTTAGACTGTCACTACAGAAGCCAAGCATGCAGGATGGGGTGGTGGGCCTTAGAGCCCCTCAGAATGCATCCTCTTGCAATAGAGAGCCACAATGGGAGACCTCACAGGAGAATTAAGTAGCCCTATTGACATGTTCCATGCATTCCCTGAGGCAGCATGACAAAAGGTTGTAAAAATGATAGACTGTGTGGGCAGGTTGGCTTGGAACCCTCTTCAGCAATGGTGCGCATTAGAATCATCTCTGAGATATATTAAACTAGGGAATTTCTCAATTCATTCTACACTTGTAAAAACAAAATTGTTTCCACCCAGCACAGAGATTCTAATATATACTCCGCCGAAGATCACTGACTTGGGAGACAGCATAATAACAGTATAGACAAATAGGATGGAGACTTGGGATAGGATCGTGAACATAGGAAAGAAACTAAAGACATGGGAACTCATAAGGAATCCAATCACTATACCCTACTCATTCCACTACTCATTCAATCATTCGCTGAGTGGCAGAAACTCAGTGGTAAAAAGAACTCCTTGCCTTTAAAGATTTTTCTAGAATTGGGTATAGTACTATATGATACAATACACACGTATTGCATGTATAATCACAATGCTCAGGAAGCTGAGTCTGGAGAATCGTAAGTTTAAGGCCAATTTGTGGTACCAATTAAGTTGAAAGCCATCCTGAGCTACTATGGCAAGAACATGTCAAAAAAGTAGTAGTAGAAGAGGAAGGAGGAGGAGGAGGAGGAAGAGGAGGAGGAGGAGGAAGAGGAAGAGGAAGAGGAAGAAGAAGAAGAAGAAGAAGAAGAAGAAGAAGAAGAAGAAGAAGAAGAAGAAGAA
>JADRCH010000080.1:35020-52119 GCA_019843965.1 Rhynchomys soricoides | reverse complement strand
AAGAAGAAGAAGAAGAAGAAGAAGAAGAAGAAGAAGAAGAAGAAGAAAACCCAAAATGTGTCCTACCTACAAGATGTGCAGGGACAAAGATGTAGCAGAGACTGAGGAAATGACCAACCAATGATTGCCCCAAATTGAGACCCACCCCATGGGCAAGAACCAATCCCTGACACTATTAATAATAGATACTCTGTTGTACTTGTAGACAGCCACCTAGCATAACTGTCCTCTGAGAGGCTTCACCCAGCAGCCAATGGAAAGAGATGCTGAGATTCACACTCAAACATTAGATGGCACTCACGAAGGATTACAGAAGAGTTAAGAGAAAGATTGAGGGACCCAAAGGAGACAGGGACTCCACAGGAAGACCAACAGAGTCAACAGACCTGGACACTTAGGGGCCTCCAGAGACTGAATAACCAACCAAAGAACAAGCACAAGCTGGACCTAGGCCCCCTGTATATTTGTTGCAGATGAGCAACTTGGTCTTCATACAGATCCCCCCAACAACTGGAGTGGAGGCTGTTCCTGAGCCTGTTGCCTGCCTTTCTGCCTGTGGATCCTGTACCCTTAAATGGACCACCTTGTCTGGTCTCAGTGGGAGTGGATGTGCCTAGTTTGTGTTGATTGGGGCTGTTAGTGGGGAGGGTGAAACTAAATGGGGCTTTCCCGTCTCAACAAAAGGGGGAAGATACATTGGGGGGAGGACTTGTGTGAGGAAGTACTATGATGAGAGGGGGCTGATATTGGAATGTAAAGTGAAAATAGAGAGAGAGAGAATATGTGCACACACAAAAACCCTACAGACCAGACCTTAAAGAGTTGAGACTTTAGAGACTACAGCAACTTGGTCTTATCTCCTAGTTCTGGTGGAAAAGAAAGAAGAATGGCAAGAGCCTGAGTTTGGGGGGCGTGTGGTTCTGGGGCCTCTCTGACCAATAATTCTTGTGGAGGTATCCCACTCCTGTCACTGGAGGTTTTTATTCAGTGACTCATTACTTTTAAGATCAGGGTTGTCCAGACTTATGGGTTATATTTTTTGCACATTTGGGATGCTAGATATAGGTGTATGTGTAAATTTCTTATGGAAGGCACAATGTACTGGCTGGTTTTATGTGTCAACTTGACACAAGCTGGAGTTATCACAGAGAAAGGAGTTTCAGTTGAGAAAATGCTTCCATGAGATCCAGCGGTAAGGCATTTTCTCAATTAGTGATCATGGGAGGAGGGGCCCTTGTGGGTGGTACCATCTGTGGGCTGGTAGTCTTGGGCTTTATAAGAAAGCCAGCCGAGCAAGCCAGGGGAAGCAAGAAAGCTAGTAAGTAACATCCCTCCATGGCCTCTGCATCAGCTCCTGATCCCTGACCTGCTTGAGTTCCAGTCCTGACTTCCTCTGGTGATGAACAACAACATGGAAGTGTACGCTGAATAAACCCTTTCCTCTCCAGCTTACTTCATGGTTATGATGTTCTGTGCAGGAATAGAAACCCTGTCTAAGACACACAACATATCTTGACTGCAAGTTATAGAGGAATCAAGCTGGAACTCACCCAGAAGCTGCTTTCATTGTACTGGATGGTACCATCCATGCTGCTGGAGTAGCAATGGCATCAACAATCTTACTCAGATGTGATCTCTATTGACTATAATACCAAACTGCCAGAGAAGATGGGCCCATTGGTGCAGAAATAGTACAACTATTATGGGGTAACAGATCACTCTGTGATTGTATTTGTGGTCCACTCCACAAGAGGGAATTCATGTATAGTACTATAAACCCAGCCAAACACTTATAACTGAGGAAGTCACAGGCCCTAGTGGGAAACCTACTATTGCTGCTTAGATAAATTGACATGATAAAACTGCCTTCAAAATATCTATGTTTATGCCCACAGACAAGAGTGACACGCAGCTTTAACCAGAGAAGCTTCTCTTGGCAGTGAACAGAGGTAAATGCAGGGACTCATGGCTGCATAAGACACTGAGAATAAATGAGAGTTGAGGGCTCTGGCCTGAGCAAGACAGTTGTTATACTACCCACTTAGGACTTAGGGAACATTGCAGAATAGGAGGAGTAAGATGCTCAAAGGCAGAGGATAGGTGGAAAGACTGGGAAACACCATCCTCTGAGCACAACACAGCCATGGCCATCAGGAACACAAAGCAGCTATGCCCACACAAGTCAGGCATGCCCAACAGTCAGCTGTGGATAAGAAGGGATTCATGGGGCCCTTACCTTATCACTTACTGCTAAACCATTCTGGGAGAGGGGAAGGCATTGTATCCCACTGGTGAGTCTCTTAGTCTAATGGAGAACTCCAAACCCATGGTCACATGGATGGCCCATGGCAAAAATAAAACAAAAAGCCATGAATTTGAGAAAAAGAAGAGTGGCTAATGGGGTGAGAACAAAACAGGAGTGAGGAGGGAGAGTAACTAGAGTGCTTTATATGCATATATGAACTTGTCAGAGTAAAATTTACAACCTTGATTTCCATCAGTTCATGAATGGATTAAAAAAAAATGTGTTCTATATACACAATAGAATATTATTCAACTGTAAAGAAAAATGAAGTTATGAAATTCCCAGGTTATGGGTGGATCTAGAATTAATTACTCTGAGTGAGGTCCAATCAGATCAAGAAAAACAAATGCCACACATTCCCTCTCTTATGTGAAAGCCATATTTAAAGCTCTGGATGCATGGGTTTACAATGGGTGACACATAGAAGCCAGGAAACTTGTAAAGGACCATCAGGGAGATTTTAAGGAAAGGGGGGATGGAAAACAAGTAGTATGAAGAGAGGAAGAAGAATGGACCATGGAGGGTTACATGGGGTGGGGGCAGGTAGTGGAGGGAGTACAGGGAGAGGTAACTGATGCTGAAGACCTTTGAAAATGCCACATGGAGATCCACTACTGTAAAAGTTTCCTAGATATATGTGTATTCATATATAAAAGGGGTTTAAATTGAGTTACCCTGTAAGGGAAATAAAGGAGATTGGTACCTCTCCAAGATACCCCAGAGTATCAGATGAAACGCCTAGGGCCTTGTATGAGTTACCTATTTTGTTGGTCCCTGAGATCCCATCTACCCCATCTAAACATCACAAACTGCTGCCATTCTTCTTGGTTACCCTCCAGGACTTGACAGTAAGGCTCTATTGCTGAAGACACCACATACTTAGACCATAGAAGACAGAGAAATCAAGGTGATATTGACCTGGAAGCTTCATCCCTATTGGCTAGATTTCATAGTATTTAAAAGTTCAATTACAATGTCATGGAAGAAAACTATTCAATAATCTTACTCTGCTGTAAACCCTGCAAACTACAATAAGGACGGGTTTGGTGAGATATGCAAGAGTGAGACAAATGTTATGGGAGTAACTACGTCCTATTTACAATCCACTCCACAAAAGGCAACTCATGGCCTATACTGTAAGCTAGGTCAATCAACCTTTGACTAGTTAGGTCATAGACCTAGAGGAGGACCTAATACTATTCCACTGAATAGATATAGAATTAAACTGTCCCCAAAGGTCTTATTTTTATGCTTGTAGGTTAGTATATCTCTCATTCCTCTTCAAAGAAGCTTTTTTTTTTTCAGTATCAGAGACCATCAATTTGTCAATATGTAGAAAACAAGAGATGTGAAGATGAAGTTCTCAGCTCTAAATATTATACATAAGTCCTGTCCCTCTTCTCAATGGTCAAGGATCATCATAACCAAAGCAGAGACGGGAAAAAAGTAAAAGCCAGTGGAAGCTGATGCCTGTAGTGAAACATTATTTGTTGGACAAATTAGTATAGGAAAATCCCAAGGAGGGAAGCCAAGAGTGGATGGGTGGGTGGATGGGGGATTACCCCCATAGTTGCAGGGGGAGGGGGAGGGAATGGGGAGGTTCCAAAGGGGAGATCTGGAAAGGGGGAAACATTTGAAATGAAAATAAAGTATGAAAAAATATTAGTCGTTGGCACACATGAACTGACAATGGGTGTGAATGCATGAACAAGACCTTTACAAGTTCAAGATCAGCATGGATGGGGAAGGAACTGATTAATTCCAATTCTAGGTGAGAAACTAGTGGTAGCCAACAGCTACTGTG
The DNA here is from genome assembly GCA_019843965.1 of Rhynchomys soricoides. Classification (NCBI taxonomy): domain Eukaryota; kingdom Metazoa; phylum Chordata; class Mammalia; order Rodentia; family Muridae; genus Rhynchomys; species Rhynchomys soricoides. The sequence continues at coordinate 48,010 of JADRCH010000080.1, read as the reverse complement.
GAAGGGGAGTCATTTTTCTTCAAGGACGCAGCCCCAGAACAACTACCTAGGCTTGAGTAGATGGTCCTATAGCCATGCACATTCAGGTAGTGCTAAATGAACCATTTGGAAAATTAAAAGAAAGATATGAAGTTAGTTTGGTAAAATGATACAGAGGGGACCAGATGAAGGGGAGTGGGAGGTGGATTTGTTCAAACCACATTATGTGCATGAATGAAATGCTCATTGAAAGAATAATTTTTTTAATAATTTTTTAGAAGTTCAGATACTAGACATATCAGAATGTATATATGTTTACCATGGAATTTGTGCTTGAATGTAAAAAAGGAAAGTTTTAGAACATAACAGAGATAAGAAACTATACAGTGAGTGGCCAGATATACAAGGGTCCCTTTGAAATTAAAAAGCACAGTAACTAAATGGTTTGATTTGGTTTGGTTTAGTTTCTTGAGGACTGAGATAACGATTTGTTTCTTTAAGAACTAAGTGTGTTTATTCTGACTGGTGTCTAAACAAATTCTTTGTGGTTTCCCAGGTCACCCAACCTCCAAAACAATGCATGCTTCCCAGGAAACCCATGCTATTGGGACTCTTCCTGTCTAGTCCACCTCATAGAGCCTCCTGTAGAAGCCAGCTCTCAGGCCCCTCACTGGCACCTCTCTCTTTGAAAGCTCCTGCCTTCCTCTTGGACTTCCTCATGTGGTTTCTCCACCCCCTCAACTTAGCAGCCTCTATTTCTTCCAAGCCCAGTGTCCATGGTCACGGGCAGTGTTAGCCTGCCTTACTTTTCCGTTACTCCTGAAGCATCTCATGCCCCTACTGAAAGTGTTTGTACTGTGCTTCTCAATGCTGGCTGCATGAGGTTTTTTGTTTGGTTGGTTAGTTAGTTTTGTTTTGTTTTGTTTTAATGGATATGCTTGTGCCTTACTTTTAAAGGTACTTAATTCTGGAAGCTTCTGGGGCTTTAGAGGTTCCCTGGGTGGCTTTGATTTGCAGCCAACAATGAGAAACACAGCTTTCAAAACATTCGGGGACTTATTTAATGGTTCTACATCTAATCCTTTTTTCCACAAATGCACTTAATTTTTTGAGTCCAGATTGCATTGTGTCCTTTCTGTTTCTGTGCCCTCTATACAACTTGCCTTCTCATTGTAGAATAGATACTCATGGACAGCTTGAGTAATTGTTTGGCAGATTTCAAATGATGTTGGATAACACTCCTTCAGACAGAAAGGCGGAAACCTGAAGCTTGTTCCTGGCTCTATAGCTAGTGAGTTACGACCCTCCCTGCATTTCTGCTTCCTCATTTTTAAAATGTTTAAAATTGTTTTGGAGGTTGGGTTTCCAAGGGTCTAGGATTAAATAAAAGACTAGATTAGAAGTTTGAGTATTATTTTCAATATTTCAAAAAGCCACTGCAAATTCTATATTGCATACCAATGGTTGGCAATATGTAGAAACAAAAGGGAATCTCAGTAGTGAAAGAGGTTAGGCCATTTCAAAAAGATTCTATGGCTCTACTTGCTCTGTGTTTATCATTCTGTTGTTTTAGGAAAGGTCACAGTAAAGAATTTGGAGTTTGACTAACCTGAGTTCAAATGCTTTCTTCACAACCTGCTAACTGGTACACTGAGCAAGGCACACTCACTCTCTCAAATGGGAGATGGGAATATTAATGATGTTCAGTGCATAGATTTGTGGTAAGGATGAATACGTTGATATGAAGGAAGCTTAACAGCCATATTAGAGTTGTTCAGTCAGCGTTACCTGAGTAACAAGGAGAGTGATGGAGAGAGAAATACACTGAGAAATAGTCCAAAATGCAAGAAATGTCTCTTTCAGGATTCAGACAGCCTGCAGCGTGGGGGCAGTTCACAGTCGGCTCATGTTTGGGGAATAGCCTTTCAGCTTCAGGACACACAGCATCTTCTGCTGTCAGTGTGGTGCAGCCTGCTGCAGAGTATGGCTCTCTTCAGGGGAGCACAGATGCTCCCCAAGGCCAGTTTTCTCCATGTTTCTGTGCATCTGGATCATCCAGAAACCTTGCTAACATAGATGCCAATTCCCAGGGCCAGCTGCTAGATATTTGGCTGAGTAGTTCAGGAAACTACATTTCTGCATTTTTAACAAGTCCACAAAAATCACTGCTCTAAGGGAATTAATCTAGAAGAAGAACCCAAAGCTCAGTAGACAGGCAGATAATGAGATGATGGGGACATTTACAGTGACTGTTGGGATTAGTGTGTTGAGAAAGGCATGTTCATGTGTGAGTGTGTGTGTGTGTGTGTGTGTGTGTGTGTGTGTGTGTGTGTAAGAGAGAGAAAGACAGACAGAGAGATGGAGACAGACAGAGACAGAGACAAATGAGACAGTTCAACAAAAATCAGATAGCAGGTAATATGAGGAGGTCAGGAATGATTGCTGTGTATATGGCCAGACTGTGCAGATGAATCAGGGAATGGGTGTATGGGTGTGCCGGTCCTTAGAGGAAGTCAGTGCTCCCTTCCTAGGTATGAGATAACCAAAGCCTCTTGTCTTGGTGAGAGCCTGGGGATTGGAATAATCACACAAACAGCTTGTCTATCCATCTGGTTATCCCAGAGGTAAGAGCTCAGCCACTGTGAGGCTCCAGCTCTGAGTTCCTTGCAGACAGCCATTGCTTCTGCACTAACATTTTTCTTCCATTACTGTCAACCCAAGTAGAGTCACTCACCCATTACTATAATGTTCAGGGTACCAAGAGTGCTATTGATAGTAGTGGCAGTGGCACTATCCCAATACCTACCAGAGTGGCATCTGGTATCACAACCTGAAGAAGAGGACTCTCATCCAGTTGGAGGACACCATTTTCTTTTCTTTCTTTCTTTCTTTTTTCTTTTTTTTGTTTTTTGTTTTTTGTTTTGTTTTGTTTTGTTTTTTGTTTTTGTTTTTTTGAGGCAGGGTTTCTCTGTATAGCCCTGGCTGTCCTGGAACTCTCTCTGTAGACCAGGCTGGCCTCGAACTCAGGAATCCACTTGCTTCTGCCTCCCAAGTGCTGGGATGAAAGGCATGCACCACCATTGCCCTGCTTGGAGGCCACCATTTTCAAAGTCCATGCCTTGAAGTCCTTTCTCTTGTTTCTTCTGTTCTTACCAAACTGCTGCTCATTCAAACTCTCCTCTGACAATGCCATGCCACCATCACGAGCAAGACAAATACTTGATGTTTTGGTTGATTCTGCTTTGTTGGACATAGACCTCATTTGCCTTCCTAAAACATACTTTTTTGCAATTACTGTAAATGTGAGTATTGCTGAGAAAGAAAAGTGCTTCCCCCTAGATACTAGACATTACAATTTCTATATTCCTCATATCTACTTCTCTGAGCCACACTTGGGAAGGAAATGTCCCCGAATTAAAATAGAAAAGGAGTATTATGACTTCTTAACCTATTCTCAAACTGAGTCCTTATCTGAAATTGAATCCAACTTAAGAATCTTAAATATCAACAAAGAAATTCAGGGATAAGTGTTACTAATTCTCCATCCAAAGTCCCATTTCCATTTGCAGCTACATTGGAATAAAGCTATTATCAGTTAATGTCCAGACGGACAGTTCTCTGTATTACATACAAGTTGAGACTCACATGGCGAGGAGGGCATCTTCTCAAACCCTCCTTCCTCTCTGGCTTTCACATGCAACCCCTACTTTGCCCCTCTCTTGCTTGTTCATTTACCCAGGAGGCAGAGTTGCTAATCAGCCGCCTATAACCTGATCTTCATTGAGTAAGGTGACCTCATTGGAAAGTAATGGACTGCTGTAAACACCATGTCTTAATCTTGTGCAGCTGAGGAAGGGCTGGTTGTCAGGAGCTGATCTGGGACTCGGTCCCAGTTCTTGCTCTTCCAAATTCAGGTATGGATCAAGACAATCAGGACCTTGCCATTAGGAAGAAGTATTTTTGCTCCCCTGTGTAGTTAAGCCTAATACAATGTTCCAATTCAATAAGCAAAGGCACCTTGAAAGAGGAAGAAGGGGCGGTAATGTTACAATTGGGAACTTGCTCTGATATTAATAAAACCGGCTAGTATTCCCCACTTGGCTACTGATCTTTGTAGATACAATTTTCTCAGAAAGACTGGTAAGTTTTAGGATTCAGGCATCAATTTCTCTACCTTGAATCTTTATTAAAATTCTCTCACAGCGTTTGAACATTTACAAAAACTTACCTTGCAGCCCTTTCGTACACCGTCTGAGTAAAACCCACTCTATATTATAAATAGACTAAGATATTTTCTATCAGACAGGATTGCAAATATAAGAAGAAAATGGTCAATCTCCATTCAAGGACATTAGCTATGGCTGGATGCATCAGTAACTACTGTTCTGGAACACTCTGTGGTGAGGGGTAAGGATCTGGTACGTTCCAAAGACTTCATCTACGATGTCACTGTCTTTACCAACTTAGAAATGAGGTCTACCACTGAGTAGCATTCAATTGTTTGTGTCTCAGCATCTTCTCTGCATCCTGCCCCACTCAAGAATATCTCCAACCTTGTCCTGTGCTCATTAGGGATTACTAGCATCCATAGGCTACTTCCACAGTAAGGATACAGGTAGGGTGTTGCTAGGACTTGTAATTTTTCTCTTACATGAATAGTCTGAAGAAAATTAGCGAGATTTAAATTTTTGATAAATTATCTGATAAGAAAACAGCTATGTGAGACATAGCTCTATAATATTTCGTGAATAATTGAAATATTTTATAAGGAAATGAAGAACTTAGAGGTTGATTGTAGAAATAAAAACAGAGGGCTGGAGAGATGGCTCAAGAGGTTAAGAGCACTGACTGCTCTTCCAGAGGTCCTGAGTTCAATTCCCAGTAACCACATGGTGGCTCACAACCATCTGTAATGGAATCTGGTGTGTCTGAAGACAGCAACAGTGTACTTGTATAAATAAAATAAATAAATAAAAACAGAATAAAACTTATTATATTGGGATAAATTTAATTACCTTAAATTGAAGTTATAAAAGCTCATGTTGAAAGTTTCTCAGTATTTATTCCAAGCAGATTTCATAATCTTTAGCATCAAAGTGGTCTTTTCTGCATGTGCGTGCGTGCGTGTGTGTACGTGTGTGTATGCGTGTTTCTGTGTGTGTGCATGTGCATGTGTGTGCGTGTGTCTGTGTCTGTCTCTGTGTGTGTCTCTATGTGTGTATATGTGTGTGTATGTGTGTGTGCATATGTGTGCATGCATGTGTGTGTGTGCATATGTGTCTATGTTGGCGCACGTGCGTGCATGCATCTATGTGTTTCTTCTCTTGCCGACTAGCAGCAGCTCCTTTCACCATGTCAAGCTTTCATTGATTTGACCTTGGTAATTAAACGACTCACTCCTTCCTTTCCTCTCTTGTAACCAGTGCAAATTCTACTCATTGTAGGTTGCATGGTGGATTTTCACATCACTCTTAACTGCCCTTCTCTCATCAGAAACCCGCATCTGAACTAGTCTGGATAGATGGGGATAGTTGTTCTCTGTATAGCTTGCTATGCAAGCTTTAGATTCTTAACTTGTGGGCCACAATCACCTGGATGCAGGGTTAAGGAAGGATTCCTGAACTTGATCAGCCAAAAATTAATTCAGAAAGCTCACAGAATTAATCCAGCATGTTTCACGCAGCGTTTGCCCATGCTGGGCTTATTTCATGGCTTCATTATTGCCTGGATTGTGAACCCCTAATCGGCACACTTGGTACTGCACATATACGCCTTCATGTCACAGTAAGCCAGTGCACATCCCTGAAGCACCTTGACTCAGATGCAGGGCTGCTGTACATTATAAATGCCAGCATTTTATTGTGCATATAGAACGTTCTGCTCTTGTAGAGACATAATGGTTTAGTGGCAGAAAAGAAGATTTAATATTTTGTATTATCCCTCCTCAGAGTGTAAATATCAGATCAGTATATCTTGAATTGTGTTACTTGAATGTTTGATCTTTCTAAATTGCTATGTGAGTTGGCTGACTTGAGCTTTACATACACTGCCCCCCTCCAAAAATAACTTTAAATTAATTTTAGCTTGGGATTAGGACAGAATAGCCAACAATTTTGTAAGTGGCTCTAAATATACTTCTGTCGTTCTGTACTGCATATTTATATGGAGCAACAGTCTTGGCATTAATTATTATAAAACAAAACACTAATCAACTGAAAAGTGTCGAAGCAGCTCTATGTTTTATACTTGGAAATGTTCAGCCAAGATCTAATGCTTTGTGTAAAAATCAAAACAACAAGCACACCCATCTCATTGTGTGCAAATTCACCTTAGTGTCCAAAATAAAATTAAATATAAGTAAAAAAGTATTTTAAAATAAATTTGATTTATTATCAGTAAATGTCTGATCTATACACCTGTTTAGTGGCATCTAAAAATTTCTTGAGCAAAAGGAACTGTTAGTCAAAAAGAAAAAAGGAAAGAAGGAAAGAAAGAAAGAAAGAAAGAAAGAAAGAAAGAAAGAAAGACAAAAGACTGAGAAGCCTTGAGCTAAACAATCTTGACTTTTTTCTGGGCATAACATTTCAGAGAGGAAGTGCGCACACTGCATAAGTGGGACTGAGTGCTTGGTTCTTCAGTTTTAGGGGTGTGTGGCTAGCTGGAGCTAGGGAGATTGCTCATTCAGTAAAGTGCTTGCCAAGCAGGCACGAGAATCTGAGTTTGAGCCCCACAAATCAGATTTCAAGGCCAGGCTTGGTGATGCATCCCTGAAATCCCAGGGCTAGGAAAGCAGAGACAGGCCAATCCCCGGAGCTTGCTGGCCAGCCAGCCTAACCTACTGCCTGAGCTCCAGCCCAATGACAAGACCCTGTCTCAAAAGACAAGGTGAACAACTCCTACATTATGAACCTGGCCTCCACCTGCATGCACCCCCACCAACACATGAAAACATTCACATTCATACATGTATGTATATACATAGGCACACAAAAGGTCAGGTCATTGTGTTGTCTCCTCTAAAGTATATTCCCAGTGTTGATTGTAATAAGAGAGAACCGAGTATCCCCTGTGAACACAGCGAACATTTTCTCATTTTAAAAAAAGTGGTTCTAGTTTATAAGCCACCCCCTTCTTCACACAGGCTTGTGGCCTAGCTTTCCTGTCACCTCAATCACAAAGTACATCTTGGCTTTTCTATAAAATGTACCCCCCCCCATCCTCCTACTGATTTTGCTCATGTGGCGTGCTTTGTTTTCCTGCCTAGTAGACCCTACCACCATAACCAAGGAAGTCAGCCAGCTTCCTCTGCACTAATCCCTTCCTCTGACTGGATGGAAGGCCTGGGTGTATGTATTCTGGTTCCCATGTGCCACCTGCTGGTCTCCTGGGTCACTACCTCCAAAGTGCCACCATAGTGCCATGTTGTGGCTGAGGAGAAGGAAGGAGGAGCCCTTCACAGAAAAACACAAATAGACCTCAGAGTCTTGTTTGGAGGTCGGTCAACTCATTCTCACTGTGTCTTAATAGTAGAAATGGAGAAAGAAGTCCCTCAAGCATGTAACTCATGTTTTAAAATTCTTAGTCCTCAAAGCATCTCTAATCACACATCCCTCTAATCTGCAAGCCGATGCCTAAAAATGAGAAAGCAAGAACAAATTCTGTATTCCTATCACAGTTGAGGATTGTGTTCGATGAACAGCCCAAGTAAGTAAGGTCTGAGAGTCTTTTTGAGCCTATGCCTGTCTCTCTCAAAAGAACTAGAGAGGATGGAGGGAGGGGAGGGGAGAGGAAAGCCAAGAAAAACACACGTTCAACAAAATTATGACTTAATATAAATTTAATTATCCCTGTTTAAAATATTGGGCTTTTTTTTTTTGGTCATTTAAACTAGCCTGTCTAGAATTTTTATGGAGCAATAAACTAAACTAGAAAACTCATTGATTATACATTTATTAAGAGTCAGATGAAATCTCTAAGATATAAGGAAGCCATCTAGCCATAACAAAATCAGGCCAGTGGCAGCAACTCAGCTCGTAGCCACGGCCCGATGAGGTTGCTCAGAGATCTCCTGAATAGGACTGCTGACCTCTCCCATAACCAGGCTTCTGTGCTAACAGCATCAACGACTCGGCAACTTGATCATTCCTAACCTCATTTCTGAATTTCTAGATGTGTGTTTATGTCTCTAAAAGTATTTCTTTCTTTCGCACTGTAATATATTTTAAACATTTGTTTATGTAAAATACCTTCTCTCCATGTCAAAGAGAAATAAATGAATATGTCTCATTTCTTCCTCAAAGGCCAAAGGAACTACTCAGGAATACCATCTTCCCCAGCATCCTCCCACCTGGCCCCACACCAAATTCCCCTGCTGAGACATGGGTCTCAGTAAGGTATAAAATCACAGCCCCATTCCCATACTCAGTTTTAAAATTCTAAATAAAACACAATTATGTCAGCTTTTTTTCTTAGTGCTGTACTTCTGGGTTATTCCAAGGGCATTGGTAATTGGAAATTGGTATTCCCACGGCATCTTAGTTTCTCTGTATTTAAAGTGGGGACGCACATCAGTATGTTGAGAGAATTACATAACTGGAGTGTGATAAACACTAATAATGGATTAGCTCTTCTGAGATGTGTGATATTTTATCCCCATGTCATTGTCAAGGGCAAATGTACTCCAGTGAGCTAAAGCACTTTACCATCCACCCTTTCTGCATAAGTAAACACCTGTGTGCCAACCAATAAGCACAGCGTAGGAGCTCAGGGTTAAATAGGCATACAATCCCTACCTTTACTGTTCCATAGGCTAGTCAGGACCAGAAAGATAAGCTGTAAATTTTCGAAGATACACAGTTGATTTCTTTTTTAAAAAAGCAGTATACTATGGCAATAGCAACAGCTTTCTGCTCACAACTATGGTCCAATGAGCTCCACCAAAAATGTGCAATTCTGACCTTAGTTTGAAAGAAGCATACAGTTAATCAAGTGGGATCTCCTAGAAGATCGTGGAAAGTCTTTGGTGGAGGCAATCATGGGTTCTCAAGATAAAAGCTATTTCAGAGGCCGTCTTTAGCTAAGGGGGAAAGGGAACCACAGAATCCTGCTGCTCAAGGAGGTCTTTAAGAAGACATGTCCTAGCTAGGTGTGATGGTGCACACCTTTATTTATCCCAGCACTGGGGAGGCAAGAGTACACAAATCTCTGTGAATTCAGTGCCAGCCTAGTCTATATAGTGTGAGTTCCAGGCCACCCAGTGATACAAAATTAGATCTTACCTCAAAAGTGTATTTGTGTGTGTGTGTGTGTGTGTGTGTGAGAGAGAGAGAGAGAGAGAGAGAGAGAGAGAGAGAGAAGTTTCCATATTCAGATGAGGACTCAAGGCTCTGGCTGGTGAATACAGATCTGTTCCTATTCATCACAAGAGGGCTGGCTCAATGTGAAGATTCCTTGCCACAAACCCTCCAACCTTCCAGCTCCCAAATATAAGAGAGGAAATAGAATCAACTGGCTATACATTCATAAGATGAAGTGAGTAAGTAGCTTTTAAACATTTCAAAGTTAACCCATATCCTAGCTTTAGTTTTCGACTTGACACAGCCTGGAGTCATCTAGGAGGAAACCTGAATTAAAAACTTGCTTAAGTGGGATCGGCCTATGGGATGTCTATGAAGGATTGCCTTGATAATTAATTAGCACAGAAGGGACCAGCTTCCTGTCGGCAGTACCATTACTTGGACCAGTAGTCCTTGGTGGTATAAAAAAGCTAACTAAGCACAAGCCAGTGAGGGAGCCGGCAAACTTTCTCTGTGGTTCCTAATAGATTCTTGCCTTGAATTCCTGCCCTGACTTTCTTCAATGGTTTGTGACCTGGATGTATAAGCCAAATAGGATTCACCTCCTCATGTGAAGTGCTTGGCACAGGACTTGGCACCTGGTCATGCTTATCAAAATAGAAAACGGAGATCGCAGCTTGGAGAGCATGGAAATCAGTTCTCCCCAGCGTGTCTCCCAAGGCTGCCTGCAGATCCATATTTCCTAGGGCAACCTATTTCTTCCTGGGCAGGTGACTTCCCCTGTTGCACAGGAAAGAACTGGTAGGATCAGGAAATGAGCTCTGGATGCCTTCTGAGAGGTCCTTCCTCTGGTGTGGATTTTGTCAGGCCCCTGCTCCCCCTACAACTTTGTTTCAAGTGTGAAAATTCATTTCTCAACCCTCAGTCGGTGGGCGGGGGTTGTGGAGAGAAGAAAGGTCATAAGTGGAAAGGCAATCGCTCTGGTCTCAGGGTTGACAGCTCCACATCCCACGGGGCTTCAACTGCTCTCAGATTTATAGCCCCATAACGGCAGAAATCTGCTTCCTGGTTAAAGCCAGTGCTGCCTTGGACCCAGGGGGCTTCTGGATGAGGCTGTTTGTGAGCTTCTTTATATCTCTAATGCCATGTTCCCTAAATCTGTGATATTAAAATGATGAGTAAGCCAGAGGAGGGTGATTCATGCCCCAGTGACGCTGACAATGAAATTCACTAAAATCAAATTTCTCCTAAGCCTGACGACAACATGAGGCCAGTGCCTTCCTCGGCTGTAAAGCTGGGTTTGTTTGCTCTCTACAACAATTTTTCTTTTTAATGTCATTATTTTTATTAGTTGGCCTAATGTTTTTATAATGTGCTTACAGTGCAGGCTCCAATCCTGCAAGCTCTCTGGAGACAAGGTGGCCCATGCTTAGTAACCCCAGAGACTGAGGTTTTGCACAAACCCCAGACAGCAGAAGAAAGCAGTCTCCACTCTCTTTCCTTCTCCAGTCCTGACCTGACAAGAAACCAATGATAAACAGATAGGAGCCTGAAAGTATTTCAGCCCCTTAGAGCAAAGCTCTGACATCAACTAATGGTCCCAACAAGCCCTCCTCTTTGCCCCTTGCCCATCTTCCAGTTATTAATAGATGCCTCTGGTTGCTTATAGCATTATTTCTGTCTGTTCTGGCTTCAACACCCACCATCTGCCCTAACAGAATATCCCATCCTTATTTATTTCATAAGTGGGAAACATGAATAAATGATACCGTACCTCCATTATAGAAGATTAACCATTTATAAAAATAATGTAGACCTGACGCATTTTCAAATGAACAACATAAATTGGAGAACCATGGTTTGGGCATATCCGCTGAAAACAAATGTGACAAAAGGAAACAGTCCTGCGGACAAGGTTGCACCTACTTGGGGCTGAATGATGAATACTGTGCCTCTATTCATGCGCACCCATCTGTATCACCTTTTGGTTGGCTCATATTGAGGCTATCCCAAAGTCCCCAGAGCCTCCTTTAGAATGACTGGAAGGACCAGCCTCTTTCTCTCACCCCAGTGTGCTCACGCGGAGGCCAGAGGTAGGTGGCTTTCTCTACTAACCCTCACCATATTCCAAGTCCAGTTCTCTCACTGAACCGGAACCGGAACATTGGGGTTTTCAGCTAGGCTGGAGGCTAGCAAGCCCCAGCAATCCAGTTGTCTCTGTCTCCCACATTCTCAGCAACATTGGGGGTACAGGCATGCCGAACGACACCCGGCTTCATCTTAGATACCGCTGAGGCAGACTTTTATTTTCCCCAAGGGCAGGACCTCGAATTTCTTAATTACATTTTCCTCCTGCTGGTTTTGGATTTTTATTCTATTTATCGAGATCTTTTAAAAATCTGTTTCTTTTATCTAGCCTATTAGTCATCCTGACCAACTTTGTGCCAACGGCAGATTTAATCATCAGGTCTTTTATGTCTTGATCTAAGTCCTTGACAAAATTGTTCAACGGGGCAGAGTGAGGGATGCAGTCTTATATTTGCCTGTTTTAGAGAAAAAGAAATGTTTTTGTCTGTCAGTGTATGCATTGCGTATAATGCTCCCAATAAGCAAGATCTATCTGTGCTAAGAAAATCAATAACCATCAGCGTGACTGGACATAGTGATGGTAACAATAAGCAGTGATCACAGTCCAACCTGTGCCAATATAACAGCGCAGCAGGGCAAGACAGCCACAGAACATATGGCTGCATCCACCTCTGTGTTAAGGATCCAGATGGAAGAGGGAGGTGGGCTGGGACAGAGTGAGCAGACAGGAGCAGGGCTGAGGGAAAGGGCAGCACATAAATGAAAAGCAGACAGAGGAGAGTCTGGGGACAACGTTTCCAAATCAGTCTCTAGGACTAATGTGCAAACAACTCGTAGCAACTGCTGACAGTGTGCATCCAAGACAACACAACTGCAAGACAAGTCCTGCTGCACACAGAGCTGTGCCTTTTTGATGTGCCTACTCAAACAACTTCTTTTACAGCCCTTTGTCAGAGATGTGTGGGAATGTTTTTCTTCCTATGCTGCAACTGAACAAGTGGCCTGTGTTGCCCTAATCCTCCTGCTCAGCTTCCCAGAAACTGCCACTCCTGACTCCTCCATTTCTCTGCATTCGAGAATGAACATTCACCCAGATGAAAACAGGGGCACACTCGTGCATAGTGCTTTCTCGGGGATGGAGTCTAGATTGAAGCAACATGGAACTTTCTGTGCAGCACTCTCACCAAGTAAAAAGATAGTATGGTCATTTCAGTATGTTTGTAAAGGAAATAGCACACGGCAAGGAGGTAGAGACTAACTACCGATCGAATCAGAAGTGAACCTCTGGAAGACAGGGCTTATTTCAATACTCTGATGTTCTTAGTCTGTAAACCTAGGTAGGATTCAGAGGGCAGTTGTCAGTTCTCAGTGTTTGGCCATTACTCTTCTTCCCTGAAATATGTGGACCCTTTGCAAGACTCCAACATTTATCGTGATTCATTCGCCCAGCATTTGTTGACTATTAACCTCAACCAACTTGGGTCTCAGACATGCGTGATGACTAAGATGATTAGGGCAAGATGCTGGCATCTAAGTAGCTTGTGATCTAGTACTTATCACCACACTAAGAAACAACTCCAGACCTGGTATTCAAATGAGCGTGCGCGTATGCACACGCACAGAGAGA
>JADRCH010000080.1:0-35010 GCA_019843965.1 Rhynchomys soricoides | reverse complement strand
ACAAAAAGAGAGAGACAGATAAACAGAGAGACAGAGGCACAGAGAGACAGAAACAGAGATACAAAGAGACAGAAAGAGAGACAGAGAGAAGCAGAGAGATAGAGACAGAGACAGCACAGCTGCAGTAAAAGCCCACATCACATATCAGACTCTTGCAATATGCAATATACTCTAATGTTTTCTCCTCTTTTTAAATTTTTTAATTGGCTTCACCAACCACTAATAGGATGTTGAATTGCAGTTTTAAAATTCCACTCCAGAGCCGGACAACTGTGCCAAGTTCTATTACCAGTGTTTATTAGACTGCTATGGGAATGCCAAACAAGAAGCTCCAGGACCTGCCTTAAAAGCCTGAAGCATCCAGGACAATCAAATCTGCACAGGGCACTTCATGTTCCTGAGAAGGGACACACCATGGGCAAGTACATGGAGAAATGAGGGTGTTTAAGGAACTATACAACCTTTTGAACGGATAGAAACCAGGGGACTCCATAGCAATGGAGGAAGTATGAGGCTTTGGAAATAGAGATTTTAGTTATAAGTAAAAATTAGAAATGCAATTGCCAAATATAATGGGAAAGAGTTTTATTGCCAGGCAGGAAATGAAAGATAAGATTTCAAGAAAAGAAGAAACTGGCTAAGACTTCTTTATGATAAATGTGTACATGTGTGCGTGTATGTGTGTGTGTATAGGATGTGTACATGTGTGTGCCTGTGTGTGTGTGAGGATGTGTGTGTGTGTGCATGTGCGTGTGCGTATGTGTGTGTGGACATGTGTGTATATGTGTGTGAGGACGTGTACATGTGTGTGTGTATGTGCGTGTGCATGTGTGTGTAGGACGTGTGCATGTGTGTGTGTGTGTGTGTGTGTTGGAAGAGTGCATGTGCCAAAGGTTCATGTCAGGTGACTTTTTCTACCACTCTTATTTTTTTAGATAGGGTTTCTTACTAAACCTGGAGTTCCCTGATTGGCTACACTGGCTGTCCAGAAAGTGCCAGGAATCTTTTCCCCTAACCTCTATCTGCTAGGGGTAGAGTTACGGATGTAAGCTACTGCACCCAGCGTTACATGATGCTTGAGATTCAAACTCAGGTTCTCATGCTTGCACAGCCAACACTTTACTGACTCAGCCACCTCTCCAGCCCTCATAGGATATGCTTTGTTAAAGCAAAGTGACTACAAATATCCATACCTGCATTTAAAAAAGTGAAATTGTCTTGACTATAGCTAGCTGATAGGTAGATATATGGGTTTGGTTAAGCACTGGTTGGGTAGAAGTGTTTTCAGCTGGGAACACCCAAAGCTGCTTTCAGTAGAGTCATATCTACATCACTGGCAGCAGGCTCCACAGACCATCCAATCATAAGAGTTTGGACATTAAGGGACAAGAAAACCAGGTAAGACTTAAAGCAGAAGATACTGAATGGGTAAAATGTGTAGAACACCCAGTTGGAGCATCAGCATCACAATACTGCAGCAGGTGGATCTGAAAGAAGCCTGGAAGAAGGCTTCTAGAGAAGCATCTAGAGTTAAAAGCTTGTGAGTGGTGGCGGTGGCCAAGAACAAAACAAGATCAAGGATGGTAAAAAGATGGATTAGTGAATACAAGATAGGAAATCAACATGAGCCAGGAACTAAATGTAAGGAATGAGAGAGCTGTAATCCCAGGTTGATACCTCAGATTCTTAATTTGTACATCGGGAAGGACTGTGAAGCCCTGCAATGAACAGATTTGGCATAATTTGAGAAATGACAAGATAATCTAGTCAGCACAAAGACACATCACTGATCCTAGACTGTATTCCCATGCATTGTGGCCAAAGATATACACCCAGGTATTACACAGGTGCTCCCCTTTCTTGGAGACCCGAGAAATCACTGTCAGATTCCCACAATCAGCCATAAAAACAAATACCAGGAAAAGCATAACGAAGAATTTGTTGCTTCGACCTCCAGAAACATCATCATCTTTCCAGTCATAGGAGAATCTAGAGTACATGGGGTCTAAGAACTGAATCATCTTTTTCTAGAGGTTTGGGGGCTCACATCTGCAAAAATAAAATTATATCTCTGAAAAAGATACATCCGAGTCTTAATTGCTATGGAAAGACGTTTAGAAATAAGGTCTTTTAGACCAGAGATTAAAGTTAAGAGATATATCTTGAATTTAGGGGAAAAAAATCTATGACTGGTGCCTTCACAAGGGAAAGAAGAGGGAAATTCAAGACACACAGACACAGAGACCCAGACTGACAGCATCCACGAACAGATGGAGACAGATCAGCTGTGCAGCTTCAAGGCCAGCGCAGCAGGTGGTCAGAGCAGCTGCCAGATGCTGGAGCAGATCATGGGGCAATTAACCTTCTGGGCTTCCAGGAGCAAACCCTACAGGCACTTAATCTTAAACTTCTTGCCTCCAGAATTGGGATAGCATAACTTTAAGTTGTTTAATGTTACCATTTACGGCAACTTTTTTACAGCAGTAGAAAATGGAAACAGTAGCTCATTTTTCTAGGCTGTTTGGGTAAAGGAGGCAGATGACACTTCAGTGTGGTAATTGTTCTCTGGGTGGTTTTTCCTCTTCTCTCCAAAACATTTTCCTTAGAAGAGGCATTGCTTCAGTCTGGTCTTTGGTTTTCTTCATTTTATTTAATCATCCAGTAGTAGCACATTTTTCTTCCCAGTTCAGATTTCCTCCTGAGCTCAGGACAATACCTAAGTTAACAGCTCTTTACTGTGATATACTGAATGTTAAAGGCACTTGCAAGTCCCAAATGTAACGAGGACCAGGAAACACATTTTTGTCGACATTTAACAAGATGTTGGGAGCCTTCTTAGTGTTCCTTTGTCATACTTCACCAAGGGGCTCTAGTGACAAGTACTGTGTATATGATTGGTCCTAAATTTGACCTCACATAGATCATGGCAGCTGCCACCCCAATTCTACATTCTTTGGAGAATTCCCCTGGAAAATTATCTTGACCTAAAGCCTTTTCCTGCCCAGAGAATTCCAGAGAAATAACTCTTAGATTTCAGAAACCATCAAAAATAGCTTCTTAAAGAGAGGTTACATACATTGCAACCCCAGCAACTCCAAAGACTAAAAGAGGCAGAAGGATCTTAAACTTGTGCTCCAGAGACCTTGCTTTAGCTAAATAAAAGATCAATACACTAAAGGTTTTGCCGGAACCTGTCATAAGCTAAAGAAGCCAGAGTCTCTTCCACTTCTAAACCTAGCCCTACACACCTGAGTCTGTAGGGTGACATTTAAGTAAAAAGTGCTGTGTGTGGTGAAACTAAAAGCTCTCTCCTTTCCTGGTCATTGAAAAGAAAATGAATTGAACAGACTTAACTTGATGTCTGCATGGCCTTGAGCTAAGCTAATCACTTGACCTCTTTTTGGCATTCAAGGGGGATGGTGAAAAGACATGTGTGAATAAATTCGTCAGGATTGAAAGGGACTTTAAAAGTCCTGTGTAGGTGATAAGCGTGTCTCTGAGACCCATGGGAACCTGACACAAAGCAAGGAGCCAGCTCCAAATTGAGGGTTATAACCACCGAAGAATAAGCACTGTGGGATGTGGGAGAACTGTTCACACTGCTCTCTAGATCGAGCAGTGTGAGACTGTTTAAATGTGGCTTCAGTTTTAAACCCCATGTGAACCCAGATGCTCTCTGAGTGGCTACACTTCAGCAAACGCCTGCACATTTAAACAAAAGCAGAGACTGAAGCAAGCTGGAACTGGAGAAGAAGCAGGTGCGTAAAACAAATGCTGCCGGCATATGTGTGAGCACAAACAGTTCATGGTGCCACCTAAGTCATATGATTGGCACTTGTAGACGCACATGCATATAACTATGAAATAAAACCTCTTGAACCCACCTGTCTTTAACATTAGACTCATTAGGAAGAGAAACTCTTTATCAAACCCCTAGTCTGTGTATAGGGCAGCCCCCAGGGAAAGCAGACTTGTTTTCTATGCCTCCATGAATGGACCCCTGGCTTTACAGTAGCCTGGGGCAGCTGCTGATCTTACAGTTACAAGTAAAATGTGGTGTTAATTCAGCCCTTTACAAAGTAATTCAAATTAAGCTATTAAGATGGGTTTGTAATGTGTTCTACAAGAATGAAAAGCTATCTTGACAGTAACAACAACAAAAATAAACAATTTTTCCCAATCTAAACAACTCCTGGCTTCAGTAATTACAGAAAAGAAATGGCTTTAAAGATTGAAAACATATCCACACAAAAGCTTTCCACATCCAGACCAAAGTTAGTTTTTGTTTGCCTGCCTGAATAGCACTTGAGAGCTTCTGGCATTGCACAGTGGGACTAGCATTTTCTGAACTGGCATCTTCTCCTCTAACATAATCATGATGCCTGGGGAAGCAATAGTGACCATGGAGCTCAGGGCCTACTGTGAGCTTAGATGCCAAAGCAGAAAAAAAGGTGAAAGGAAGTGTTCGTTCTTAATAGTCCTGTGCCTCTCTTGATTATAATTCTTATCCAACCAAATAACCATTTATGACCAAAGGCATATTTGGGGTTGCCTGGAACAGAAGTGTTTCTGTATCAGTGTAAACTATTGACTTCTCATAGTTCATGGAGGAATCACAGCTGCCTTCACATCACTTGCTATCTTCACCCCTACACAACTACATACATGCTGCAAATATAGTGGCCAAGGGTCCAGTGAACCTTGTTCACAAGCATATATTTTGTATGTTAATCATAATGGCAGCCAATGGCTGCACTGCCATCCCAGTACCTGGAAAGCAGAGGCAGAGGAAGAGAGAACAGGAAATCAAGATCACTTTGACTACATTTTGAGATCAAGGCCTGGGCTATCTGAGATCCTGCCTATCTCAAATAGATGATAGATAGATAGATAGATAGATAGATAGATAGATAGATAGATAGATATGATAAGTAAGTAGATAGATAGATAGATAGATAGATAGATAGATAGATAGATATGATATGATAAGTAAGTGGATAGATAGATAGATAGATAGATAGGATAAGTAGGTGGGTGGATGGATGGGTGGATGGATGGATGGATGGATGGACGGACAGACAGACAGATAATAGTGTTGGAAGGTGATATATAGGCTATTAGGGGATAAAAATTATCACTGTGGATGCTGTGCAATACCAACCCACCACGCAACATTTGCTAACTGGATTAACAGTGGCATGACTAGAGTAACCAACCACTTTCTTTCTGGGTTTGAGGGAATACATGCCTAAATCAAGAAGCCTGTGGCTGGGAAGGTCACAGGCCTGAGAGGAGAATCTACTTTTTTTGGTTTGCTGAATGGACTAATAACCGACCTGCCTTTACATATTTATGTTTATACACACATACCATCACTGCCCTCAGCCTTGGGCACAGAAGCTTTTTTGGTAGTGGACAGAATTTAATACAGAAATTCAGAGCCGGTTAAAGTGTTGAGAGTAAGTGACTGTTAAGTGCTTAGTGTTAAGTCCTAAATAGGAAATGGATATCACCCCTTCTCAGACCATAGTAGAAGAGGGTGGAAAAGGAATATAAGATTTGGAAGACAGGAATCTTCCAAAGACAGAAATGCAGAAATACCTATAGCCACTGAAATTAAGACCACACAGCAACTGTGGATACCTTCAGGAGATCTACACAAATCGGGCCCTTCAATATTATATTATAGATATGGGAGAGGCACATAAAGCCCTAATGTAGGGAGAGGAAGAAACCCATTATTGATGTGGGTACAGACACATCAAGGACCCCAATACTTCAGCCCAATGGGAGTGGTGAATCCTTCCCCTGGCAAGGCTTTGATGGATGGAAAAGCCTTCCTTAGGGATTCTAGTGTAAATAATTGATGAATGTATACAAAAATTAGTAACTGCAGCCTTCTCCCCCCAGTATTTATAATCTGAGACAGCTGACCTACAAGGACCTCCTACTGAGAGGAGCTAACCTCTCCCCTGGGCAGTACATTATAATCACACTGAGCTTCTGAGTTGCTGTGGTCATCTGTATAATTCCATCAGAGTGTTCACATCCAACCTGAACTCTGCCTTTCTGTACATGTGTCTGTGTGTCTGTCCTTTGCTCATTCCCTTGAGGCTCCTCGTCAGGGTTTCAGGACCAAGCTGCGAGTGTTGCAGTACCCTACCCGTACAGGGCATTAAGAGTCCTTTTCTTCAGTGGTGTAGCCATTGGTAAGTTGCCCGTGGTCCAGTGAATAGCTTCCTCTGAATGCTCATGCAAGCAACCCTAATTTTAAAAAAGAGACATGGTAACAAGATGGGAAGAAAGTTTGCAGGGGTCGGGGGATACAGGAATGAATGTAATTATAGTACATTGTATAAATGTGGTAACTTGTCAAAATGATGCTGAGTAGAAATAGTTAAAAATTCAAAAATCCTAAAGAGTAGTCTCCAGGTACAGGGACTCTGCTGTAGGCGTTTGGCATCTTTACAACTTTCTCGGGCACAAAACATTTTAGTGTTCTCTTCACTACTGGGGCAAAAGGCTAGTGTGGTAAGTCTCTTGAATAAAATTACCCTGCTGCATCCTTTCCTAACTCTTTTTAGAATTAATTTTATCTATTTCTATTCCAGCTACTGCTCCTATACACAGGTCCTCACCCCATTCCCCTACCCCTTTGCCTCTGAGAAGGTGCTTCCCACCCTTGTATCCTCTTCCCTGGGATCTCAGGTCTCTCAAGGATTCAGTGAATCTTCTCCCACTGAGGCCAAACCAGGCAGTCCTCTGTTATATATGTGCCAGGGGGTGGGGGTGGAGCTCAGACCAGCCCGTGTGAATGCTGCCTGGTTGGTGGTCAGTCTCTGGGAGCAACCAGGGGGTTGGGTTAATTGAGACTGCTGGTCTTCCTATGGGGTCACCCTCCCCATCAGCTCCTTCAGTCCTTCCCCTAATTCCTCCATAGGGGTGGATCCCTGGCTTCAATGGTTGGGTGTAAGTATCTACATCTGTCTCAGTCCACTGCTTGTTGGGCCTCTCAGAGGACAGCCATGCTAGGCTCCTGTCTATAAACACATCATAGCATCAGTAATACAGGCCTTGGTATGCCCCTCCCCACACACACACCATGAGATGGATCACAAGTTGGGCCAGTTACTGGACAGCCTTTCCTTCGGTCTCTTCACCATTTTTGTTCCTGCAGTTCTTTTAGACAGGAACAATTCTAGAAGGCAGTCTGAACTACATAACAAGTTCCAGACTAGCTTCTACCACATAGCAAACATAGATGAGATGCAGCTTGTCTAGAGAGAAACAAGCTCTTAGCAAAAGAGTTCAAGTGACCTGGGGCTGCTATTTGCCAGTTCTAGACAAAAGCTGGCTTCTGGAGTCTGCCCACATTATAAAATACAGAAAATATAAATTACATGTGAAGAATATATTCAGCTTCACTGTTTTGTCATTTAGGAAATGGTGCCAGTAATCACCAGGCAGTGTAAGGGTGATCATATGCCTTTGTGCTGAGTCTTTTTAAGTGCACTTACATTTAGGAAAGAATCTAATAAACGTGACACCACCTCTCCACCATGCTCTGTTATATGCAGGCAGCCAGCATTCCTCCTCTGGAGGAAAAGTTGAAAATGTAGAAAAGAGAAATGAATGACAAGAGAGAAAAACAGTCTTCTGTCTGTTTCACAAGCTCAAGGGTACTCCAGTACAGTCCACTACTCCTCGAAGACATGCTGTAACAATCTTTATCTGTAAGCTGCCCCATTTACACAACCCAACAAACAAGGAACCTAAAGGTATAAGTTTATACAAACAATATTTTAAAATAGCTACACAAGTCAGACATTTCACATATACTATTTAATTATAATTTTCCCACTAGGCAGAAAGTGTAATATTTTATAGATAAGAAATTATGTAATTTGCTCACAACAGTTAAGAACTAGACCCACAAATCAGACCATATCTGACTGACATCAAAGATCTAAACCTTTATCATTTTATTACATTATATTTTATAAGGCTTCTGTTAATTTTAATTACTCTAACACATTCATCACGACAAATGTCAGTCAGATGAGCTAGCTGCAAGTTCTTTTTAAAACCATATTCATAACATGTTAATAACAGTAACGAGAGCAAACTACTTTTTAGGGCCAGCTTCTTCAGAGTTAGCATGGATAATCAACATGAGAGGCTGCTGGGAAGGTACTACCAGAGCTGAGGGTGACTTACCTAAATTGTTTGGACCCTGTATGCTTTACCTTTCAGATTTTTAAAATTATTTGCATATATACAATGAGATACTGGGTTTGGGATACATTCGATCATTAAATTGAAAACCATATCCCATTTGATGCTACCTATGAAGGACCACAGAGAAGTATTCAGAAGGTAGTATCAGGACACTTTCATAAAAAGCATTTCTTTCATTCACAGATGGGGACAGTGAGAAAGGCCAACACTCTGACTTTCCTACATGTGATTCCTATTACATTATAAGACATGATTTTGTCATAAAATGTGTGAATATTCGTTCATGCTTTCTTTTACTGATTTATGCAATTGGCGCTACATCTTAATAAGTAAAAACTAGTTATGCGCTCAGCATCACTATTTGTTGCTTTAAGAAGGCATGCATCTTCACACCTAGTTCAAATTCTAGTCTTGAGGAGTTACTGAAGATTACAGGTTGCTCTGTCTACTAGTCTTGCTGTATATGTGTGCACACATTTTAAAGTGTTTGTAAGGTGCTCCTTTATTACCTCAAAGTTTGAATCACTGGTGGCCAACCTCCATTTTGAATTAACAGGAAGTCCTGGAGGGTGATTGTTCTAGGGTTGCATTTAAGGCCATTTGATTAAGCAGAAAGGTGGATTTCTGTGATCACAGAGAAAGCAGAAAAGTAAGCAAGCTTGCCAGGTCTCTTCATTTTCAGCGAAGCCTCTTTCATTTCGCTGTACATTCAGAATCAGTGGGATTTCAGAGTGCATTTGCAACCTTGGGAAAGGGGAGCAATGGTAGAAGGCACATTTTACTCACTATCTATCTGATACCAGAGCAACAGGAGACAGTAGAGCCAAGTTCTACGTGCAGTTGTGAAGAGCTGAGATTTTACTGTTCAGTTATAATTTTGCTCATGATTATTGAGTTTTCTTATAGAGATAAACAAAATTCTCATCCCCAAAGCCAAAAAATATTAATGTGTTTAAAAGACACGCTCTTGTCCTCTTTGTCCCACAACTTTGCCTTGCTGCTCATTACCACCAGAAATGGAGAAAAGTGGTGGTTAATGAGAGCCTTCTTCCCTTGCTCACTACATAGCTAAGTTGCTGTAGTGATTTGAATAGGAATGGCCACTTAGGCTCAACTATTTGGATGGTTGGTCATTAGGGAATGGTATTACTTAAGAGAGATTAGGTGTGGCCTTGTTGGAGGAAGTGTGTCGTTGGAGGTGGGGTTTGAGGTTTCAAAAGCACAAGCCAGGTTCAGTGTCTTTTCTTACTGCCTGCTGATCTGAGTGTAGATCAGCTTCCACGTACCCTTGTGTGCCAACATACTTCACCCCACGAGAATAATGGACTAAACCACTGAGCTGTAAGCAAGCCCCAATTTAATGCTTGCTTTTTTAAGAGTTGTCATGTTCCTGGTGTCCCTTCACAGTGATAGAACACTACAAAGGCAGAAGTCTCATTTGTTCCTGGGAAAAGCCAGGAAGAGAAGAAGTTGGGAGTGTGGGAAGGTAAGCAGCCAATAATGCTTGAGGTTTGCTACAAGGATTTTCATGGAACTGTTGGTTCCATGGAACAGTTGGTCACAAACCCAAGAATTTTAGAGCAGGTCTTCCACAATTTGACAAGGTTCTCAGTCCCTTCCTGGAATCAGTGAAGACACAAGATCTGGCAATTTGATGGCTTACTTGACCATCTCACCCCACTGCTCCTTGGCAGAGCCATGTTGACTGCCTACATGTACCCATAATGATTTTGTCATCCTTATTAAGATAATAGGACAATCTTACCATCTGATCAATTCAAGTTTGAAACTTAAGGGCTTGAGGTAGTGTTTAGGGTCTGTGCTGGTTTGTTGTTGTTGTTGTTGTTGTTGTTGTTGTTGTTGATCAACTTGACATATGATAGGGTCATCTGGGGAAAAGGAATCTCAGTTAAGAAAATGCATCAATCTGACTACCCTGTCCGGAGGTCTCTGGGGCAATTTCTTGATGAATGATTGATGGGGGAGGTCCTATCCCACTGTCAGTGGTGCCAGCACTAATCCTAAACCGTTATTGAATGTGAGCCTGTAAGCAGCATTCCTCCATGGTGCCTATGTGTCTGTGACTCCAGGTTCCTACACGACTTGAGTTCTTGCATTGGCTGGCTTCCCTTAATGATAGACTATAAAGTATAAGATGATCTTTGGTCATTGTGATGGCTACTTAGCTGACAACTTGACTATATCTAGAATGAACTACAATACAGACGTGGAGGACACACCTGTGAGAGATTTTCTGCTTGGTTTGAAGTAGGTGAATCCACTATAGTCTGGACTTTTGAAGTAGGAAGACACAAACCTTTGATCTGGATTTTGAGGCTGGAAAACAAAGTCCTTTAATTCAGTGTCCCGCGCTACCGTCTCGCCAGCAAGAACGGCGCGGCACACAAAGGATCCTTCTGCAGTAAAGCTTTAATGCATCTTGAGAGGGAGAGCATAAGCTTGCCACGAGTGGAGACCCCGAACAACAGAACGCCTGTCCCTTATATAGGTCACAGCGCTTGCCTTGGACGTGGTGCTTCCCCATTGGCTCCCGCACATTAGGCCAGATGCCGCCACGAGAGAGGCTGAGACTCTGAGGTGGAAAATTACCAGGTACATGCACACTAGCCTGTTTACAACTTGTCCTCGGCCGGATGTAGGCGCCATCCTGTAATGGCAAATGTGGGTGCGACTCGGGCGGCTCCCCACAATTCAGATCTCAAGATGGGAAGACACATGCCTTTAATCCAAATCTGAAGCAGAAAAACACACCTTTTATATGAGCTATATCTTCTGGAGGAAGTCTATGTAAGGACACAGAAGGAAATTTTTCCTCGTTGCATACTTGCCCTCAACATGCTAATACAATGCTTCCTTTCCTGGCATTGGAGACTATTTCTTTGGGATTCCAGTATATACAGAAGACAAACCGAGATATCCACTCTTGTGGGACTGAGCAACTACTAGATTCTTGGACTTTCCAGTCACGGCTTGCCATTGTTGGATTAACCCTACATCATTCCAATAATATATATGAGTACACATACACGTATATATATCGATAGATAGATAGATAGATAGATAGATAGATAGATAGATAGATAGATGGATGGAGAGACGAAGAGAGGGAGAGAGGGAGAGAAAGAGAGAAAGATTCATTCCATAAGTTCTGTGACTCTAGAGAGCCCTGACTAATACCTTCATGGACTTTAGCATAGCAATAGAAACTAAGACAGAGTCTCAAGTTGATATTTATTCAATCCCTCTCATTGTTGTAATTAGTAGAAAAATCATGCAGAAAGAGGCAGCTGAATAAGAACACAAATACTGACTTTATTAACAATGAAATCTTCTAAACATCTTCTACCCAATATTTAGTCTTCTTGAGAAGAGGTAGTCTGGATAATATGCCTTCATATTTTCTCTTCCAAGTTTAGGACATATAGACTGACAGACATAGACTGATGGACAGATAGACTGAAGAACATATAAAGTGATGGGAAGGGAGACATTTGATACAGAACATAGGACTTAATTTACTAATAAACATTGAAAAAAAGGAGAGAATACAACACATCATCCCTTCTTCATAGCTCTCTAGCTGTAGGTAGAAAAGCCAGGACAGACAGTGAATGTCTGTCTCCCACATCATGTTCATTTATGTAGGAAAATCCTTCCAATATGGGAAAAAAGCAAAGAGGAAGCGACCTTTTCCCTAGTCAATGGGACAGAAAGCGTGGAGTCCATTTCTTGTTTGCTTGTGTATATGTGTGTGTGTTTGTGTATGTATGTGTGAGAGAGAAACAAAGACAAACATATAGACAGACAGATAGAGAGGAGGCATATATCTATTTCATTTTGATGAATACAAACCTATTCTTTCATAACTTGCCCAAAACATTACTGATCTTGACTCTGTACATTTGTTATTTATTCACTCAGAGGGAGGAACAAGAGGGAAGGTGGGTTTCAGGGAGGGTTACCTTAGTGTATACTTATCTGTGAAGAGAAAAAAGTTCTTTTCTTAGTTGAAACATGGCAGGGACGCCAGGAAATATTCCTTTCACACAAACCACAGCTCACAACTCAGTAAAACTAGGGGGACACCAGCAGACAAGACTAGCAGAATACTCCTAAAGATGCAAGCCAACTAAATGCTCTGAATGATGCAAAAGAAGTCGGTGCTTTCCCCTCTGTAGATCAGGACACCAGACCCTGATCAGACTCAGCAAGAGAGAGCTTTAAGAAAGAATAATAGAATTATCAAGCTCAAATAGTGCGGCATGCATTGTAATCATCAGTAGGTTAGAAGAGGTGAAAGACTGATGCAGGATAAAACTAATAAAAATGAGATCTTTAGGGCAAGTGGAAGAACAGGGAAATTATATGAACTAAAGACAGTTTCACAAGGAGGACATTACATAGGAGATGAAGGGCAAAGAGAACCGTATGGGAAAGAAGGTGATGTCAGTGTTAAGTACTGAGACAGAACACAGAGTTGAGATCAAGCCCATTGTTTGAGTTCTCTTACACCTTGAGGAATCATTAAGACTGGATGTGGTAAGCCCTGATGATGTGGTCAATGTTCTAGCACAAAGATTTCTTCTGAGACAAGTAACCCTATCGACAGAATTGTGCTGGGCCCTGAGACATTTGAAAAAGAGTGTCCTAGTCTGGTATGATCTCTAGGATTTCGAATTAGTGAACAAAGTCATCTAATTTTACAAGGCTTCCTGTCATTCCTTCTCTTACCAAACACATCAGGGCTGAGGAAAAAATGTTGGCCTGCGAAGTGCTCCATGTACCAATTGCTCGTCAAGAGAATGTCTAGGGATGAAGAAACTGCAAAGCAGTGACCTTCCCTGACAGGAGAAAATAGTTTAGAACTCTTGTTCTCCAGCCACCCCAGGGAAAGCCCCTATAGTGTGAAATACCCAGGGTCAGCTCCAAGACTAGCATCCACATATATATTTTTGGTAACATCCCCATATAATGCTGATCTTGCTGAAGCAGAGTGATGCCAGATGTCCTACAGTCATGTGTGAGCTTTTCTTCAACCTCAGCTTCCTTTGAGAATGAAACAGGCTGTCAAACACTTCCTTCACCATTTTAACACTCTAACACTCTACTCCTTACTTCACACACACACACACACACACACACATACGCACACACACAAACCAAACAAACACCAAACAAAACCCAACCAAACAAAACCCATTTGAGTCCACTTATGCTGCCTGAACGTTCCTGAGCGTAAGACCATCTACTGGACCATGGGTAAGCTCTGGGATATCCTATACTCTCCCTTCCCCAGCAGCCACTACTCAGGTAGGGGGTGGGACTTTACGAACCTCTCCCATTTGTGCAGGTATTTGGGCTGGCTTGATTTTGGACAAGTTTCGTGCATGTAGTCCGAGCTTCTGTGCATTCCTACATGCATCTAAGCTATCATGCCCCACCATGCCCACAAATAGTGCTTGACTATAAAAACCTGCTCATTCTCTGGGTCTTGCCATCTTTTCTGCCCCTGTTTTTTGATGAATCTTGAGCTTTGGAGAAGGAAGTGTGACATAAATATCTCATTTAGGCTGAGCATTATACTGTCTCTTTGTCTCTGAATATCTCTGGATTAAGCTTTTTTAAAAATCTTAGTTAAATATATAGTTTTTATATCATAAGAATTAACTGTTTTCAATACAGAATGTACAAGATTTTAGTAAATTTATAGAATTGCACAATGATTACCACATCTGAAATTTAGAACATTTCCAGAATTTCAATAAGATCTCTTGTCTTATCTGTTTTTACCTAACATTGTAATGATAGTGTTTGTGCCACCTGTAGGTTGAGTAGTTAAAACCAAGTTAAGACACAAGCTGAGGCGGGGGACTAGATTTGTACATGAACACACTGAAGGAAGGTGAACTTGGGAAATATAAGGAAAGGTCAAAGGTTGTGCATGGTCCACAGGTCTACTAAAGGTGATGCTGGTACATGAGTCACTACATGACTGGCACAATGTGTAGAAGCTTCTGTTTCTTGGAATGCCCTGTACTTAACACTATGTCTTGTGCTTTTACTTATCAGCATTGATTGGAATTGAACTAAGTTGAAATGACACAGAATTTGGTAGAGAGAAAATACTTTATCATGGATGTCTGTCACTTCGAATCCTTTCCCACCGGTCACAGCCCTTGATGCTACCTTTCAGGTGACTAGCCCATCCTTCCACAAGCGTTCTTCTTTTTATTAATTATTATTAGGGATAATTCCAGGAGTCCGGGAAGCCATGAGATCCAAGTATTTCTTCTTCCCACCTGAGCATGCCTACAGACAAAGTCAGGAAGACTGGTTAGACTTCATCTGTGCCCCCTGCCTGCTGTCCTGACCCCATCAGGTCCAACCTGCCACAGTGTAGATACTGTGCTCTGGAAACAGCCTGTCTCTGCTTTGCCACAAGCCAGTCATCCATCTTGTATGTGCATGTGCTTGTTTCTGTGGCTTGCAACCAATCTCCCTCTCTCTTCCATATACTATAAAAGCCAAGGAAAGTCATTGATGGCTTCCACGGGGAGGGGCATTTCAAGGATAAAAATCATGTGACTATCAAGGTGATTTCTAGCAGGAAAGGCAAAGGAGTCGACTTTGGGCCTTATGGTTTTTAAAGTCATCTGACAAGTTTTGGAAAACATTATCAGTGATCATAAACAGTTTTATTACCTGATGTGTAAGTTCAGCTACACATAAGCCACCCTACTTAGCTAGAGCTCTAACCTGGTAATCAAAATTATTTCAGCTCATTCAGAGATTTAAACAAGCACTGGATTCTGTTAAAAGTATTGAGCATTAAATATTCATTTTTGTATTTTATAAGTTAACCCCTTTGTAAATTTTACTAAAATTACATCCATATTCTAAGAAAGTTTGGTTGCTTTGAATATAAGTATACTTTATGAACAAGATTTTGGTTAGAGACAGACAGAGAAATTTGTCCTATGAGACTTATTCTTTTAAATGTCTTATAACTGTGAGAAACTGCTGTGAGTCATTTCAATTTTTAACATAATCTTTCGATTGCTGTAATATAATATTATCTCAGAAACCATATATATACGCTATCTTATCCTTAAAGTCATATGCTTTTCTTTTTTTAAATTTTGGCTTGGGATAAGGAAAGGAAACATCAGTAAAATTAGACCCTCTGAGCTAAAGAATTCTGACATTATGTCCTAAATAACTCTTAATTTTAAAATTCTTTAGCACTTTAATTCATGTCCAGACTTAGCCTGCACGCTTGTTGGTACCTCTCTAAATACTGGCCAGTTTTATACCTTATGTTTCTATGCAAAGGAGTTGTGGTCATTTGAACTTTCACCCAAATAGGTTAAGAAAATTTCTTGTATGTTTCTTTAAAATGTATCAATCAACAGGGCAGACTATTTTCAGACCTAACATATGAGAATGAATAATTTTTCCCATCTTTTTCACTTTGCTGAGAGAACAGCCACCACGGCTGACAAGCAGTTGGTGTCACAGCTCACCCTCACTCACGCTCTGCCTGGACAAGTGACTCAGTTTTTTCCAAACCCTGCCTCCTGCTGGACCAGAGTGCCTAGGCTATGAGTCAGCTGTACTGGGAGCCAGGAGGCTCTAAGGCAGTCTTATGCACCCAGAGTTCAAGAGTTTCTCTTCTTCAGTCCAGGGCTGAATTATTAAAATGTTCATTTTTCAGAAGTCGCAGATCATGAAATGATTGCACACCTCCAAAATAATAAATAAACCAAATGGAAGAGTGAAGAATCCTTCAAGAAAAGAGCAGATTCATAAATGGTCCAGAGTAGCTTCACCGTGATGAACCGACTAGGCAGGAGACGGGTGTCAGATGGAGTGAAGACAGAGTCAATGTGCTAATGCATGAAAGTAGTTTAGGAATCTCCATGCTGCTTGTCACTGAGTACCAGTTCTAATCTCGAGATAGATAATGTCCAGTTCTATTACTGCTACTTCAAACAGATGCTTCTTCAACTCTTTCAGGTAGGAGAAGCAGAACGTCTTTGTTGTGATTTGATTCAGGAGAGCTGAAAGATCAGCAAAGTTACAGGCCCTCAGCCCTGATACTCACAGGGCTGTAGTGGGGGGGAGGGGGGGAAGAACACGCATGCAGGCACAAGTGTATCTAGTGTGTCTGATGTGGGGCTTTTTAGAAAGGAATCCTGCACACACCTCCAAGGCCACCTGCCCTAGCTAAAGCTGCCAGGCACAACCCAGTCATCAGATAACAAGCGATGGAGTCATATCACACACTAATGCTAAGGTAATTCTCTTAGCATTTCAATGACTGAGAACCTGAGCCAAGCACAGGAACAGATTAGGAGAATTTACTCACTTATGCCTCCCATTGCCCTCTCAAAATGGAAGTGTGTCATCATCATAGTTCAGTTTCCTGAGGTCACAAAGATAAGACAGTATCTACTTTGATTTCAAACAGAATGGTTTATAGATGAAAGAAGTTCCCTCCATAAAATTAAACAGCTTTTCAAAAAGCCTCTCACCACAGTTAGTAATAATTTATGCTTGGTGAACAGGAAAATATGCTGAATTTATGCATTTTGTTGTGTGTGTGGCAGACAATCAAAAGGGCAAACTGATAAAGAAAAAAAATCAAGGGAGGGTAACTTACTGGCATTTGCCAATCTAATATAAAAGGCTTTTATAATTCTTCCTCATTTCAGGCAAAGAAAATTAATTTTGAAAGTGGCAAAACAAAAAATTCCTATTATTTTCAAAGTCACGGTAGCTGACATTTTACCACATAGATAATTCCAGGAACTGGCTTTTCCTTTGTCCTCTGAGATAAATGCTGCTCTGTTTTTGCCCCTTAATCAAAAAATTATTCACAGTAGACAATCTCTGATGATGAAACAAGAGTCTGGCTGGGTTTTACCCAGTCACATCTCATAAACGCTGGAGAGCAGAACAGTCACCATCTCGGTTTTGATTTGGGTTTTTTGTTTGGTTGGTTGGTTGGTTTTGTTTTGTTTTGTTTTTCCAACCAAGATATGTGTAGTTTCTTCTATTTCTGAGGGAGGTTTTATTTTCTCATCCATTTTCAGGATACACTGTAAGGCGTGACACTCATCCAATGCTCTCTCCCTGGGAGTTGTTGAAACTCCTTACATTTAAATAATTGTTCAAAGAACATCTGTAATTTTCTGCTTCGTGTGGCAAACAGGACATTAGGTACAGTGTGAAGTTTGGGAAATTAACTGGAATTAAAGCTCAGAAAAATACATCTTAGCTCATAAGACACACTTTTGGCTTTCTACCATATCAGAGAATGAAGTCTTTATTATAAATTAAAAGTATGGCATGAAGATTTGGGAACTGTAAGGGAAGAAACACAGTCTGAAGCTTAGATTTGACAACTTAAATATATTTAAGCACATCCTAAAAGTATAGTTGAAAACCCTTAGCTACTATTCCTTAGTGATATTGTTTATGGCTCAGTTATTTTTTTAAAAAATGTAATTTAACCATAAAATTACTGAGCTTTGGAGGCAAGGCTTTTTTGAGCCTACTTTTTTCCCTAAATTCAAATTTGAAAGTGAAGTGTTTATAAAAAATATAAAGAGATATATTTTATGGAGGTGTAAGGAGGTAGGGAGGTGTGGGGGAAGGGTGTGCCTCAGAGGACCCAAGCCCAGGCATCCCTTCCCCTAGAGGGACCAGCCGCACTGGAAGATATAGTATAGAAATAGAGTTTATTTAGAGCATGGGGAGGGGAGTAGAGGCAGAGAAAGGCAGAGAGGGGGAAAGAGTAGAGAAGTAGAGAGGTGGAGACAGGCTATGACCACGTGAAGAGAGGGGGGAAGGGAATGCAGAGAAATAAGAAAGAGGCAGGAGAGAAGAGATAAGAGGAGTAAAAGAAAGAGGAGGGGCAAGCAACCCCTTTTATACTGGGCCAGGCCCACCTGGCTGTTGCCAGGCAACCGAGGGGCGGAGCATACCTGGCTGTCGCCAGGTAACTGTGGGGTAGAGTTTAGACAGAATGCTAACAGAAAGAGTCTTGGCAATGCTGTGCGCTGAAAATTCTTGACGGTGGCTATGTGACACCTCAAATACAGAAAAACCTATATTGACGCAAACATCTACAAACATGAATTGTGAGAAGCCAGGAAAACCCTACAGTGGAAGGATTTTTTTTTTTTAAATCTGACCACGTGAAAAAGAAGGACTGCCCCTGTGTATAAGGACTCCTCTGGCCTGAGCATCCTTTGGCCTTTCCTCTCCTTAAACCGTATCTTCAAGTACAATTGCAGTAGCCAGTGGCCAGTGGAGGCTTTGTGGGGACCAGTCTACCTGTGAGAGAGAGAGAAAAAAAACAAAACATCACACTGAAAATTTCCAACCATAAAGAAAAAGGAAGTTTATGTTGTTTACAGAAAAAGAGATACTGGGTGGGGGAATACACTCATAGAGGCAGGGGGAGGGGGAGGGGATAGGGAGTTTCCAAAAGGGAGACCTGGAAAGTGGGAAACATTTGAAATGTAAATAAAGTATCAAAAAAAAAAAAAAAAAAAAAAGATACAACTAGGGATGATCATAGCAAGCAAATTAAGCCAGTCCTAGAAAGACAAGCATATCATATATTTTCTCTCATTTGTGGCTCCTAGATTTCATATCATCACACAGAATCGTGTGTGTGTGTGTGTGTGTGTGTGTATTAAATGAAAATGGAAGTAAAATTGTCTAGGGAGTAGTCATACACGGTTATGGCAGCAGAAGAGAAAAGGGAAAGTAGGGGAAACAGACAAGGGTATGGGGAATGTGCTTAACATATCATATACACCAGTAATAAAATTAAAATACGTATATAAAAGACCAGCCCCAGAAAGAATTGCTCCCAGGAGGAGATGTGCCCTCGTTGCATTTGGAGGCTGTAGGGAGCACAATTAGATTCCGTTACATGGTAATTCCAAGCCTGGAGGCAGCCTGGGAGGAAAATGAAGTACTTTTCCGAAGTACCATCCAATCAAGGCTTCCGATGTCCTCCTGGGACTTGGTTGTCACGACTAATCCGTAAGCTAAAGAGTCAAAGGAGTCTTTTCTACCTGTATAATTATTTCACATAGGATGGTAACCTAAGAACGAGACCTGCTCAAATACTCCCTTTCCTTGCGCTTGGTCCCTTGAGTCTCACAGAAACCCCCAATTCAGGAGCTTTCTTCAGTGATACCTTGAATTCACTGTGAGGAATTGATGGAAAGATCTGGCCTGGGTACATGCCAGATATTCGGTTTACCCATCACACTGGACACTGACACTTGGCACTCCGCCCACTCTCACCGGGAGGAAGCACCGCTATACCAGAAATCCCAGGCTTTGGATCAAGCATATTTGGATTTAAATTTCAGCAACTGAATCCAAACATGTTCGAGTTCAAGATCCTTGAATAAATTACCCCCCCGCTGCTGAGTCCATTTCCTAATTACAATGATGGCAACTCTAAAGCTAGCCCTTCACTCCGCGTCAGGCACATGGTACAGAGATGGAGCCGGTTGCTGTTACTGTCATTACATTCCCAGAGATCCTGAGCAAGAGTAAATGAGGTCATATCTGCTGAGAATCTGACCCATTAGTGAGAGCCACACAAGCATTAGCTCCTTTCCCTGAGGGAAGCATTAAGGCTCAGCTGAGTTAGCACAGGTTTCAGGTGAGATTTCGGACCTGAATCCAAGTAGTTTTCCTACAGTGGACTAAATGCCCTGGCTGTGCCCTCACCCCACAGGGAGCCATTGGAACACCTTTCAGTCTTCTCCCTCCCCATAGTGTGTAGTGCTGTGGGCCAGAATCCCCTCCACCACAGGGTACAGCCACTTGGGGAGGTGGGACACGGGGAGTTTAACTTGCTTATTCCTCTAGCTGCCCAGCAGGTGTTGAGCTAAAGGGAAGTGAGGAGGCACCACTCCTGGGTGGGGAAGCACAGTCTGAGGTGTGGGAAAGCAAGAGCTGGCTCAGGGATCCCAGGGCCAGAGGTGATGAGGCCAGAGCCATGGGGTTCTCTTGGACATCCAGGCGCCACTGGGAGTCACAGAAGAGCTAAGCGAGGAGTGCGGGTCCGAGGGCTGGGGGGCGAGGAGGGGGAGAGGAGCCTTGGCTGGTCCCACGGGGAGAGTCCATGGCTTGGTGGCAGATGTGACTGGGAGCATAAAGAGGCCTCTATGGGAGATTAGGCAGTGGCTCTGTAGGCGAAGGCCTTCTCTATGGCTCCCGACTTCGGATCACAATGAAAAGAGGCAGGCAGTTCGTGGTTCCAAACCTTTTATTGTCATGGTGGAAAGTAGATGCATAAAGCATACCCCTTTTTTCTGGGTGGGCCTGAGACTAAATATGTTTTGCAGGGAGGAATGTCTGGGAAGGGTATCTTATTGGTAACACCCTCCCAGCCTCTAGGTACCTCATTAGCATGGATATCTGTCCTGAGCCTATGTGAGCATAGGTCACAACTCTTTCCCTATTGTCTTGTTCTGAGATGTTAGGAATGCCTCATCTATATGTGCAAGGGCTCTGAGCATTGCCCTTATGTGACTGATGGCCACAAGTCTATGGGTGGGCTGCAGCTAGGTGACAGGAGCCTGGTGCCTGGGAGCAGGCAAAGCTCCTACTGTTCCTTCATGGTCTAGGGGCTTCAAAGCCTTTAGCTCAACCGAGGTCCAGGCTTCCTCTCACCGTCCACTGCCCACAATAGTGCTCCCAGTTCTGTCCAGTCTTCCAGGTCTCACCCCTTTGGCCTTCTTTTTCCTTAAGCTAAGATTTCTGTTTTTACCCCAGTTTCTTCCAGCTTCTAGGCAGGATCTCAAGTCCTGTCCTTTACCACTGGTGTTTGTTTGTTTGTTTGTTTGTTTTTCTTCCTCTATGCTCTTCTCTCATCCTCTTAAGAGGCTCCTGGATTTATAGAAACAAAGAAAACACACTTGCATTTACATCTATTGTCTTACTCGAATTGAGCACAATTACAATGCAGAAATGGGAAAGAAATGTTTTGCCATGAAGAATTAATGCTATTAATCCACAAATGAGATAAACAACCAAAACAGGAGTGTAAATAATATCTTATCTCCCTAACTAGTTTTGTTGCCTGAATTTTCTAGACAATAAAACTATATGGGCACCTGCCAATGAAATATATTCACCCTGTATTGATTTGGAAAGAAGACAACTTAGAAAGTAAAATCTTGGGAAATGATATAAGACATAAACAAATAAGCATGAATAAATAAATATTCAGATTTCAGGAACACTAAAAGTAGTAAGAATAATGATAATATAATGAGTGTAATTTGTCAAGAACATTCAGACCATGAATGTAAACGCTGAGGAAAAATAAATGTTTTCCTCTTTCCTCATGACCAGAAGACCAAATCATGCATGACATTTTACAACATGGCTGCTGATGTGTCCCTTTAGGGAACCATTAACCCCATCCTTACATATGATGTATAATCTTCATCGAAATCTGAAACCGCTTGAAACCTAAAAAGGCCATTAGTGATACTGGATAGCTTATTAGATTAAAAGATAATATTGAAATTCCTAGGGCTCATTTATTTCCAGTAATGAATTAAACAGACCCAAACTAAACTGAGGGTAGCTTGGGTAGCTACCAGTTCTACTGGTTGAGTGTCAGTCAGCAAATGCCTGTTTTGAAAATAAAATTGTTAACTCTTCAAAGACAACTAAATGCAAACAAGACCAAGTCAACTGTACGCACGGAAAGCAAGCGTGTGTTTAGACTGGGCTATGGCAGGGAAATGCATATGAATAGCATGTTAAAATCATCCCTGTCATAGTTGTAATTGGCTTAGATGTAGGAATGAAAAGTAGGGCTGAGGGGCAGCAGTGTGCAGCAGGACTCCTCCTGAGAAAGTGCCTCAGTATGCTGTCTCTACAATGCTAATGCCAGTACTACAGTCTATGACAGACTTCCCCTGGAATTCACACTTCCCGGAACTATAACACAATAACACACACACACACACACACACACACACACAAGCATCACTCCACAGTTAAAGGGAAGCTGATTTGCCAGTGACTCATTACAATAAACAAAAGAATTCCATTGTGTTCATGTGTATATCTATCATCTGTTTTAATGCGATCTCATGATAGAAAGGAGGCAGCTAAGTCAATTGTGATGGAACAGTAGTCCCCAATACCTTTAACAACATGAGTGCAAGCTAGCTGTATCCAGTGCCTGGTGAGTGTGCCTGGTCTCCTTACTTGTATCTCTTCACTAATCATTGTATTTTAATGCTTGAACTGTGGCAACAATCAATAGTCTGTGAAATAGTGCATCTTTTTGAAAGGACTCATCTCTTTTCTGAATTCCTGTGATTATTCAGGAATTAAGCCTCCCTTCCCCCCAACCCGGAGATTCCTTGTTCTCATCAGACAGATGAGATCTCCAAGGACATTCTGATATTTCTCCTGGCTAAACTCTGGGGACATTATCAAATGCATGATACAGTAAGCTAATATTTCACCAGAAGCTGAAAAACATAGGAAAAAATAAGGTGTAGGGGGGTCAGAATCATATTCAAGTTAAATACTAAATTCTGAGAGATTTAAATATTTTAAATCAACATAAGTGATTTCAAACACAATATCCAAATCAAAGCCTTTCCTGCCTCCTGGCCTGATTGATGGGAACTTCACATTCAAATTGCTTGTTCTGTCCCAAATATGGATAATATATAATTCACAGTTGAAATCAGTTCCCTTGAGTTTCTTGAGATTGGATAAGTGTCTAAAAAGATCAGCAAATAGTCCTTAAAGTGAGGCAGAAATCTATAAACTATTCCATGCCTTGTCAATAGTACGAGGAAGACAGGATGAGATTGCAAACCAAGCAACCTTTGTATGACCTTTCCCTCGCCCAGCAGCAGAAAAGCAATGAGTGCACTATTCCTTGGGCCGTGGTTAAGGGGGGGAGAAAATAAGAATTGTGAGTTCCTGTTCTCCCACAGATTTAAAGTAACCACAACCCCTTCTGTTCAAAATTGCTTTATATTTGATACCCTGAGGTCCAAGAAGATAGTTTGTGTTCAAGAATTCAGAAATAATTCACACAATCTCTACTTAGCAACACAACCAATCAGGGGAAGTATGACCCATGGGAGAGGAGACAGACAGGCCAGGAGAACATGAAGACATATTTCAAAGTGGAAGGTGGACTGGACAACAGAAAAGGAGTAACTGAACCTAAGTATAGATTACTCTCATTTTTCAAAAGTCTGTAATTTGTGACTGTTACTGATATTACCTATAGTAATACAAGAAAAAGAAATGAGAGAAAGAGAGAGGGAGAAGAAGGCAAGAAAGGAGAAAGGAAGGGAGGGAGGAAGGAAGGAAGGGAGGAAGGAAGGAGAAAGGGAAGGGGAAATAAGGAAAGGGAGGAAGAAAGGGAGAGAGGAAGGAAGGGAGGGAGGAGGGAGAGGAGTAAAGTTAGTTGAGTCTCCTTGGCCTAGCTAATGACTCTGCAGCTCAGCAGCAGGGCCTTCAGCAAAAAGCAAAAGAACAAATCCACATCCTCAGTCTAATTGAATGTGGATGATGCCTGTGCATCACCAT
Organism: Rhynchomys soricoides; assembly: GCA_019843965.1. Lineage (NCBI taxonomy): Eukaryota > Metazoa > Chordata > Mammalia > Rodentia > Muridae > Rhynchomys > Rhynchomys soricoides. The sequence continues at coordinate 11,136 of JADRCH010000080.1, read as the reverse complement.
GGAGACCACAGGGAAGCTCTCTCCAGTAAAGGTCAAAAACTACAAGAGAAGGCATGGCATTATGATAGATTCCTCTAATCCAACCAGATTAACCCCCAATGCAGTGAAACTCTTATTGGTTTTTAAAACAATATCTCAAAAGTAGAAGCCAGATACCACCTACTTCAGAGTTACCTAATCACCAATAGATAATTACAACTCACCCAAAACCCTTGGGTGTGAATTTCTGGAGAAAGGACTAGGCAGACTGCATTTCTGAGTTCTTCTGGTGTTCTTCATTTGATTGTAAAGCTTGTGATTACTTGCCTAACAAATAAAGAAGATAAAGGTAGGAAAAAGAAGAGTGAACATAGTCATAAATACATAGCATAATCACAAAAAGTGTTGGTAGTGAACGGTGGCAATGGCAGTTGTCTTTAAGAAGGTCTGAGGCTCTAGGTGGAAGAGAGATCTTTCCAAATAAACTCTTTTAACAACATCCCAGTTTTATAATAAGCAAGAATTTTTTTAAAAAAGTATTTCTAATCCTAAAGGTTTAAAGATACAAATTAAATGCTTTTACTCTTTTTCAGTGTTGGAAAAATTGAATACTGTTTTCTTAGACAAATGCTCTACCACTGAGCTATATACTCAGATACATTTTTCTTTGTCAAAGAATATTTATCAAATAAATAGACTTGAAGATGTTTTAAAAAGTGTATATTTAATTTTATGAATTGAAGCATATCAAGAAGGAGTATGAACAAGGATTCTGTCTAGTTGGTGTCTTAGAATTGGTACTGCCTCACTGTCTTGATCCACTTCATAGCTATGACAAAACACAAGCAGTATAGTACTTTGTCTTTAAAAAAAAAAAAAAGGTCTATTCAGCTCATATACATGGAGATTCAAAACAGTGGTGCTTGCATCATCTCAGCTTGGGATATTAGAGAGAAGGGTCAAAGGAGAGACAAGAAACAAATGAGATTTGGAAAGGTGTCAGGCCTACATTTACCAATCTTCCCTGGTGGGAACTAATCTCCTCTGTAATACCAGCATTAATCCCATCACCTGCTCAGATGCCATAATCAGATTACTTTCTACTAGGTCACATCTCTTAAAGGTTCTACCACCCTGACATACTACACTAGGACCACATTTCTGGCATGTGAAACTTTATGGTACAATCTCAAACAATATCCAACCATAGTATTCAGTGTGTTGCTATTTGTTTCTGGGAGTATTAGCAATTCCTGTTGACTAACCTAAGATTCTCACAAGCAGAGAAAATAGCTTAAGTTCCTTCATATTCCTCAAAGCCCCTCACTCAGTAAGATTATGATGTATGTTTTCTGTAGCATACAATTCTTCACTCTTTGCAAGAAAATCCTGAAATTTAATCAAATAAAATGTTGGTTTGCTGTTTGTTTTTTAACTCCAAGGTTAGCCATCATTTGTGAGATGTAAAAGCCTTGAGAAAGAGTGCTGGAAGAACAAGAAGGAGAGCTCAGGACCAGGGATATCTCATCCATTTTCACATCATTTCAGAGCTAAATAAGTCTGCCTAGGAGAACTCCAGGACCAAATAGGCTGTATCTATAGTTGGAGGAGACAAACAGACATCTTCTGCCAAAGCAACCATTCTAAGAATACCATGGATCTTATGTGGAGTCATTAGAAAGTGTTCTACTCAGCCATTCACGACACGAAAGACCCAAAGACAGGATACGTGGTGCCAAGTATAAAGTAAGAACTAACAAATTTCTATGAAAGTTAAGTCAGTAATTGAACTGCAACTCTTTTTTAATCAAATAGACACAATACATTCTAAAGTTACACCCTTTTGATCCTGACACATCAAAGGAATAAAAATGCAAAAATATCTTTGTTTTCTATAATTAACTATTATGTTTCTATAAAGGAGAAAATTTGTGTGTGTAGTAAAACACTGGAAGGTATAATAATCTTGAATCTGAACCAAGGTATTCTGGATACTGTTGGCATCACCTTTTATGAAAGCATGCTTAGTACAAAAGGCGTAGTGTGTGTCCATAGCCAATGCTGAATTTCATGAAGCAACATAAGTGAGCACTACCAGAACATCTCTGATTTATTGATTCACAGTTAATTTTGGTTAAGGAAGGTTCAGAAAGCTTTTTTTATTGGTAAAATTTACATAATCCCCACATTTGGTTACAGGTCTCAGTATGAGACTACATCAAGGAATGGGATCATATCTAGATAAGGTCTGAAGAGGCTTGATTCAAGATATGATTGGCAACAAGCCATCCTGTTTTGAAAAAGTGTTTACAAGTGACAGAGAATCTTTTATTTTTCTTTTAAATAGTGTCTTAGTCAGTGTTCTACTACTGCAAAGAAACACCTTGACCATGTCAACTCTTATTTTTCTAAAAGCATTTAATTGGGACTTGCTTACAATTTCAGAAATTTAGTCTAATATCATTAGAATAGGGGAGCATGGTGCCACACAGGCAGATGTGATGCTGAAGAATTAGCTGAGAGTTCTACATCTGGATTTGCAGGCAGCAGGAAGAGAGAGTGAAGCTGGGCCTTTCTTCTGCTTTTGAAGCCTCAAAGTCTACCCCTATACATCAAGGAGATACACTTCCTTCAACAGGTCGTACCTACCCCAAGAAGGCCACACCTCCTAATCCTTCAAAAGTAGAGCCACTCCCTGATGACTAAGCATTCTAATATATAAGCCTATGAAGGCCATTCTTATTCAAACCACCACAGACAGAGTCTCACTGTGTAACTCAGGCTAGACCTAAATTCTTTATTCTCTTGCCTTAGTCTCCCAAGTGTTGGGATTGTAGGAATGTTCTTCCACATCTGGTTCTAATAAGACTCATGTGAGAAGCTTTGTCTACTGTAAGTGGAAAAATATTCATTCTTGGATTTTCTTCTCCCAAGGCACACTTAAAAGAAATATCTAGCCTGGCAATGGTGGAGCATGCTTTTAATCCCAGCACTTAGGAGGCAGAGGCAGGCGGATTTCTGAGTTCGAGGCCAGCCTGGTCTACAGAGTGAGTTCCAGGACAGCCAGGGCTATACTGAGAAACCCTGTCTCAAAAACACAAAACAACAACAACAACAACAACAACAACAACAACAACAAAAGCAATATCTAGCCAGGTGTGGTGATGCATGCCTTTAATTCTAGCATTCAGGAGTCAGAAGCAAAAAGATTGCTTTGTGTTTGAGGCCAACCTGATCTTCAGAGTCCCAGGCCAGCCATATCTCTACAGTGAGACCCTGACAAAATGGAGCAGCCATACTGGGGGCAGAGAGGATAGAGATATGGCTAAGAACACTGGCTGCTCTTGCTGAGGACACAGGTTTGGTTCCCAGCACCCACATGGCAAATAACAACCATCTGTAATTCCAGTGCCTAGGGATTCAACACTCTTTCCCAGCCTCCCCCGGGCACGACACACATGCAGTGGATATATACACCTACAGGCAAACACTAATGCACAAAAAATAAAAGATAAATATTAAAAACAAAGCAAAGCAATATCTACCCTCTGTTTTATTTGTGTCACATGACCCATGCCTGCAACATCATGTGGCAGCAAACCAGTTGAAAAGTTTGTAAGTTTTTTTGTGAAACATATCCCACAAAATGACTAAGCCAGGAAATCCACATGACCTAGATTACAGCCTACAAAGTCCTCCAAAGAATATTGATTGACTAGAGTTTTTTGAGGGGAGGGCACCTAAAGATTCTACCACAGACTTGTCATCCATTGATACACACATCTTTCAAGATGGTCAATTCAGGCTCCTGCTCTGTGTGATATTAAAGCCTATATTTGGGTTCTTCAGGTAATTAGTAAAAAGCAAACAGAGCTCTGGTTCTAGGAATTGAAATACTGCAGCCAATTCCTGCACATTACACAGTAGATGGATGGAGGACCTGCTACAAAGACAAAAGATAAGGAAGGACTCATCCCATTGAAATGCGTATGAGGGACAAAATGAATCCCTCATTTAGGAAAGGAGGAATGCATGGGAAGGTAGACATACTTCATGCACTAGCTCAAGCAAAGCCTTGAGACAGGATGGGACAGGACAGGTCAGGACAGGACAGAGACCTGCTCTACATCAGGTCCCTTGCCCAAAAAGGCACTTAGTCCCATGATATCAAGGCAAGTCCTCTCTTGCTAAGTTTCTTGCTTTTTCCTTTCCAAAAAGACGAAAATGCAAGTTCTTAGCAGTAAGCCTGCCAGTGAGTCTGGGATATGTGTAATTGAACTGAGGGATGTATTTGGAAGCAGCAAAGAACCAGTCCAATCTATAATTGGCCGAAGAGATAAACATAAAGGCTAGAAAATTCAGCTATCCTTTTTAGTAAATGAGCTATGAAAAGGATTGGGATCATATTTCAGAGGTGCCAGACACCAGTAGGCTCTTGATAAATGCTTGTTGAATAAATGGCCCTACCCTGGGCAGATACTTGGCCGTCAAACCTGTACCAAGAATATTGTTAAAAATTCATTGGTTCTGTCACCCTAATTCAGTGACTCATCCTCTATCCTTCCCACCCACATAAAGAGACTAGAAATTTCCTGAGGCTAAGCTAGCAAACATGTGTTTTGCAATTTTTAATGTTTAAAGGGCACTCCAAGCTAGGAGTCTCATGAGTACCAAGTCAGTTCCTGGGCTCAGGCTCCAGTGCTGCCTTGCTCTCTCAGTCACCGAAGGGAGCAAGAAGGACATTATCCTAGGTAAATATACTTTTAATTGAAGACAATATTAAAGTGCCTAACATGATGAAAATATTTACAGTGTATATTTTAAAGTCCTATATGCATAATGTACCACTGCACTGCAGAAGTTTGATTATTCTTTAATTTATACAAATATGTTCAATTAAAATGCAATTACAATGCATTCTAAATGACACTATAATTAAAATGCAGGACAAAGATTTATAAATTTATAAATGAACCCCTCTGATTTGCTTTTGGTTCCATTGGTGCCATTTCTGATGTACTCACTGAAAAAAATTATTTTCGGGTCATAAGGGTCACCCCATCAATCCATACACTTTAGCACATGAGGCATCATTTACACTCAGAGGGTATGTCTCATTCTGAATGTAGAATCAGAACTGGTCAAACAGAGCTCTGAACAAAGACATCACCAACGAAGATGGTGATCACGGGTCTTCTGTACAAAACAGTGAAGAATGCTTTAAAAATTCTGCTTTTTCCAGTATTTCTTGGGGATATATTTATATATTTCTCTTACTAGAGCCATAATGCTTATTACAATTCTCTCTCTGCAGAAGAAGACATTCTGTTAATAGATACTGATCAGAGACATTGATCATCTTCAATAAACTTAAAAACAAGCAGAAAAAAGAACACACACACAAAGGTGACATCTTTGCTGAAAGGCTATCCTAAAAGAGTAAAGCATCCATTATAGGGAAGAATACAATAAAAACAGTAGCCAGCCAGTGGCATTCGAGAGATTCCAGTCTACAGAACTAGATTTGCTTCATTAAGCCTTATACATCAAACAATGACTGAGCACATCTAGGCTTAGTGTATAAGTTAGTATGTGGCCCCAGTCCTCTGGGAAACCACAGTTAGAGAGAGACAAGAAGTGTGTAAAAGGCTATTCAATGGTATAAACTCATCAGTGATGAAGGCTCTTCAGGAGGGAGAAAATGTGGGCCTGTCTTCTCCATTAGCAAGCGACTCTCACTCCCTAGGGGACTTCACTGCTGCCTCAGTGACTGGACACAAATACATTTTGTAGCTAAAGCTCAGAGCTGCCAAGCATCCTCACCTATGGGTATTCCCTATGCAAAGAATTGTCAGGACTTTCAGATGTCAGATGTTGTGCTGGGCATGTATAAAGTAAAAACTATGTCTAGAGCTGGCTTTGTGTAAGCTCAGCTCCTGGCAGGGAGACGAAGGCACGAGGATTATGAGTTTGAGGCCAGCCTGGGCTATAGAGTAAAACTGGTTCAAAAGAGAAACAAAAACAGAACTATTATTGATGGTGAGCAGCACTAAGAGGCTGATGCAGCTTCTATGTGAGCAGAAAGAACAAGTCCTGCTTTCTTTGGGCTTATCCAAAGCATTGGTATTCTTTCCAGGAATTTAGTTAACTTTAAAAACATATTTCATTTTGTTCAGAACTTTACATTTTTACAAAAAAATAATTCTTACATTTTATAGATGTCAGACAGGAAAGCTTCTGCTGCTGCTGCTGCCTGCTGCTGCTGCTTCTCCTCCTCCTCCTCCTCCTCCTCCTCCTCCTCCTCCTCCTCCTTCTCTTCCTCCTCCTCCTTCTCCCCCTTCTTCTCCCCCTCCTCCTCTCCCTCCTCTTTTTTTTTCTTTTTCTTCTTCTATCTTACATTTTCCCTTTTCTTTTCATTGAAAATAAGTCTCTTATACAACATATTCTGATCATGGTTTCACCTTCCCTAACTCCTCCTAGATCCTCCCCTCTTGTCCAACGCCACATTCTTCTTTCTCCCTCGCTTTGGAAAACAAACAGGCAAATTAGAACAAAACAATCCCAGCATTAAAAACAAAAAACAAAAACAGAAAAGAAATGAAAGAAAAACCACAGTAAACATACATACACATACAAACTCCGTAAAAACATAAAATTGGAAACTATAATATACAGACAAAGGATCAGTAAAATAAAAGGAAAAAATATACAACAAAATTACCAAGTTCAATTACTGCTGGGTATGGGGCTTGCTCTCAAGTGGTAGTTTATATACTCAGTGAGACTCCATTTGGAGAAAACTAACCTTTTCTTTACAAGCAGATGTCAACTGGAGATGGCTTCTTGGTTAGGGAAAGGAGCTTGTGTCCACTTCCCCATCTCAGTGCTGGGTCACTTTCTGGGCTAAGATCTAGTCTGGCTTGAGCCCATACAAGCCCTGTGCATGCTGCCACAGTCTCTGTGAGTTCATATGTCCGAAAGTCTTACTATGTCTGGAAGATACTGTTTACTTGCTTTCATCCAACCTTTCAGCATGGGTTCCTGAGTCCTGGGGGTTGGGGAGTTGATGAAAGTACTGAGTGTTCCAAAGTCTCACACACTCTGCACATTGCCTAGTTGTGAGTTTCTGTGTTAGCTCCCATCTACTGCAAGAAGAATCTTCTCCGATGAGGGCTGAGGGAGGCACTGATCTGTGGGCACAGCAGAATGTCATTAAGAGTCACTATGACTCTTATGACTTATGACTATGACTAAGAGTTACTGCTATGTTCCTTTAACAGAACGATAAATTTGGTTTTCCCTAGGCCCTTGGGCTATCTGGTCTCAGGTTCTTGGCCACTGAAGCAGTGTCAAGTACTACTTCCACCTCATGGAGTGGGCCTTAAATCCGAATGGAGAGTAGCTGGTTATTGTATTCCTACAGCTTTGTGCTGCTAGTGCACCAGCATATCATGAAGGCAGGTAACTGTGGTCGATCTCAGGGCTGTAACTGGTTTGGTGTTTACTTTTCTCTTCTGAAAGAATGCAGGGTATCTTCCAGTACCACAAACACTAGTCAGTAGGCGTAAAGGCCTTAGTCAGGCCCCAGCTCAACTTCTCCGTGTTCAATGAGATATCTAACTGTTGTTTTCACAATGCATAGTTTATGGAAAATAATCAATAGCTTTGCCAATAACCTGAGTTGTTTGAGGGTTTTCAGGAGGCCCTTCTAGACAACAACTTCATTAGAGTAACTCACTCCTGGCATTGCAAATTTTGTTTAGTGGCAAAAGATGACCAGTTAGGGCATTGTTTCTCCCATTATTTGGTGACTCTGTTTAGATACACTGTGTGTGTGTGTGTGTGTGTGTGTGTGTGTGTGTGTGTGTGTGTTTTCTAGAACCAGAAGTTCTCACACACATAATGACCAAAATATACAGAACAAAATACACATAACAGAGAAAGATTATTAAAAGCTTTAATAGAATATATACATATATATATGCAGGCCCAGTATTAATATGTTAACTGCACTACAGTAGTATGCTTGCATATGACCCCCCAAATGGTAGTGTTAGCTGTCCGTCCTCATAATCCCTCTTTGATCCCCCTCTTCCCTTCCCCTCCTCATTTAATCCCCCCACTCCAGTCTTCCTCTGCTTTCCATAACTGTACATTTGATTTCCTCTTCGTTGGACTATCATCCGCTCTCTGCTATCACCTTATGGTATGTCTAACCTCTGTAATTATACTGATTGTGCTGGTAAAGGCTCAAAACCTAACATCCACATATAAGAGAGTACACACAATGGTTGGGGGAGGTATCTGGATTACAACACTGTGGTGGTTTGAAAAAGAATGGCCTCCATGGGCTCATTTATTGGAATGCTTAGTCACCAGGGACTGGAGCTCTTTGAAAGGATTAGAAGGCATGCCCTTGAATGGTGTGTCACTGGGGTGGGCTTTGAAGTTTCAAAAACCATGATAGGCCCCATCTTTCCTTCTTTCCTTGCTGCCTGCAGATAAGGATATAGAATCCTTAGCTACTTCTCCAGTACTATATCTGCCTGGGTTGCTGGCATGCTCTCTGCCATGATCATAATGGACTAAGCCTCAGAAAGACCCCAATTAAATGCTTTCTTTTACAAGAGTTGCCTTGGTCTCAATATTTCTTCACAGCAATAGAACAGTGACTAAGGTACTCACTAAATACAATTTTTCCCATCCCCATCCATTTAACAGTAAATTTCATCATTTTATTTTTAACAGCTGAGTAATATTGCATTATGTAAATGTACTACCTTTTCATTATCTAGTTATGTAGTGATGAGCATCTAGGATGTTCCCAATTTCTGGCTATTATGAGTAGAACAAAAATTAGAATAAATGAGAATAATAAATGAATAAATAAATGATAAAATAAGTATCTTTGTAGTGCAATGTAGAATCTTTGGGTATGTATCTAAGAGTGGTATAGCTGGATCTTTAAATAGATCTATTCCTAGATTCCTGGAGAACCGCCATACTGAGTTCCATGGTGGCTATACAAGTTTGCATGTCCCCCACAATGAATAAAATTTCTTCTTTCCCCACATCCTCACCATCATGAGCTGTCATTTGTTTTACTGATCCTAAATATTCTGACTAGTGTAAGATGAAATATCAAAGGAGTTTATCCTTGCATTTCCCTGATGACTAAGGATGTTGAATATTTCTTTAAGTGTTTCTCAGACATCTGTGGTTTTTTTTTTTTTTAAACCCGGTTTAGTTCTGTACCCCATTTTAAATTGGGCTATTTAAGGAGGTATCTATAGACAAGAAGTGTACAGGACACCAAATAAACAGGACCAGAAAAGAAGTTTGCCATAGTACATAAAACTCTAAATGTACAAACAAAAGTAAAATTATTAAAAGCTGCAAGGGAAAAAGACCATGTAACACACACAGACAGGCTCATTAGAATAACAACCTAAATGGAGATTCTAAAGGCTACAAGGTCCTGGACAGATGTTCTACAAACTATAAAAGACCACAGATGCCAGTCAAGACTACTATACCCAGCAAAACTATAGTTATAATATGAAGAGAAAGAAATCTAATGATAACATTAAATAAATTTAAGCAATATTTATCCACAAATACAGCTCTACTGAGGCACAAGAAGGAAAACTTCTGTCTGAAGAGGTTAATCACATCTAAGGAAACACAAGGAATAAATAATCCCAGACCAGTAAATGAAAAGTAGGATGAACCCACACCATAACAACAAAATAACAGGGATCAGTAATCCCTGCTCATTGATAACTCTTAATATTCATGATCTTAATTCTCCAATAAAATGACACAGACTAATAGATTGAGTTAGAAAACGAATCCAACTTTCTGATGTATCAAAGAAACACACGTTACCATTAAGGGCACACATTACCTCAGGTTAAAAGACTAGAATAAATAGTCCAAGCTGATCGAACATAGAAGCATATAGGTGTGGCCATTTTCAGATCTGCCAAAATATACTTCTAACTAAGCCAATTCTGAAGAGATAGGGAAGAACACGACATACTCACCAAAGGAAAATCAACCAAGAGGACATGGCAAGACTAAACATTTATGTGTCAAGCAGAAGATACCCACAGTCATTAAAGAAAACAATTCTTTGTTGTATGTTCTCTTGAATAAATATAAGAACATATCTACAAAATCCAGTTCTCAATTTCAGTGTCTTAAAATGGTAATGAGACCGGAAGCCAACTTCTAATTCACATAAGACCCATACCTAATTTAAAAGAATTTTAAGTATTAACTTAAATTATGTATATTTTAATTTTTACATTAAAACGATTATAAATATTTTCCAATTTTATAATTTTCCTATTGGTAATGATTACATCCCATCTATAACTGACTCTAATTAGGTATACTAATCATCTAATTTGTCAAAAAATACATCTGTATTAGTTTTTCCATTCCTAGAGCTTTAAAATCAACCTTAATTACAGGTAAAATCAGTTTCCCTCATTATTATTCTTCAAAATTGGCCTAAATGACTTGCCCCTTTACTCTTGGGAGTTTCTAATTCAGATTGTCACATTCTCTGGAAAACCAAGATCATATTTTTGCTTTGGTGCATTGAATATAGACATTAAGAGGGGGAGAGAGTTTATAACTAAAGTGTATTTAACCTAGAAATACAGTCCAGTCCTTCATTTATTTGGTTTCTCCTTCAGCCTTAATACGTTATTTTCAACTGGGTATGGTGATACGCAGCTTTGTTTCCAGCTCCTTTGGGAGACAAAGAAGGAAAAGGCAGGCAGATCTATGTGAGTTCAAGACCAGCCTAGTGTACATAATTAGTTCCAGGCTGGCAAGAACTACACAGTGAGATCCTGTCTCAAAACAAATAAAAAAATCCCAGTTAATTTCTTTACAAAAATTTCACACAACATTTGTTGGATTTAAGTTTTCAAATTGCTTTTCTCATTCTTTGTTACTGGGAAAGAAACAATTTTCAATGTTATGATATTGATCAAGAAGTATAACTTACTCAATTGATAAGTTCTGGCTCGTCAAATCTTACAAATTATAATGTATAGTTTTCAAACAATGACATATGCCAATCAATCATTTTCTTTCATTGTTATGCTTAGACTTCTAGTGCAATGCTAACTATTTTTTTTT